>PPLG03000005.1:0-572190 GCA_003706415.3 Deakozyma indianensis
GATTGATTGATTGATTGATTGATTGATTGATTGATTGATTGATTGATTGATTGATTGATTGATTGATTGATTGATCGATTGATCAATTAATTGGGGGCAGTCGGAAAGGTACCAGTAACAGCCACCCACTAACGGACCAGATGTCCATACGATCAGAGAAACCTGAGTACTGACAGCTGCGACCATACCAGGGTGGCCACAAGGTTTCCCGTCCGATCAACCAATTATTTAAGCACCCTAGGGCCTAGATCAGTATTGTCGTGGGAGACCAGACGAGAACGATAGGTGTTGCAGTTACCTTTTTTGGATTTCGACCCGCGTAAAGGACGCGAAACGCAAATCATTACAATCGTGAAAGCAGTTATTTTTTTTCGGGGCTACGATGTAGATATTTCGTACTGGGTTTGTAAAGTAATAGAAATATGCTCCGTTTATGATTGAACGCGCTTGATCGCGTTGATATCTGTTACGAATTCAAGTAAGTACGAACGAGAATAGCAAAGCTAACCATTAAATACATTACATCAGTTAATAAATACTCGTTACACATGTTTAGATATTAATCCTCTAATGCAGAGCCAGGCGTTCCAAAAACTTGTACATATGTTCCTTGGCAACCTCAACAATTGACGACTCAAAAGCATTCATTTTGACTCTGCCATTGATGTCTTTCGCGGCCTTCTGGAAAGCATAGCCAAACCGGTTAATCGTCTCGTCGTTGGCATCAGATTCTGTATCAGATGACTTTGACATGCCCAGCACGAGGTAGCTGTCTCCACTTTCAGAGAGGGCAGCAACAACCAGCGGGAGCGGTTTTTGCCAGATCTCGACACAGCACTCCGATAGCCATACCCCAAGATGGGAAAGTACAAGAGGATTTTGAAAAAGGTCTAGACGCTCGCCGTCTCTGACAACCGCCAATCGATATGTGGTCAGATGTTTGATTTGGTTTTGCTCAAGCAATAGTCCACCCGTTTGTGCCAGCGCTGAACGCATCTTTTTAGCCTTTTCAACGCCCTTAAACAGAGTATTAAGGTCTGAAAGCCCGTCCCACCCTTTCCAAAAGTTTGAGATCCAAATATCTTCTCTCTCGGCTTCATCCAGCTCGCTTTTATGTTCTTGATAGTCTTCAAGAAGTGCTCCAATAGCTTCGACACAGTCTCCTGCGGATATTGAACCTCTGTAACCAAACTTGCGTAAAACGCCAACTCGTACTACATTTTCAACTCCGTAAAGATCAGCAACTTTGTCAAACTTGGATCGTAGCTGCTTCTTGAGCGGCATATTCATATGAATATATGATTCGCGTGCCTCTTGTAATGCAACACCCATACGAGCGAGCATTTTATGCAGCTTTTTGCGGCCATCGTCGTTCCAAAGCTGTAGTCTTCCTGTCATGTACGAGGAATGCATAATGGATTCGTACAAAGACCAGTGACGAAGAAGGAACAATGCATAGTCTGCTTCAATCACCAAAGATGAGGCATCAGCTCCAACCTGGGCATTACCACGCAAACGATTTACCTCATCTTTCAGTAGAGGGAACAACTGTCTGTAGACTTGGGGATATTGTGAATCCAGAAACGTGACGCCAACAATGGTCAGCCATAGTGCATCAACATTTGTCTCACCAATTTGAGCAAGAAGGGAGTAGATTTGCAAGGAGGAAGAGGTGTCAATATATGTTCCTCGTGAATAGTAGTTTGTCAGCACAGTTTCATGCAGTTCTCTAGTAGCTTCTGTTGGAGCAAAATCATCATCGTCCTCGAGTGTTTCCGAATCATTTTGTTCAGTGTCAGCCTCGACATGATCGGCGTCACCATTTCTCTGCTCCCGTTCTTGCTGTTTCCGTTCCCTCTCCAGCTCCATCTCATCGTATCTTTCTAGCCATTCGTATGCTATCCTCACATCGTCCATGGAGCCAAAACTGTCTCCCATACACCAGACCCCCTTTGCGCCGTACAAGTTGTCTAAACTCCAGGGCCTGTGGTTGTCTATGATATAAATATTATGCTTTGCTTCGTAGAGTCCTCCATCTTCAGGCACAATGCCCAAATACTTTTCCATGTCAACGGTGCCACCGCATCCGATCAGAAAGACATTCTTGATATCTTCGTCAATGACGGAATATGCGGCCTTGAGCTCCTGGTAACCAACAACTGGCACGATTTTGTGAAGTACCAGATGCTTCTTTAGCAGGTCGGCAAGAGCTCGAGCAGCACACAGCGCATCGATATCTAATGCTGACACAAACACACAAACCCTGCACACACCGTGAGAAATACTGGAAGCACAGAGCTTGTCAAATGTCGCCTCGTATTCACTAGGCTCAATGAACATTGGACAAACGCACCAGCAACGACGACAAAGACTGCAGCACAATTGAAATTACGTGCCGGGTACCTATTGAGCCCTGCGGTTCTTTCAGATCAAACCGCCGCCTGGGTTTCTGGTTGTCGTATGTTCACACAAGCTTTTGGTGTATGCAAACGCGTCCAGTTGAATTTTGTTGATGGTGGTTTTCACTTTACCCTTTTTGGTTAAATGGCAGAAGTCACGTGACATTGGAGAGGTAACAGGTGAGAAAGGAATACTGCAAATGCAATTCAATTTGAGGATAGGAGACATAGTTATATGTAATGGATGTTTTGAACTTTCTAATGCTACTTCCCGTTCTGTCCTGTGAATGAGGTTTACGGGCAGTCTGGAACGGTGGGGTTGAACTGTAGTGTGGAACGGTATGTTCTCGTAGATTCCTTGGTGTGCGTGCAGGTAAGAGCACAAACAGCTGGCTATTGAAAAATGCGTTAAACAATGGCAGAATGTCTCGCAGAAAGTAGTCTCCAACATTTTGCTGTTAAGAACACAGCGTGCTGCTCGGCGAGCGTCTTGATCAGAGCTCTCAGAAGCCGACAGCCTCTGAATCCGTTCGCCAGGAAAAAGAACCATAATTCAAGGACTAAATCAAAGTCGCTCGTTGAGTCACTACTCGCTATCATCGTCACTCTGAATCTGCGGCCAGCCACTGGGGAGCCGGCTCTTCTCGGTTTGAGACTTCTTCTGCGTGGCCTCGACGATTTCATTCATTCGATTAATGTTGTCAGCCTCTGATTCAATCCTAGCCATGTATCGATCCACGAGGTTAGCATTTTCTTCTTTCAGTTTGGCGGAGGTTTCTTCTGAAACGTTGAGCTGTATCTGAAGTGCCAGAATCTCGTCTTGCAGCATTTGGACAGCCCTCTGGCGCATGACATCTTCGTCTACTCTGGACTGCATTTTGAGTTTGACCTGACGAATCTCCTTTTCAAGAACTTCTATTCTGCCATCGCGTTTCCGCATCCTTTCAGTCTGTTGCACATGATATTCCAGTTCCTTCTGATACTCCTCGACTGTTGTTGGAGTTTTGTTTGTTCCTGAGAGCCTGATAGAACCAGCTGCGAGGGCCGCAGCCTGTGCGAAAGGCACAAAGTATGAATTTAGAGACGATTCTCGTTTGTCCCTTTCGTCAAGAGAGGCGAGAAACGCTGCTTGCCACGTCATTTTGCAACTGCGAGGGGAAAAGAGTGGACTGGAATAATCAGATGATTTGAAGAACTAAAACAAATTTAGTTGCCATTGAATTCAGCTACTTCGCAACAAGCCTCCAGCTCTGGTATATTTTGCACTTTTACTCCTATACTAGCCCCTGACACGACTCCAGGGTACAAGAATACAACTCGCCAACGATCCTATGTGCAGAACAATTCTATCAAGCACGCTGATTCTCAGATATTGGAGAACTAATCTGAATACACTTGGTCCAATGACGTGAGTGTGAATTAGAACGGGCAAGAGTGTTTGGTGTGGGGGTCAAAAGCCGAGAGCGAAGGCTTCATGCATCGGAGTCGACCGGTGGTTGGAGAAAACAATCGTTAAACAGCATTTCAAAGCCTACGACAGGTTTATCCAAGTAAAACAATCAATTCCGTCTCTCTGGTGGCAATTTTTTATTGCTCTTTGTCCTCGCTACGCGCAAACCTGTCAAAGGTCTACGTTGGGGAGCCGCCTTATCGCTATCATCGGATTCCGCTCCAAATTCCATAAGTAGCAAAGGACACTCATAGGCGAGAAGCGTGGTTTCTTCCCCATTGACATCTTGTCCTTTTTGCACAATTCCGGCACGCGCCTGAACCGTCCGTTGGACTTCGTTGTTTCAGTGTTGTTCACTCGCAGGACTAGAAAACAATGAGCAGCTGGAAAACGCTCTCGCTGGCGTCGTGCTTTTTCACGTCGTTAGGATGTGGAACAATGTACCTGTATTCTGCGTATTCAACGCAGCTGGCAGAGCGTCTCCAGATGTCTGCCACTCAGGCTGCTACCGTGGGCATGGCCGGCACAATTGGAGCTTCCTTATTGGGTGCTGCTGCAGGCTTCATTGTCGATAACTTGGGTTCGTCTAAACCAATCATTATTGGCACAACCTTGATTCTTTTAGGATATTTCAACGTCTATTTGGCTTACAAGTACGCCTGGGGTTCTGTTTTCTATGTGGCTACGGCTTATTGCCTGGCCTGTTTCGGATCAGTCATTACCTACAACACGTCGGTGAAGGCAGCCGCTCTGAACTTTCCTGATCGTCGGGGCTTTGCAACCTCAGTACCGGTCTCGGCTTTTGGACTGTCTGGCTTTTTGTTTTCCTTCATTGCTGGTGTTTTTTTTGCGGGCGATACAGAGTCACTGTTGCTCTGCCTGGTGATTATGACTTCCTCCATGGGATTTTCTGGTCTACCCTTCATCAGAGTATTTCCAGAAGAGAAGGTCAATACCGATGAAGAAGAAGAAGCTCTAATAGATGACGATGCCTCTGGAAATTACAGTGCTACTGCAAGTCCGATCAGAGGTCAAAGTGGTGTAAACAGCCCAAGGAGAGGCACTCTTTCTACTCCAAGTCGCTCGGGTACAAGGACACCTCACCCAGCTGAACACAGACTTTCTACTAATGAGCGGGAAAGGGTTCTTCTTAGTAGAGCAAACTCCATGCTCAATCTTCAGCGACAACCACCTCCTGCACTACAATTTCCACCGGCCGAACCCGTGGCCGAACCCGTGGCCACTCACAGCTGGCCACAACATCTTACAATCGAAGAGATTGAGGACTTTTTGCATCTACACTCGGGATACAAGCTCGTTACAAATGCAGACTTTTGGAAGCATTTCCTCTTGCTCGGCCTTCTGAGTGGATGTAACCAGATGTACATTTACTCTTGTGGTTACATTATTCGCTCGCTCGTCGCAGCTGCGTATCCCGACAAGAGTGCGTCATATATTCAGGGCATCCAGTCGTTGCAGGTTGGTGCAATCTCCATCGCGAACTTTGGCGGACGATTACTTAGCGGTTCAATTTCCGATTTTGTCGTCAAGAATCATGGGTATTCCCGCCTTTGGCTAGTCATTACCGCTGGTGTCATGGGATTGCTTGGCCACACTGCTGCTATTCTAGTGTCCAATCCCTTGCATCTTGTTTTTGTGTCCGTCATGGTTGGCACGTCTTATGGTCTCATCTATGGGGTCTACCCCACAATTATCAGTGAGAGGTTCGGGCTCAAATCTTTTGCTGAGAACTGGGGCTGGGCTGCAATGTCAACTGTTCCGATTTCGTACATTTTTGTGTATTTCTTTGGTGTCGTGTACGACATGAACTCTGAGAACCATGTTTGTGCTAAGGGCGTATCGTGCTACGCGCCAGTCTTTTACATCACTATAGGTGTGATCTTTTGCACGGTGGGCTTTGGACTGTACATGATTAAAGAGTTTCAGCCTAGAGAAGAGGATAGCAAGTCCATTTCATCAGAGGTGAATGCTATTTTGTAATGCTTTCATGCATTGCCATGGGTACGGATAGTGAACACCGGGTTGACGAATATAGAAGGTGACTCAACATCCCAGGGAAAAGTCACAGGAATGAGTAGACATAAAGTAATTACAATCATACATTGACAGACTTTTCGAGTCTCTTTCTCTTGTATAGCCATGCATTCATGTCACGTGACCCCAATCACGCTACTGCCACCGCCGACGATACGAAAGGCAACTTGCTAAAGCTGAATAACCCGTTCCGCCGTGTACAATCCCAAATATGTTTGTCAGGACTCCGTCTGGATTTGCTGGCGCACCGGTGACGCAGTGGATCATTTTCATTTCAGCCATCTCTGCTGTCGTTGTCTCAGTGCTGGAGATTCAGTATCTGTTTGTGCTGTCGTTTAATCCACATCTAATAGAATGGGGCCAATACTGGCGGATTGTTCTTAATCAAGTGATCTGTGTGACCCAGAGCGATGTACTTTTATCCATTCTACTTCTCTACAACCTGCGTGTCGTTGAACGACTTGTTGGTTCAGCCAAATACCTGTCATTTATCGTCCTGGTGTTTATTATGGGATGTCTTTTGACACCTCTGATTCTTTATTTATGCTACTTGGTGCCATTTTCTACGGGAATCAACGACGTTTTGCCAAATCAATCCGCCTTGTTGTTTGCTCTTCTTTCTATTTATCACAGTCTCGTGCCTGCGGTCTACAAGTTCCGTATTTCGGCCACTACAGGAACCAGCGGTGGTCTCGTTCTCTCAGACAAAACATTTGTTTATGTTGCTGCTCTGCAGCCACTCTTCCTGGGCTTTCCAGGCTCTATAGTCCCCGCCGTCTCCGGCTGGGTGGCCGGATCGCTGGTGTTTCATGAACTGCTGCCAGGCAAAAACTGGCGCATTCCAGGCACTCCTAGATTATTTGCACCACAGACAAACTACGGCTCCATTCCCGAGCCCGCGGCGACAGAAGAAGACCAGGCGAATGAAGGGTCACTTTTGGCAAACCGCGTTTTGAACAGTTTCCGCAGTTCCTAAACAATACATCTATTATCGAGCCAACGAAAAGCTACTACTGCCTGTCACAAAAAATACTAAACTACCTCGATATCCGCTCTGCATAAATGCATTTAAATAGTCTATTATGCAATATGAGAACTAACCCGGTGAAATACGACTTATCCTGCCGTACTTGTAACTAGCTCGCCCTCTTTTTAATCCTTTTCGTAGACTTAAAAATCAAACTCGCCTCGGAAAATGTTGACATCCACTCCGTTTGTCACCTTCTCAAGAAGGTCACGGCGGTCCATCACCAAAAACACACGACGCAATGTCTCGTAAAGATTTGTGGATTGATTAGCAAGGTCATCCTTGTTTCCCTCCACTTGATGCATAGACAGTGCCGTCAGAAGATGCTGAGCCGCTTCCTTGTAGCAGCCGATATTGATGCAAGACACGCCAAGATTGTAACGAGCACGGACAAAGGAGGGGCGCAGCTCCAAAGCACGGTAGTAGGCATCCACAGCCTCCTCAGAACGTTGAGAATTGGCCATTGTGGCACCCAGACGATTCCACAAAAGTGGATCATTAGGCCTAACGCTGAGTGCAGCATTGAAGCAATCAACAGCCTTGTCAAACTCCTCATTGCCGTAGAAAAGTACACCAAGACCGACCTGAACGTCAGCGTCCATGTTTGCACCATCTGGAGAAAGCTGGGCGGCACGAATAAACAATTCTGTAACTCGTTCATGCAATCTGAATCGGTTCTCGTTACCGAGTGCTGGTTCTTGGGACCTGGCGGTCTCAACTACGTCTGGGTACTTTGTTGCCAACCAGCGCTCCAGAGTAGCATAGGCAGCATTTTCGTAGCCCTCGTTAGTGTAGGAAACAGATAGGTTCATGAGGGCTGCGAGATTCGAAGGATCAAGATTGACACATCTCTCCAGGGCACGGATAGCAGGGTCTTCCTTCTCATTTTGAGCCTGTGCCGATCCTAGACGAGCCCAGGCCTCAACGTGGTTGGGGTCCTTTTGTACAACTGCCTCAAAGCACAATACTGCCTCCGACAAGTTGGCACCGGAATCCATGAGTCTCACACCACGCTCAAACGTGCCCTCAACCGGGTCCTCTCTGTAGCGGTTGTTCTCCTCAAACTGATACTCTCCAAACGCGGGTCTAGAGGTTGTGAATTCGTTAAAGTCCCTATCCCAAGCAGGGCCATCTGCACCTTCTAGAACCTGGTTGCGAATATTGTTCCAGACATCCTCAAACCGATTCTGAAACTCGGCGCTGTCATCCTCATACTCTTCAAAATCCTTTTGTGAGGTTGCAATCTCCTCAGCAAGATCCGCCTGTGCAGCGTCCTGTTCCTTCTCCTTGCCCTTGCTGGTCTCCTCATTTTGCAGCTTTTCAATCTCGTCAAACTGCTGTTGCCAGTTCTGATCGTCCAGCTGGACAACCTGTGCTGAGGCCTGTTGCTGGGTCATACTCGACATTGGTCGTTGCATGTAGCCAGAGTTGAACTGCTGGAATCTGGGAACGTAGCCCTGGTATCCTCCGCTGTTGTACATGGACGATCCCATGGACTGTGTAGAGGCGGGTCCAGCCGTCTGTGCACTATGTCCGGTGCCGTGCATGCTCGAGGCCGGGGCAGCATCAAACTCCCGTGCCCACTGGCTGGGAGAGGCCGACATGTCTCGTTGCATGGGGCTCATCGGAGCCTGGGACGGCAGGTTGTGGCGCATCTGCTCAAAGTTGAAAGGCGAAGCTCTCTCCTGGTTGAAGTTCTGCATCAGCGCCGCATCGTGCTGTGACATTGGTCCGCTGGCCGAACGCATAGACTGCTGTGGAAGTCCTCCCGAAAAGCGTTCATATTGTAGTGATCTATCCTCTTGAGTGTGTTTGTTCAGTTGTGCGATAGGATTGGCGCTGGTGGAGCATTCAGATCCGCCCATCAACGACATGGTAAGTTTCTTTTAAACAAATGTCAAGAGTGTTGGTGATGAGTGCAGCATTTGTCAGGGTCCTCTCTCCGCATTATACCCAATCGCGGGTGATGTCACGTGAGACTTCGCTGAGGCCGAGGATGTCGGCGTTTATCGGTGAGGGGGGAGGCGAATTTCACAATTTCGCCGAGCCGGAAATAACTGTGCCGGCTGTGAATCGAACTCCCACTTTTATGAGTGACAGCCACAGTGGTGGCGGGGGAACTGAACATTTCATTGCAGGGCCGCAAACAGATAACAACTAATACTCCTTGTTGCAAGCGATGAATCGTTTATTTGGAAGCAAACAGACGGCTCCGAAGCCGTCGCTGAATGATGCAATCTCAAATCTCGATACCAGAGTCTCGTCGCTCGATGTCAAACTCACCAAACTCAATGCAGAACTCGCAACATATCAACAAAAGCTCTCACGAATGCGAGAAGGGCCTGGTAAGAACGCCCTCAAGCAGAAGGCAATGAAAGTGCTCAAACAGAGACGTCAGATCGAACAACAAAAGGACCAGCTGCAGACACAGTCGTGGAACATGGAACAGGCTTCAATGACTACAGACAACCTTCGCAACACAATGGCAACTATAGATGCTATGAAATCGGCCAACAAGGAGCTCAAAAAGCAGTACGGCAAAATCAATATCGACAAGATTGAGTCTCTGCAAGACGAAATGGCCGATCTGCTGGACATGAACCAGGAGCTGCAGGATACAATGTCGAGAAACTATGCTGTTCCTGATGATGTAGACGAAGAGGACCTGGATGCCGAGCTCGAGGCCCTAGGAGAAGAGCTGGACTTTGAAGCTGAGCAGGAAGGAGGCGTTCCGTCGTATCTCGAGGACAACACCCTCCCGACATTCATAGACGAGCCAGTTGAAGACAAGAAGGAGGAGGTGACTGCCTCCTAGGTCTCGTAGTATTTATAGCATAGTAATCAGTATCAAGTTTTCCAGGAGACATTCCACTATTGCTCTTCCCGATCGTTCTCGGCCAAGAGAACTTTGTTGTACTTGTACCGTTCCGTTGAGTCTTCCTTCAGACGACGCTTAATAAGAGCCGTTAGCCGTTTGACGACACTTGACGCATCCTCAACACACTCCAAAACCACCTGAGGAGGGACAGACAGGCCACCTGGTTTCGCAACCTGACACAAGTCTCCCTCCGCATTTGCAGTAATGGTCATTGTGGCATCAGTAAGCGCCTCTTCAACACCGTTGGCGTCCATCAAGCAGATGAGCGAATCCTCGCCTTCACCATCTGCATAATCCTGATCCATCTCCTCGTCGTCCAGGTCAGCGTTTTGAGTTCGATTGTTTCCTTCGGCCTCGCTTTCGAAAAAGACAAAGCTGACGCACAGAGGAATATGCCTAATCGACAGAGGTGTGGGAGTCGCCTCACTCTCAGGAACAACATATGTTCGCGAGCCATCAATGGCTGTGATTGGCAGGCGGAAGTGAAGTAATGCCGTCAGCACCGCAATACATGTAGCATCTACTAGACCTCCGTCGTAATTTAGATAATGAACGTCGCTTCTGATCATCCAAACAGACTTTCCACTTTGAATACATAGAGACTCGAGATCCAGAGCATCTGACCGTCGAACAGCCTTCTCAATGAGTCTTGAAATCATTAGTTCCTGCGTAGACTTTGACTTGTTGTCAAAGATGGGAGATGCCATGGCTGAGACATCGGTGGAAATGAAAAACACACCTTCAAATGGTCTGTCAGCACTTGGTTTGACAATCTCTGCCGATATCCTTGCAATAACACTAGTTTTGCCAAGTTTCACACGAACGTCGCCAGCACTAGCACCGAATTCTATAGATACATCACGAAACCTTTTAAAGTGACGTCCGTCTGGGCGTTTCCCCAGTTTCAGGATCTCAGCCAGCAACTTTGCCTCATTCAAAGAGATTGTCTTCGTTCTGGCCATTCTCTTGTGTGTATGAAACGAGTGATGAGGATGGGACAGACTAGTTGGTTCTAATAGTTGCGAGTCTAGTCGGAATCATTTTGGAAACTGTGGGAGAAGAAAAGTAATAAATAAAATTTCAAGTAGCGAGATCAATGATTTTAAATAATTGTCTTTCAGCTGTCTACTTACATTACTTGTACTACCTCTTTTCTCCTTGCCCATCTCTCATACTTCTCGAGGCGGAAATATTTCACAAAAAAAATTAGAGGCAGGAAATATTTCACCATCTACAATAATGTCCAACATTAGGAACAGAGAAGTCCTTGAGAACAAAGATAACTCGCCGCTCAAGCTGGCAGAGCGTAACCAGGCCAAATTCGAGCTGGGTGTCTGCATGGCTATCCATGGTTGGAACATTCTCCAAGTCGCTGTCGAAAATGGCTGGGGCGGACCTGATTCAGAAGACAAGAGAGCCTGGATTGTAAGTGAGACAGTCGATCTGTTTGAAGACAGCTACACTGATATCGACGAGATCAACACTCGTCTGCTGCAAATGCTGGAGGACGGTTTTGAGACCATTGTCGAGGACGACACTGGCTACGACGTTGCCAGACTTATCGTTGAGCTTTACACACGGTGCGAGCAAGAAGATTTCGCTACCGTGGACACGCTTTACGCAGCCTATCAAGAAAGAGAAGAGAAGCGCAAAGCCGGTTTGCTGCCTGTTACCAAGGTTATTGTTCAGGATTCTGATGACGAGGATGACGACGAAGGAGCACCAAACCTTGTTGAGGACGTTGAGATGGGCGAGGACACTGCCCCTGCTGGCCCAGTTGTTGACGACGACGGTTTCACTATCGTTCAAAAGAAGAAGCGTTAAAGTCAGGAAGTGGAAGAGCGGTTAGATCCGGTTCTCAAGTTGCCAAGTCCTTGTATCATTGTGTGTGCCACGGCGTCTACTGCACCACGCGGACGCAGCAGAGATGGTGCCTGGGGCGCAATTTCTTGCACCTTGAACAACTTCACGTTAGTGGAGTTCCAGATGCCAACACCGGTTACACTCTTTTCTAAACGTGATGATATGAGTGCGTTGGGACGCGGAACAAGAGCCATATTGTCCGCTGGTGAAGCCCTGTCCAGCTGGAAAATACTACCCCACAAGACGGATTCATACCAGCCAAGAGACTCTGTATTCCATTCGAATGGTTCCGTCTCCACGTGCTCAATCACTAAATTAGCCTGATTCAAGTTGTTGGTGTCAGATAGATAATCCATCAACTCCCTCGAACTGCTGTTCTTCTTTGGTATGTTCTCTTGTAGTTCGTCAAGCACGTCTGTCAAGTTGTCTGAGGAGATAATCACGCCCTCCAGAAGACTAACGAGCCCAGGGTCCAAGTTCTCAGATGGATGCTGTGTTGTTGATGCTCTTTGTTTGCCCTTTTTATTAGAGGGTGTCTCGCTTTTTAAGCCAAGAGCTGTTCTGCTGGCAGCAGCAATAGCTGACATTGCGTTATAATTTCGTAGTAATGAAAATACCAGCAGGTAGTTTGAATGAAACTTCTCTGGTGACAACATCACTGAAATGCTAACAAGAAGGGTACGCAGTTGATACGCACTATTCTTGATTGTTTGAGCCGTGCTCATGGAAACTACCAGATTCACAAGACTCGTAGCTGCTTCGTACTTGACATTTTTGATATACGGAGACATGTTGTAAAGGCAGTCTGCTAGACAGCACGCCAACACGTCACTGGAAGATGACTTCCTCATGGCCTCACAGATCTCTAGAATCATATAGTCTGAAACACCGCCTTGAAAAGATGACGGCATGTATGAACTCTGATAGGAAGCGTAGGGGTTAGAGGAGTCCACTTCCATGGAAAGTCTCTGCATTACCACGGCTTCACTGGTGAGATCTAATAGAAAGTATGCACATACTCGTACTAGATTTGACATTTTAACGTCTTTTTGCCTATCCGCAATCAATCGGACCACCAACACAAGGATGTCATTAAAGTACTGGGGTCTGTCCAAAACAAAAGTCTTGAACTTCTTGTTGCAACGCAACAAATCCCATGAAAGCATTAGTAGTTGCTCTGTCCAGTCGTTGACTCTCGAGGTTGGCAAGTAACCGTTGAGGTATGAGTTTGATGAAACGAGTTGCGACGCAATCATTTTGATTAGAGTTGCTGCAATAAGCTCAAAATCCTGGTTCAGATGAATTTTGGACAATAAATGACGGAAAACATTCCTTCCCACTGATTTTGGCACAGGATAGATAATCATCGCCAGCAAGAGTTGGAGAGAGTAAGCCACCATTTGGCCCTGCAAACTGGCAGAGAAAGAAAACGAACTGGTCGAGCTGTAATTAAGAGTCACATTGAGAAGCGAACACAGTAAAGTCATTGCCAGCTGTTTGCTGGTCTGAGAGACCAGAAGTTCAGTGTATCGTGAGCCCTTTTCCACCACCTCGTTGAATGGAGAGTACATGCAGTCTGAAATGAGGGTAAGGAGGAACCGTAGTACTTCAATTCTATTTTGTAGAATCTCATTAGAGATGCCATTGGTATCGTCTCCGCCTCCTACGCCTTTCTCCCATATGCGGTACTGAAATTTGCCATCTCCATTTCGTTCGACAACCGTAAACCCTGACACAAAGAGCAATTGCGCTGCAACATTCACAAGCATTGCACCCCGTGGATTATCACCGCTCCAGAGTATTTTCTTTTCCAAGTCTCCCTCATCTTCATAAATAAATGGCAACAACCGCGTCAACACTCTCAAACAATTAAGAGCCTCTTTAGCAGGCGCCATGTTGGCATCGGGGAACGAATTATGGTTCACCAAATAAAACAACCGATCAGAAATAACCTCAACAAAAGTCTCCAAGTTCTCGGGGTGGAGATCTCGAGTACGGACAATGTCAGAGGCCGTCAGCAGCGTGAAGATGTCGTTTGCAGTTTCTGGCAGCTGCAGAAACTTGTTCCAGTAAATGTCATCTCTGGGAATGGCTTCATGTTCAAAAAGATAAAAGACATCCTTTTTAAACTTTAGTTTTGAGTCGCCAGCGCCCATTCGTAGCCGCTTGATTCTTCCACGTCTGACGTTGGTGATGACGTTCTGAATTGGGTATGAGCCTGAAAGTGGATCGACTCTGGAGCAGAATCGGAGGAGGAAAGCGATGGCAGAAAATGTTCAAAAAACGTCAAATTTAATGAATACACTAATCAAGATTCTAATAAATAATACATATTGGAGAGAAAGACGCGAGCTTTCTGTAGTTTGTCCCGTTGACCCATCGGCCGCCTCAGATCTACTCAAGGACACGTCCAATGAGTTCAGACTGATATGCAAAGCCCGACTTTGATGAAGTCCATCGAGTCAAAGCAGGATGGTCCAGCTGGGCGCGCACTTTCTTGGACTTGCGCTCTTCCGATCTATCGTCATCTCCACGACCCTTGACGGCTCGCTTATTGAGCAGCTTATCGAGAGTGTCTTGCTTTTCCTCCTCCAGGCGCTTTTCACTGAGATTCTTGCGTCTTCTCGCCAACTCCGACCGCTTCAACTGAGCCTCTTCGGCAGTCAGAATCTTTTTACGCGACGGCTCTTCAGGAAGCTCAACAAACTCCAACGGGCCGTCGACTCTAGATCGCTGTCTGGCAGTCATTTTCGCATAATCTGGAGTAGCGGACTGCGATACGTCAAAGTCTTCTTCAAAAGTACCTTCTTCTTCTTCTTCCGAGATATCGGCCGAGGCAATTGAATCAAGATTCGGCAATGGAATGGCTGCAGCAGCCCGTTTTCTGTTTCCTCCAGCTCTGCTAGGAGCTTTCACTATTACCTTTGTCGGTGTTCGTTTCGGCGCAGATTCTAGCTCAAACTCGTCAGACTCGTCAAAGTCATCTTCTGAAACAACATCTTCGTCGTCTTCATCCTCCTCCTCCTCCTCCTCTTCTTCCTCCTCTTCTTCCTCTTCTTCCTCGTGTTCCTCTTCACCTATCGCCTGGTCCCCTCCTTCTTCAACATCTTCTTCATGAGTCTGGCTCTCCAGTTCAGGTTCGTCTGACAGAACATCTTCTTCAACAGACGACAGATCTGACGAGTCGGAAACTTCGATTTTATATCCTCTCATCTCGACGGTTACAAAGCTGACAAGAGACGACTTCAAAAGTCTGTGCTCAAACGTCCAGTCCCAGCCGTACACTGAACTCTGTGAAGCTAAATGAGTTAGCTGGAGACATGAATTCATGAAAAGCCCAATCCTCTCAAATTGTCAAATAGAATTGTTTCATATTTTAATTCGTTCTTTTCAAGTGGTCATTTCCTACTCTCTGTGTCACTGGAAAAGTTTTAAACTTTCGTGTCTCTGAGACGTTCTGGCCGTATATTGCACGTAAATAATGAGAATGAAACGTTTCAATATAGATACATGTAATGAAGGGAATGACTATAGTTGTTATAAATGAAGGAATACGACTATTGATTACAAATGAATGGATAAATGCTATCTGTCTCGTTAGCTTGCCATGCTGGTTTACTCGGCAAAGTCCATGTCGTCGCCAGAGTCAAAACCAGAATTGTCAAACTGGTTAGAGCCGTCAGCGTAGTAGTAATCAACTTTATCACCAGTATCGTCGTTCGCATCTCCAAACTCATATCCATTGTTGCTACCCTGTAAATCGTATGACCCGGAATCTGGACTATACTGGCCGGCATTTGCATTGTTTTGAACCCGATCATATCCATAGTTGGTGTTGTCTTGGCCCAGGTTATAACCGTAGCTGTTGTCTTGGCCCTGGTTGTAGCCGTAGTTGTTTTGGTTCTGATCGTATCCGTAATTGGTACTGTCTTGTCTCTGGTTATGCCCAAAGTTGTTGTCTTGGCCTTGGTCGTAACCATAATTGGCACTGTTATCCTGAACCTGATTGTTGCCATTGTTGCCTTGTGCCTGCTGAGCCTGCTGAGCCTGGTTGGAGCCGTAATTGAATCCTGAATCAAGCTCCTCCTGATTAGAGTCGCCAACCAAGTCAGATGCTTGATATCTATTGGAGTCTTTGTTGGAATCACCAGTAGGTCCTTGGCTCTGCGTGCCGCCGTTATTGTTGGAATCACTGTTAGATCCCTGGGCTTGAGCACTGCCATCATTGTTGGCGGAATTTGCTAGGGCCTGGTTGGAACCGTAAAGGAAGCCTGGGTCAAGCTCTTCGTCCTTCACTTCGCCTACCAAATCAGATGGCTGGTATCTATTGGAAGAGTCGGTAGAGTCGGCATCGAATCCTTGTGACTGTGTACCACCATAACCAGAATCACCATTAGATCCCTGTGCTTGTTCACCACTGTTGGCGTTTTGTTTCTTCTCGGCATTGGCAAGAGCGAGATTAGAGCCATACAAAAAGCCTGGGTCGAGCTCCTCCTCTTTCACCTCTCCAACCAAATCAGAGGGCTGGTATCTTTCTGATGAGTCACTAGAATCACCATTTGATCCCCAGGCGGAAGTACCGCCGTTGTTGTTGGCACCGCTGGCCTGTGCTTGATTTGAACCGTAAAGGAAACCTGGATCAAGTTCTTCCTCATTGACGTCGCCAACCAATTCAGCTGGCTGATACCTGCTGTTGGTATTAGGACCAGACTTGCCAACAATCCTTTCAACAATGTTGGCTCCCTCAGGATGATCTCCGGTAGTGGCAGCGAGCACCATGGCGGTCGCAAAGGCAATTAGGGCAGCTGGTCTGGTCATTGTCAATATTGTACTGTTCTACTCTGTTTTGAATTGATGAAAAATTAAACAGATCCAGCCTGCTATTTATCTTGAGATTGCCTGAAACTTAGACCAACATTTCGAAACCATGCTGCATTGATAACGTGAGATTTCAAGCAAGGGGCGTTAGTTCGAAGCTTGATTACTAGGAACTTAATTTCAAAATGGATATAATTGCCGTCAACTTGAGTAGCGTGATATTCTGTAGCGTTTTCGTGCCTTATCACTTTTCAGCCAACGTCTTGCCTGTTGGACAATTTCATTGGTATGTCTGAATGCTGATCAAAGAGCTGTGGTCTGGGCGACTACGCTGCAGCTAGTCTTGGCAACGCATATATCAAACATACCAGGCTGATGTATCATGTTAGGGATGCTACAATACTGAGGCAGTTACAATGAGCTCATGCCCAGCGTTTTCAACGTTCCGTAAAGAAGTCTTCAAGCTCCGCTGCATAGTTAAGTTCCCCTGCATGGTAACCATCGAACCAGCGTATGGCTGCTATGGCCACCCCGCGTTTCAGGTATATGCATGCCAGAATTGCCCAGTTCGGAACTTTGCCATGGCGTGTGTTTCAACGAACACATTCACGTCTCAATGGAAGCACCTGAACCTATCAAATAAGAATAAGCTTGTGGTAGTTTAAGCTTTATCTTGCATGTGCGTTTTTGGATACCACACAAGAGTAGGATTTTCCATGGATTGTTTGGGGACGAGGAAGTAGATTCGACTGTAATTGGAACATTGAACTTCATCCTTTTGTCAGTATTCATTACGAAGGACAATTCCTAATTTTGAATCATCTGGAAGGTATGAAACTATTGGTCAAGACAGTGCAAGTAGGCTGAATTGGTTTATGACAATGAGAGGGTGATGAATATTTCTATAAAATGTGCAGGGTTTATCTACGACAATTGAGTGAGCATACTTACCGGAAATTCTACAGAGGAATGAGCATATTTGCGGGTGCGGTATCTTCACTAATAGTAATCTCCATCATCATCCGAAGTACCAAGGGTGGAGAGGAATGGAGTGTCACCGGGAATGTCATTGCGATTGGCAGCTGAAGAATCAGAGAAGGAGTCCGCAGATTCATCTCTACTGTCAATCGAAGTCTCAAGAGGGTAAACGTATGGAGCATCTCCTGTGGCGTTATTGTTCTTGTCAACAGTATCAAGGGTGGACATGAATGGAGCATCACCTTCAACGCCATTGTTAGAAGAGCTCTCAGAGGTGGAGAGGAAGTGGCTGAGGATCACCACTGTTGGAGTTGCCGGCGCTCTTAGCAAAGCCGGGATACGACTCTCCTTGGTCTTGACTGTTAGGGAGCAAGTCAGCGACATGAGGACCACCATTATTGGAATTTTCAGCGCTCTGGGCGAAGTCAGGATCCAGTTCGCCTTCCTGCTGGTTGGGAAGCAAAAAATCAGATATCTGTGAGCCACCACCATTGGAATTGTCAGCACTCTTTGCGAAATCGGGATCCAGCTCGCGCTCGTCCTGATTTGTGGGGAGTAAGTCGGAGACCTGAGAGCCACTGGCGTTAGGCTCGCTGCTAGTTTGAGAAGAACCGCTATCGCCGCCAAGTTCTTTCTCATTCTCCTGGTAGGATGGTGTCTGATCGTTGGTGAGCAAGTCGTTGGTCTCTGAGGCATCGTTGGAGTTTGTCTGTAGACTGTGAGAAACCGGGATCGACTTGACCTGGCCCCTGATAGGGGATCAAAAGATCCGAGACCTGCGAGCCACCGCCACTAGACTTATCTGCGGTCTATGAGAAGCCAGGATCGACCTGGCCAGGCTGCTGATATGGGAGCATTAAGTTGGTGGCTCTGCGTCAATCGTGGCAGCGGCGAGAACAATCAAGGAAACTGGGCTTCTAGTCATGATCGGTATAGAGCTAAGATAGGGAAATGAAAAGCCATTTGTCCGGTATTTTGTTTTCAGTCCCCTGGTCTTGGTTTGTTTTGCAATGCTCAAGCAGTCGCCCAGCTTTCGTTTTGAAACTGACCTGCAGCAGCTGACAGCACGTAAAAATCAGAACTGTTTATTATCACGACAGCGTTAATGTTAGAAATGCAACAAGAAGTAAGCTGCTCCGCAACCTTCTCGTCTCGTGATTCTTGCAAAGCTAAGTTACAGATTATGATTGTTTAAGCCTGATACAGTGCCTGTCCAAACTTGTTGGGATCTGCGTGACTGACGGCCCTGAAGGAAAGTCAAATCTTGCTGTTTATGCAGTGGTCTTGAGCGTTAAAAGCATTATAGAGAACTAACGGACGAAATATTAATGCGAATGTGCTATTGGCTATATGAACGTATAGATGCGTCATCGATTATATATTCTGCTGGTGAGAATTTTGAGCTAACATTTAAACTATCTGCATCTGCAGGTACCGCCGGGGTTTGTGCATGTCAACAAAAGAAACTTTTGTGTTTGTGTTCAGAGCCTCTTTGGTAACAAACGAGTCTTACCGTTCATATACTTCGGCATTTTCATAGTCCCCGAAGGAATGCTGAGTTAGAGACCTGCCCAATCAAGCTCTTTCTAACGTTGGGCTGTGCCCACTCGAAGGCGGTCTTCGCGGAGAGGCGGAAGCTATCCGCGAAAGATGCACTACCCCAATAATTACAACGTTTGTTGCCTGATAACGCCTGCAACGGGTGTCATTCGAAAACGTCCAACCACTTGAGCGCGTCACTTGTTGAACAATGGTGCAATTTCTTACTCTACCAACCGATGTTGTCTACGAAATTTTGGGGAAACTAAAAGGACGGGAGCTTCTTGTGCTCGAAAAATGTTGCCGGGCACTGCGGCAGTTCATTTTGTCGTACTGGAAGGGCCGCTTTTCACTGGCTGCCACACTTGAGGAGCGGAATGATGAATTTTGCCGTGTGTGCACGGAGCTAGTTGATACCTGTGGCCGCTGGCAGCTGCAATTAGTCACCTGGATATTAAACTCACAATCTACTTTTGACATAGTTGATGCCTGCAAGGCTTGTCACCAGTGTCTTGGTAGTGGCGATCGCGCGAGGGTTTATGTTGACATATGCCAATTGTTTGGAGAACTAAGCGCAGGTACAGAATGCAATATCGCCGACGCTGTAATTAAAAATATTCTGCCCGTAATTCACTGTCTGCCTCTTCAGAGGCTGAAGTGTAGTATCAACCTGGCAGCCACTGATTTGTCGTTGTTTCCACGCACCTTAGAATCTCTGTTTCTTTGGGTTGTCCAAGATTCTGGAGAATGGTTCGGCCCTGTGCAAAGACGTCTACATGTGGGAAAGTTGCCTTCAGGTCTGACGGCATTAAGTGTTTCGGCGGGATCAATTCTACTCGTGGAAAAGTTGCCGTTACATTTGGAATCTCTTGAAATCTTCCTAGATGGAATGCCAAGTGCGCATACAGTTCGAGAGTTGGGCTTGAACCGGGCAGCAGAGCTAGGAATTACTGGGCTCAAAAATCTCACGCTGGGTGGATTCGACCCAAGCAACCATTTGAATTCATTGACCAACCTTAGAACTTTACGCTGCAGCTTGTCGGGTAAATCTGACTTGTCTGCCCTGGATAATCTCAGCATCTTGGATCTGAGTGGATCTTCTTCCTGTAAGAATGTGATATTTCCTAGAAATATCGAAACCTTGACGATCCCATCACTTACAGTATCCTCTTTTGAGAATTTTGGACCCAAACTGACGCGACTACGTGTACTTGAAGTTTCTGACTATGTAACGGAGGCACTGAAGAAGATAGATAAAAGTACCTTTGAACCCACTCAACATTTCTTGTATAGAGATCTGGAGTGGGAGATCCCCCATATTAGGGGTAAATTGAGGACCTCTTGGTTTCCAGTTTCGTTGGAAACTGCTATACTGGGCACAGTCACACTAGTTTTGGATGCTCAACACCACAGGCTACGTAAACTGACCTATGGGGGATATTTGAACAGTTATGTTGCAAGCTCATTTCCCAATCTAGAGGTTTTCTGCTATCTAAATGCGGGTGGTGTGTCTGGCTTAAGATCTGCTTGCCAATTGCCGTATCCTCGAGAACTGAGAAAGTTGGCAATTCAGACGCTAATGAGGGCTGGCGTATCAACGGAGACGGTTTTAGGTATCACAAGGATTTCAATAGTAGCACTCTCTTTACCTCCTTGCCTAGAATATCTTCGCCTACTAACAGAACTCCCCTTTGGTCATCTGCATCTTTCTCAGCTTCCATCGCACATTAAGGTGTGTATTATTCTTGGCCAAGATATAGATGCTGATGACGAAAGTGAGAGTTTCAGTGAACTGGTCTTGGAAGGGATCCCACTTCAGTTAGACGAGATCAATGTGAGCCTTACGCACTTCAGAACAGTCAGAGTGAACATTGACGAAAGCTCATGCTTACGACAGCTACGCTTGTCTTTCAACCAGACTAATGCTCTTAGTGTTGCTTCGTTGCCCAGATCGTTACAGACGCTAGATCTCTCTGGAAATCCTTTGATGGTTTTCGAGTGCATGAAACTGACCCATACAAACCTGCAAGTACTTGAACTAAGCGATACTAAAGTAGAGTCCTCAGACTGGGAGAACTTACCAAACACCCTTTGTGAACTTGTTCTTCGTGGCAATGAAATGGTGGAGATGGCAGTGGCATGTCTCCCACGATCATTGAAGCAACTAGACCTCTCATGGAATCGGTTGAAAGGAATCGATGTAGGCGCACTGCCAAGAACACTGGAGGTCTTGACGTTGGAAAAGAATATGATCAAGGAATTTGACTTTTCTTCTCTTCCCACTTCTCTACGAAAGCTCAATCTGGGAAACAATTATCTTGAGGCTGCCGATTTAGCAGTCATACCGAAGATGCGCCACTTCATTTATATGTTCCTAGACTGGAATAAGATTCACACCATCAGGTTACCAACCTTTGGAATGTCTATTCTATTTAGGGAAAACCCAGTGGACAAACTGGATCTTGTTGGGTTACCTTGGTTCGACTATGCACTCATTGGATTTGAGCAATTGCGGTACTTGAGAATACCGGATCATGTGCCTTGTGAGGAATGCTCCTCCTTCACCACGGAATCCAGTGACGGTCTTGAGTATACAACGGTGCAACACTTGGCAGAACGCCATGGGTTTAGGTACTTTTAAAGTACACCTACTGTAGGAGATACCCTTGATAATATAATAAAAAATAGCGATAATAATAAACTCACTTGTAGGAGCTACCCAAAGAGCGGCGCATTGTAAGCGATTCCGACTAGTTTTCTGGCTGCTTTTCCAAAAGAGGCCGTTCAGACTCCTCATAAGCAGGCAGCTCGCTGAGTTCTTCAACATTCTGCACAGCTTCAGTCTGGTTGTCAGCTGCAGCAGCGGCGATAGCATTGCGGCGAGCGCAGCGGAAAAACATAGCAAAGCTGATGGTAACCAAGGAAAGCATCACGATAGTGGAAGAAATAGAATTCAGCAAAAACTGATTGTAGGCACCCTCTGGTGAAACGTGAATTACGGTCCTGCGAGCTGTCATGAGCATTCTGTAAGATCTGAGAGAGACAAAGTATGATGGAATGACAACTGTCTCCGAAAAGCCATCAGTCTTGACCATTGCCAGCAGCAAGTTCTCCTCCTTGTCAGCATCGTTGTCTCCGACAACAACGGCAGTGGCGCCGGCTCTCTGGAGGTTGAGAACCTTCTCGTAAAAGGAGCAGCCACCACGCTGAACAAGAGCGACCTTACCTTCAAAGTAACCTTCAGGGAACGCCTCACAGGCCTGAGACTCCACAAGCTGCAAACTTCCAGCAGCATTCTCGAGAGGGCCAAATAGAGCAGGACATGCTTGCACCTCAAGACGCTTTGCCCCTTTGCCATGGTGCTTAGCCTTACGACCAGACACATCTGCCACGACAGTAGCGCCATCAACAACAAAAGGAGCTCTTATAGTGTCACATGAGTGGTCCAAACCAAGCTCAATAAGAGACGAAATGGCAGGTCTCAAATACATGTCGCCGAGCAAATGTCCAAGGAAGACGATAATGAAGACTGCACAGAAAAAGAGGTTTCTGAAGGGTGGAAACTCTGCCTGCTTGGCCCTTTCGTTGGCCCTTTCGTTGGCCCCTTTCAAGGACTTTTTCCAAGACTCAAACATTTTACAAATAACAATAAAAATATGGTTGTGAAGCACAGAGCTTGGTGGTTGGCTGCAAGGTTTATTTGTGGCATGCCCCAAAAAGCCGTCAGGCGTCCGCCCATGACGTAAGTTTGCACTACAATGTTTTGTCGATGATTGGAGAGAAGTAAAAACAAGGAAAGTACGTGGAAGTCTCTAGATAAGAACCACACTTTCTAGTTGCGTCTTGCGAAACTCTCTTGTTCGTCTCTACCCTGCTGCCGAGTGTCAGGTCTGCCTGCCGCTCGGCGCTTCAAGATAAGCTGACTCAAATGAACTCCCTGCAGATGCGGCCCACCAGAAGGGGACCTGCCAGAATCGGACCCACCCCACAAAATTGTTATAAAAGTATAGGGCAAATAGTTCATCTAGTTTCATAGAACCCTAAAAATGTTCCAAAGATGGCTTAATAGAAGTGCATTACAAGTCCTACACAAAAATACATGGAACAGGACGCAATAAAAGAGGCTCCTCGGAGCCACAAGACGACACGTGGAAGGCTGCCCTCTGACCTCCTCGATGTTCTGCTTACGACTCCACAACCGTGAGTGATCCGTTAGCATTAGTGAGAGCACCAATCAGAGCTGGACAGGCGCCCATGAACATCAAATTGGCACAAGGCAGCTAACCTCCAACTGCATCGTACCAGCGGTCGGTGCTGAAAACAGCCAGCTCAGCGACAAAAGGAGTTCTGATCGATGGGCAGCAATCCCAACACAACACAATAAGAGACAAAATGATACATCGATTTGTTGCCAAATTCCAACATATGTAGGACATAAAACGACTTGGTTTGAGCTAGGGGTGCAGATCGCCTAGGGCAGCTGCTGCATGGCGTTTCAAGGTCTCCAAGGTGCATTATCCGACGCACGTGGTACGACAGGCAATTTGATCGGTCGACTCATTAGCAGCCTTTGCAATAGTTGGCGGCGGGTGAGAAAAATTGGATTCAATTTGTATCTTATTATCACTCGCTTTTCGTCGTCTCGGCTTATTCTGATCGGTTCCATGTCTGCATGAAAGTCAGCACCCCGCAGACGGACAGCATATGAAGTTATAGCACAGCACAAACCTACTTCAGATAAAAGAGTTTGCAAATAAACAGCAAGAAAGTATATAAATGATAAACTGGAAATAAATAAATAGCAAATCTTAGGCATTCTTCTCGGACTCCGCAAATGGCAGCCCACCCTCGGCAAGAGCCTTCTCCATCTCAGCGTTTACAATAATCAAAAGTGTCAGCACAAAAGTCATTGTTACAAGAGCGCCGACAAGCAGCTTTTGAGCTATGCTGTCAATCTTGATCTGATCCAGTGTTCCGCCTTGGATGATCTCAGCAGATACCAGCGGGGCGTTCTTAAGTATGTTGAAAGAGTTGAGCGATACAAAGTACGATGGAATCCTAATAGACAAGGGAATGTCTGACTTGTCCATGGACACTAGGTGACTGTCATCATGTGCATGATCGGTTTTATCATCGCCGACAATGACCGCCACGGCGCCAGAGTTTTGGAGATGCAGCACCTTCGTGTAGTGCGTGCAATTGCCAGTCTGAACAAGCGCTACGCACTGGCCAAGGTTCTCTTGAACTTTGGTGCATCCCATGGACTCTACAAAACACACCTGGCCCTCAGCATTAGCGAGAGGGCCAAACAAGGCCGGGCGAGCTGCAAGAGGCTGGTGCTCCACGGAGCTCCCGTGGTGCGCTACGGCGGCCGCAGACTTGAACGAATCGGCGATCCAGGATGGAAAGTGCTCAAGGCCGATTCTCAACAAAGTTCCCGCCATTGGATTTGCCAAGAAAACAAAACCAATGCTGACAAGAGTTCCGCTCAGCAACAGCAAAATTGCCACTAGCAGGATTCTGGCGTTCACTCGGCTGCCCACATACCACAGCTGGCGGCGGTTTGGCACCTTGAGAGCTCTCAACACCTTGGAGACGGTCCGGCGAAGCATTTATGTGCGCGTAGGAGAGAGAATCCAATGGCGACGAAAATACCGATGCAGCCCCTGCTGTCGCAGCAATAACTCCACTAGCGCTATACCAGGGCCCATTAGGCAGGTGCAGCAGCAGCCTTGAGGCACATTGAGGAATACAAACACTTGGTATCAGTTTTACGGCTATACGTATACAAAACAAACATACCGTACATTACAATGACCTCTATTTCTGTACTACTAAAAGCACACAGTCTGCAATAGCGTTGCGTAAGCTGTCACTTTTTGGCTGCAGATGTCACGCAGCCCTTCACGTGACTTTTGAGAAAAGGTCTCGGCGAGATAGATAATCAATCGCAGTGAGTATAGCGCGATGTTTTCAGCTTACTCTGTCGTTCGTTCAACTGTCCGTAGCGTCCGCCTCGCTCTGCTCAAAAACCTACGTATGAAGCAATCATGATAAATATAGCCATTATTAGTGCAAATCAAACTCGTCGTTCCTCATGTTCTCTCTCATCCAATAGCTCTTCTGCCTCTTCGTCGGAAGAGACAATAGAATGCAACTCCGTATCCTCTTCATTAATATCCTTGCCCACCGGATTGAACCCCTTGGCTCTCCGGCGTCTGATAACGTATAGCCTGGTAAGAACAATGGCTGCGACCAGCCCAACAATTACTGCAAAGATGATTGATGCAATGTTGTTTAGTTTCCTTGCATCATACACACCGCCATCAATGAGCCAGACCTTGACCTTCATTGCATTAAGAAGGTCCTTGTAATCAGCATGAGACGCAAAATAAGAAGGAATTGTAGCGTTTCCAAGCGTTTCCGCGTCCAGCGTTGGCGCATATCCATCAAGGTTGCCTCCTACAATGACCGCTGCGACACCAGCCTTTTGAAGATTCAGCAGTTTGGTATCGTAAGCACATGCATCTGTGCGCTCAAAAACAGCAAAGCAACTCTTCTTGATGCTATCGCCGAAATCGCTGCAAATGTCATTGTCGATTACACAGACCTTTCCTGCCATGCTTTTCACTGGGCCAAAATACTGGTTAGGACGAATAAAGATGGGCGTGCTCATGAGACCCGGAATGACGGCAGCCATTGGAGTTTTAAACTTGGCAGAAACCTTCTCTGAAGAAGCCGTCAGAATCACTTCCACCAACTTGGCAAGTACGAACCGAGCACCTATAAAGATGAACGTTCCAAGAAACAATACGATGGCAATGCCCGTAAGTGCAACCAGTACATAGAGCACCGAGTTCCACTTGCTGCGAGCCCATGCCTTGTGCTCTTGGATGTACTGTTTGAGCATCGCGTTGTGTCTAAGGATGCGGACGAATAATGGATGATGGACAGATGAAAAAGATTGGGCAAAAGCTTAGGGAGGCAGCCGACAGGTGGCCGATGAAGATCAAATTTTGATATAGCGGGGAAAGCTAGCAGAGTACGTAAAAAATTTCTTTTAATGGTAAATACTCTTCTTTCTATGGACTTGCAGACTTCAGCAAAGTGCCTGGTCACCGGCGATGGATTGGCCGCTCGATTATCTGTCGATTTATCTGATCTTGTGGGGGGAGAAAAGATGAACAGAGCGATTTTGTCTCCAACGTCACGTGATGACAGATGATCAGGGTGTGAGGTAAGGACGCTTAAAACGTAGGTCACCTAATGCTGGAGGAAAATGGACGCATGTGCTGGTGGGAACTCTACTCACTCTGTCTACCGCGCAAAGAGATTTCGAGTTCGGGTCAGCACGAAGGCTACTAAATGGCTATGAATGAAGATTAGTAGAACATTGTGGCAAGTACAAGGTAAGCTACTAGACAATTACAAGAATTGCTAGACAATCACATGAACTAATGGACAATAACAAGATATTGAAAATCTATTAAATCAATCGCTCAGATCTGAAATTCGCATTTCATGTAAAGTGCCTCCTCACGAGCACCTACTTAGCAAGGTGGCAATAGTAGAACGCTATGCTACAAATACGAAACAAATAGAGGCCATTCATTTGCAGTTTATCCAATACATGGCTCTTCTGCTTCTGTATTAACTGTCATTTGGATCTCTCACATCTTAAGACATCACGTGACGAATTTCCATAACCTCGGTGAGTGTGGGGAAACTCGGCTCTCTTCCTACAACTTCATCTCACCATGGCTCTGTACCCTACAATCGCGTATCCTGAACTGATACCAGCGACGAGAGCACCTTCCAAGTCGCTCTCTCTGGGCAGGCTCTTGCTGATTCTCTACATCTACCTTGGCAGCACTGGATTCGTTGTTCTTTTGTCCAAAACAGTTCTCATGCCTCTGTATCACCAACTGGCGGCTGACAGGTTGGATTACTCTACCAGCGCTTTGAACCATGTGCGCATTTTGTCCGGTAGGTTACAGCGATCTCTGGAGGCCCGAGAACTTTCCAAAAGCTCCAATGAGGACGAGACAAACTCAAATGATTTGACTGAAAAGAAAACGTTTGTAACTCTGCTGGAAAGACACAAGGCTGTGGCCGCGGTTTCAGATTCAAGCAAAACTCTCAAGGAATTTGCCAGCAAATCTGAGAAGCTGCAAAAGGAAGTGACTCAGTTGAAGTTTTCTGCATTTACAATCAACTCTGACAAAATGCTCTTGGCGCAGGAACTGCGCAAGGAGATTAGGTCCATGAAGGGTTCGTTGTTGACTTCGAGAAAGTTCCCTCCTGTCCTTGGTGGTGCGTAGTTGCAGAGGTTCTTGGACAACCTCGTTTCTGCCGAGCTGCTCGAGCCTGAAAAGTACGGTGCTCGGCATCTGCATGACAGTGCCTAGTACTATTGTGATCTTCCGATCTGAATAGTAGGCTACAATCTGTACGACTTATTTTGCAGTGTAACTACGCATTTAGGAGATGTGTCTTTGTGTCTGACAACTAGTGATGGTTAGTTCGATCCAGGAGATACATTATAATTTATCAAATCAATAGCATGTTGATTCTTTTGTCACTTGTTTAATGAACCCTTTCAGATATTTGCCTGTTCACTCATTAATAGTTGAAACAGGCTGTCTCAAAATGTAAATAGTCCACTAGACTATACAATAAATAACTATATACAAACAGAGATCTCTCTAAAACAACATGTCGCCAATCTCTTTCCTTTTCCTTTTCCTCGGCTTTTTCGGTTTCGTCTCTTCTCCTGGAGACTCTCTCTCTGCCATTGCCTTCTTGACTCGATCCTGACGTCGCAGCCAACTGCCTTGCAATCTCGTCATCTCCTGCTCGTCTGGCTTCCACTTACTCTTGAGAATTCTTCTAATTGCATCAGGCGAGATTTTGAAAAGCTTGCCAATATCACCAGAGTTCATTTCCGGGTTTTGCCTCTTGATCTCTCTCACCGTGTCCATCTGATCTCGAGACAGCTTCTTTTTAGGGGCCCAGTGAGAGCCCTGGAACTTCTCTTGCAGTGCATACTTCTGTCTGAGCCATTCCGGAAGCTTCTTGTTGCTTCTCCATTGCTCTGGAGGTGGAACAATGTCTGGTTTGCCTGATTCATCGCTGTGAAATCGCCCCTGTAGCCCTAAAACAGACCATTTTGAAAATCTCAAGTGATTACAGCAAGTAGATAGCACTCCTGTTCCATTTATTCCCGCAAGTATCCTGCTTCTCAAGCCATGATACATTTACTGCTTGTTTCAGCAAGTAGGATGCTGTTTGAAATTTAATTTCACAATTTTATTTGGACGGTTTTCAAGGCCCATGCGATGAGTCCAAACAAAGTGAAATAATGGCCAATAATTGGGGACTTGACGATCGTAACGGCCTTTGATTGCTCGTCGTATTCTTCGTTTCTCTTCTCCAAATTTTCCCTCTTCCATCCTCTTCGTTTCACCCACCCCTCTAACTCATGTTAAACACTAAAGTATTCAATAAATACAGCTATGTACAAATGCTCTAATTATCATTCATGTCCTCGTTGAGCTTGAGAGCACGCGAATGTCTGTCAAAAATAACAGACAGCTCGTTGAACGTCTTGGCCTCCGCTGGATCAGCTTTCACAACCTGACCATCCTCTGAGTTAGCATATGACTCAGACTAGAATATGGAGATATACTTACTGTATGTGACCTGAATAGAGGACTTTTCGTCTCCAGTCAAAACTGTTTGTTGCAGCTTGATTTGAGCTCTAGATGTTGGCGGAATAGATGCCAAGAACACTCTGGCAGCCTTTGCTGGGTTAGTCGACGATTCAACAGAGACATTACGCGGACTACGTACCTCCTGGGAGAGTCGGATTGAAGCGTACTGCTACGTTTGCAAAGTACTTTGTGATCATTGGTGATAACTCGGTCGTTCAGTCTTCTCGTCGAGGATGGTTTTGTGAAACTTCCGGGTAAAAATCTCGGGCGAGTATAAATATCAGACTTTGAGAATCAATCTTATAGGTACTGATTTTTGATCATTTCTAGTTACATGTACTTTGAATATATCTGTATTTGTAATCGAACCCTCCCGGTTCTGGCGCATACGTTATATAGTTCTGTGAGAATGTGCTGCCTCATTTCTTTGATCCAAGTAACTGTCTAGTGATCTGCTCTGTGACTTTGGCGGGGACTGGATGCAAGGAATCGGACAGCTGGATGGGGGCAAATCCAAATGTCCAGTTTGAGGTGATAGAAGTGTGCAGGCTTTCTCTCCCTGGAGTGAACTGCTTGTCAACAGAATGATTCCTGGTTTGTGCACTTTCCTTAATCTCAAAGGAGCACCTGAGGTAACAGCCTTATGGCAATGTCCGCAATGCCTTTAGAACGGCTTTGAACGTGAATTCAAGCTGTCTCTGTGGCAGGTAGAATCTCATGAGTGGTTGTGGCGTCTCTATGGGTCATGGAGACTCTCCTTATAGAGAACTTACAATCGCCTCAAAGTATTGTTGGATACAATATTGAATGCAATTTAGTCGCCATTCACTCACCGTAGGCCCCATTACCTGTTCTGTTCATCACTGACATTTGCCCTCATGTCATCACTGAAATGACATTGATGAGGGTAGGCGTGGTGCTAATATGGAGCAACAGTTGGCGAATGACCTTTTAAAACAAATCAATTGAAAACCTAACCATGGCCAAGTGCCTTACCTGCGTGCTACAATAAACTATTCTTGAACTGACTTTCGGTCATGCCCTCACTTACAGCGGAAGTGCTTGAAGAGCCACCTAAGCACATTGAGTGAATACTATCAATGTAATAGGCCCCAGACCATTTCTGGTGCTTAACCACGTCCACCTTATTATCGATTTCTGGCTGCTGGATGAGGCTGCCGTAGGCTACCATACCTTGCTGAGAGAAGTTCTTGGCAAAAGTATCTGAAATAAGAGCATTGGTGTGAAGTCCTGCGAGTGTGATAAACTGCCACACATAGCCAAGATGAGCAAGTTGCTGTATATAGTCTCTTTGGTTTTCAGGAGACATGGCAGTCGTCCAGTTGAATGACGGTGAGAGGTTGTAGGCTAGCCATTGGTTTGGCCACTTCGCAAGAACACCCTCTGCAAATTCCTTTGCCTGATCATAGTCTGGCAGTTGTGATTCCATCCAGATAAGATCGGCATAAGGAGCGTAAGCCCTGGCACGGTTTATCGCAGCAGCTGTGCCACCTCTGTAGCGAAAGAAGCCATCCTTGACCCTGCAAGAGTTCCAATCGAAAAAGACATCGTGGCCAAGAATGTGCTTTGCTATTTTTCTGGCTTCTGGAAAGGAAACACATGTCAACGGATTGACCTTTTCTGTGAATGCAGAAATAGCTTGTGATTTGTTTGCCAAAGAAGATTGCTGGATAGCTCTGGAAACAGCTTCATGGAAAGTACATACAAGTGCCTTTGCATTCCATTCGGCTTCAATGTTCTGTAGCCTGTCTGTCGTTGCTCCTTCGCTTTCAGCGGCAAGCAAGACATCCACTAGCGGCTCAATGTCTGGGTTAGTTGAGCCTTCGATAAAATAATGATCGCGAAAATCAATATTTGATGTGATAAGGGTAGCGGCTTCTGAGTCCGTGCGAGCAATAACCACTAGGTTTGAGCCCAGGATGTCAGCAGAAGCACGGATTGCAATCAGACGATTAATGTGCTCTTGGATTGGCACCAATACTTTGCCAGCCATGTGGCCACATTTCTTTGTACCAGCTGCCTGATCTTCGATGTGTATTCCTGCTGCACCTCGCTCAATAAACATCTTGGTAAGCTTCACAATGGCAGTCAATCCACCGTGCCCAGTATCAGCATCTGCGATGATGGGACGCAGATAGTCAACGTATGGCAAATTCTTGCGCTCGTCTGGAGATAGTGACATTCTCTCTTCGTGCTGTTTACGATCGTGAAAGAGCTGCGCGAACCACAAGTGCTCTACCTTGTTAGGAACAGTATCCATGGGGTAATCAGCAAGGTCTGGAGAAGGCTCATTCGAACTCGAGGCCGTTGAAGAGCATTGCCAGCCAGATACGTAGACTGTCTCGAGATACTTGGCCATCTGGGTGACTTGAACCGGATCAAGAGCACCATACGTAACAGAAGCAGTCTTGTTTTTATGGTGCAGAGACAGGGACTCAAACAGTTTATCAGCCATAACAGACGACGGAAACTTGATGACAACTGTTCCACGCTTTCTGGCTATGTCATCAGCGGAATAGACACGCTTTGTGCCTGACCACCTCTGATCCGACCACCAAAGGTTGATGGAAGAGACCTGCTGGGTATAAGAGTCGTGTTCGTTCTGGAGCTGAAGTTTGGAGAGTGACATTTGTGGTACAGAATTGTGCTCCAAAGAGATGTATTTATAATCAACCAGAGTGGACTAGATCCTCGGCTCAACAATGATCTCCAGTTTCGAATTATCCACACAGAATTCTCAAGTAACACGTAAGGAACATCTGAGCGTTTCAGAGCGCAATAGTCAAGATATGAAGATATCGGAAAACGCTACCAAGACTAACTGCAGTTTTCATCATTGATATTTTTCTTCTGTCGAAGAATCCTCGACTCCAATGCTAAATGATGTTCGGCCGAACCGTTCACGCTCATCTCGTGATAGGTGAGTGGTATGGGTTAGGGTGCAATGGAGACGCCGCTAAACGATAATTGCCCGGGGAAGGGACCTCATGTCACTGATGTGGCTTGCTTTTTCATCCGTAGGTTCGTTTCCGCAATTCATGGCAACTCCAAGTTTCGGCCGATCCGGAGAGCGGAGTCCGTTGCGAGTGACTCAATGAAGAGAAGAAGCAAATCGAGAATGGCACATAGCCGTGATGGGAATATTTGATATTATTCTACAGCCCATGATGTATACCACGTGGAATCAACGGCGTTGAACTCGCGCACGACGAAGAATCCCTTAAGATGCGCCATCCAGTGAGCAGAACAACGAGCGCAGCTTTTCGCATGCAGTAGAGGGATAATGGGCCCTTAAATTTGGATAAGAACTCTTGGCAAGAAATTGAGGTCGCAGTGCCATTTTGCTGAGAAAGAGGTGGTGGAAGAGATACTCGTCTTTGACAACGAAATGAGCTTCGTGAGGGGCTGACAGGAAATGAAGGACAGTCAGCAATTGCATTCAGAGGAAACAACAGCATATGTGATGCCGTCGTTGCATCTTTGGTGCTTTAGAAACGTCGCATTTTCGGTGTTTAGAAAAACTAAGAGGCTTTCGTTCCAGCCCAGCGTCTCTCATGCAAACAACAGATACCAAGCAAACCAGGATGGAGTATCTCATTAGCAAGGAAGCTGGTCATTAAATCAGTGTGCCGCAGCTGTCCTGCAATATTTGAGCATATCATGGCCTAACAAGCGGCAAACCACGAGTATAAAGTTCGCAGACAATGCTTACTCATCTTGTAGGTGTCTTCGAGTTTGATTTCAAAGGAACGTAAACTTCATATCAAATTTGCTCTTGAGAAGCTGCAAATTGTTCCTTCGTAGCATATTTCGTAGCCTCTTCAGGCTCATCTACCTCTTCGATAGCCATGACGATGTCAAAGGTATTCCCCTGAGCGCCATCGTTCGCATCAACTTGGTCATATCGCGCTGAGGCGTCTGCCCACTAATTGCTCGAATGAGCCAGTGAGATCCGCCCAACTCATTGGGAGTCCTTGGTAGATAAACTTGCCAATCGCGCTGCGTCAAAAACAGTGCCTCACGAAAATTCACTAGACATAATGAGTAAACGAAGATGTCAAAAAATGACGCTCGTTCAACGCAATAGAATTTGTTTTTTTCTGGCCATTTTAACTTCAATTGATGTCAATTGTATGCAATTGAAAATAAGCTCTCTATAACTTTCGCTCCCTGATCGCCAGCGTTAGACGCCAGCTGCTCCGAAAGGCTAATCTTTTTCAGCTACATGTGGAAGTCTATAAAAGGATATCTCAATCCTTGGCTGCGTGCTGTCGAGTCATACCTGACAGCCCGGTTGGGGAGAAGCCGGAAGCACCGACCCTTGGTACCAGTCAAAAACCTGTCGCTTGAACTGGCATTAGACACTGTCTAAGAGTTGCTCGAGAAAACCGTGCAGCAAAAGTATTACTTCTCGCTGTGCAACAACAAAAACTAATTTCAACCCCATGTCGCTTAACTCCATTACTGATTTCTTGGCATGTTCCTGCATCTCCACTAATCATCACGTGCAATGTTGCTCCTATCGCCTCAACGCAAGGCGCCTTGGTGGACAGAATTGGATCGAACGGCGCCAACTGACTTTTCCTTCTTACCCCATCTTTCAAAATGGCGTGTGAGGGCCCTATCTGGTTAATAGATGACTTCAATCCTTGCTTTGAGCATGTCTACTTTCAATTGTGGCCGCTGATCGTGTCACTGGCTGTCTCGCTTTCCGCAGTCGCGTATTTTTCAGTAGCGCCACTACTTTTGAAGAAGAATGTCGATACCTATGAAGCTCTTTTGTCCTCTAATTCCCCTTCTTATGGATCTACAGACTCGACTCTTTTTGAGAGTGGTGGGGCTGACGAGGAAACCAAGGAGCCTGCAGGTGTCACTTGGCGTACAGTTGTGCGTACAACGACTGAGAGAGTCAGACTTACTTCCGAGGCTGTCCTTGTACTCTTTACGTCTGCGCTGTCTCTGACCACCTTGTTCTACTCTCCATTTGGTGAAGAGTGGAATATCTCAGAAACATCTGTTCCAATCGTTCTTTCAGTGTTTTGGCTCTACTGTCTGGCACTAGTTGTCACTCGCATCCTATTCCTCAGTGCTGGAAAAGTCCCTCCAGGCGGTCTCTGGTACCAATCCACCTTTCTGTATCTGTTGGCTTTTATCTTTGAAGTACCATTATTTAGAACTGCACTTCTGCATCCTCTGTCCCCTGCCTCCGAAGCGTTTCACATCACCTATTGGGTGAGCGCTCTGTTACTGGTTATTATCAATTTCACTGCCCCTGTTGGGGATAAGCCCATTTCGCTCTATGTGACCCCGGGGACCGAGCCGTCTCTGGAACCGGCATCATCGTTATTTGCACTGATCACGTACTCGTGGATCGATCCCTTCATCTGGACGGGCTATTGGAAGACTCTAACCATGGATGATGTCTGGGATCTTAGAGCAGACGATCATGCCTTCGTCACCCTTTCCAAATTCAGGTCCATCGAACGGAAATCCTCATTATGGGTATTACTGTTTGTCAATTTCAAGCTTGAATTCACGCTTCAATGCATGTGGGCTATTCTAGCATGTATCACAAACATCTCTCCTGCGATTCTGCTTAAGAAGATTCTTGACTATGTCTCGGAGTATCCTAATAATACGACCCCTAGAAGCGTCATCTGGGTGTATGTGGTTTTGATATTCCTAATAGCTGTGCTGAATAATGTTTTTTACGGTCAGGCACTATACATTGGACGAAGAGTGTGTATACGCCTTCGTTCCATCATTATTGGAGAGGTATATGCCAAGGCTTTAAGGAGAAAAGCTGTTGGCGGTGAAGATTCTGCCATCACCTTAGATGACGCTTCTAGCCCGAAGAAATCAGACGATACAAAAGACACAGCCGGTTCCGATGACAAGAAGGATGATGACCAAGCCAATGTGGGTGCGATTATCAACTTGATGGCTGTTGATGCTTTCAAGGTGGCTGAGATTTCATCATACTTGCACATTCTTGTTCAATCCGCCGGTGTCGTTGTGCTGTCGATATTCCTTCTCTATCGCCTTCTTGGACTGTCTGCCTTTGCTGGAGCATCAGCCTTTATTATTATCATGCCCTTAAATTACTTGTTTTCCCAGAGATTCCCAAAACTCCAAGCAGAAACTTTGGCCTTTACAGATCAACGAATTAATAGGCTCAACGAACTATTCCAATCTATCCGTATTGTCAAGTTCTTTGCCTGGGAAGATAAATTTGTGGAAGGAATCTTGGAGATTAGAGAGAAAGAACTGCAAGTGTTGTGGAAGAGGTGCGTACTTTGGACATTGGCCATTTTGGTATGGTCATCGACCCCTACGCTTATTGCCATCTTTACATTTACTTCTTACACTGTCCTGGAGAAAAGGTCGCTGACCTCACCTATCGCGTTTACTGCTCTGGCCATCTTTAATATTATGCGTGCACCCATGGACCAGCTTACTGATATGATTGCAAACGTTTTGCAGAGTAAAGTTTCCATCGATAGAGTTGAAAAGTTCTTGAAGGAGGGCGAAACTTCAAAGTATCAACAATTGAGTGCAAAACGGGGAGCTAATTCTCCCGTAATTGGATTCGAGAAGGCCAAGTTCTCTTGGGTTCGAGATGAGGTGGAAGGAGTTGATGGATCGTCTTTCAAGCTCCGTGATATTGATATTTCTTTCAAGCTTGGAGAAATTAACTTGATTGTTGGCCCAACTGGTTCAGGAAAGACTTCTCTGTTGATGGCACTTCTCGGAGAGATGGAGTTAGAAGAAGGAAGTGTTTTCCTTCCTGGTGGAATTCCACGATACCTTGCTAAACCTGATCCAGTTAACGGTCTGACTGATAACGTTGCCTACTGTGCGCAACAGGCTTGGTTGCTCAATGACACTCTCAAAAATAATATTTTGTTTGCGACAGATTATGATGAACAAAGGTATAATGATGTTATAGAGGCCTGTGCTTTGAAACGCGATCTGGAGATTCTGGACGACGGAGACGAAACAGAGGTGGGTGAAAAAGGAATCACGCTCTCTGGAGGTCAAAAGCAGAGAATCTCTCTCGCCAGGGCAATCTACTCGAAATCTAAATACTTGATTTTGGATGATTGTTTGTCCGCTGTTGACTCTCATACTGCCGCCCATCTATATGAGAAATGCCTCTGTGGGCCACTTTGTAACGACCGCACGATCATACTTGTTTCTCACAATGTGGCTCTTACGATCTCAAATGCGTCGTTTGTTGTTGCATTGAACAATGGTAGAATCAGTGCACAAGGCACTCCTCAGGAACTCATTGATGCAGGTGCTCTGGGCTCTGATGACTTGGTAAAAGCTTCCGGCTCCGGCTCGAGGAGCATTTCTAGAGGAGCATCTGCAGTTGATATCTCACTGAAAAAAGATTCAAACTCTCTCCTGAAAAAGGCAATCAAAAGTGACGCTGTTATCTCAGAAGCGGCAGCTGTACTGGCAAGGGATGGGCAGGAAGATAAAGATGCATTGAAGAAGGATATTGTGAAGAGTAAACTCATCCAAGAAGAAACTAGAGCTGAAGGAAGCGTAGGATCTAAAGTTTACTTTATGTACATCTCTGCTATGGGTGGTGCTCTGTTTTTGCTTGGTGCGTTAGTCACCTTCATTTTGACTGAAGTGTCGAATGTCGGTCAGTCACTCTGGCTAAGACAATGGACACGCAGTATGGATGCCGGAATTGCTGCTCTCTTCTCACTGACTACAGCGTCTTCGGTGGGAACCCATGCTGGCAATGGGGTCTTCACACGTTATTTGGGGCCGGCTCTACAAAATCAAACGCACTCTATCACTTCGGAAGATCAGCATGGTACTGGCTACTATATTTTTGTTTATGCCATGATCAGTGTCGTGTTGTTACTCATAGGTGTGGCCAGAGAATTGTACGTGTTTGGAGGTTCAATGAAAGCCTCTCGCATCATCTTTTCAAAGCTCCTAAACAACATTGTCAGAGCAAGAATTAGATTTTTTGACTCTACTCCCTTAGGACGCATTATGAACAGGTTTTCAAAAGATGTTGAAGCTGTTGACCAGGACTTGGCACCAATTGCCGCAGGAGTGTTTAGCACTTTCATGGGTGCTACTACGATCACTATTTTGATTATTGCGATCACTCCTCAATTTGTGGTTGCTGGTGTGTTTATCTTCCTCTTGTATTGGTCAATTGGTACCTTATACCTGGCTGCCTCTCGTGATCTCAAGAGGTTGGATTCAACTACGAAGTCACCAGTTTACCAGCACTTTGGTGAAACGCTCCATGGTATGGTAACTGTACGTGCATTTAATGATGAACAGCGATTCGTCGGTGACAACCTGTCAAAGATTGATTACAATAACAGGCCCTTCTTCTACTTATGGGTCGCAAACAGGTGGCTCTCGTTCAGAATTGATGTTGCTGGTGGATTTGTCTCGTTCTTTGCAGCTGTCTTTGTTGTGCTCTCTGTTGCCAAAATCGACGCAGGTCTTGCCGGCATTTCACTTTCTTATGCACTTGCTTTCAATGAGTATGTGCTGTGGATTGTTCGTTTGTATGCTATGATGGAGATGAATCTGAATTCTGTGGAAAGAGTTCAAGAATACATGGATTTAGAAGGCGAGGCACCCGCAATTATTGAAGGTTCTAGACCACCTGCATATTGGCCATCTGAGGGCGTTATTGAATTCAAAGACCTCTCACTGAGATATGACGCTTCTTTGCCGTTGGTGATTACAGATGTGAGTTTCACCGTGCAGAGTCATCAAAAAGTTGGCGTCGTTGGCAGAACAGGTGCCGGTAAGTCCACTATTATCACTGCATTGTTTAGACTCATTGAAGCTGAAGCAGGATACATCAAGATTGATGGATTGGATATCTCCACCATTGGCTTGCAAGATCTTAGAAAGGCAGTAGCGATTATTCCCCAGGACCCGGTATTGTTCATTGGCACTGTGAGATCTAACCTTGATCCGTTTAACGAGTACTCTGATGAACAGATCTTCACTGCGCTGAAGAGAGTGCACTTGATTGGTGATACTACAAATACCACCACATTAGTTCCTGGTGAAAATGCCAACCAATTCGAGTCACTGGAGTCCAAGGTTGCTGAGAGCGGTAACAACCTGTCCCAAGGTCAGAGACAGCTCATGTGTCTTGCTAGAGCACTGCTTAAGACACCCAAGATTTTGTTGCTCGATGAGGCTACTGCCTCGATCGACTATGAGACGGATAAAAGGATCCAGAAAACTATCAGAGATGAATTTCAGTCCTCCTCGATTCTTACCATTGCTCATCGATTGCGCTCTATCGCCGACTATGACATGATTCTGGTATTAGATGCTGGTAAGGTTGTTGAATACGATACACCACTCAATCTACTCAGTAGGGATTCCATGTTTAAGAGCATGTGCGAACAGTCTGGGGAGATGGAGACGCTCTTCGAACTAGCCAAAGGGTCAGGCAGATGATGTTTACACCTGAAATCTCAGGTGAAATGGCGGGTGTGTGCGGTTGCTTAAAAAAATTTAACTCGGACGTTCTCTTAATCATCTTTTTATGTATATCTACTTTGTAAAAATTTCCACCCCCCTACTTTGTATTCTTTATGTGAGCTACTTACCCATCGCACAGTGCGGAATCAGCTGCGTTCATATACTAATCTGAACAGAAAACATTTCCACAAAACAGACACGAACACGACAAAAGTTATTTTCAGCAGATTATACTCATCGTAGCGCCTAATATCATCGGATGCCCAATTCTATTCAATTGCTGTTCTTTCACATATCACGTGAGTATCGTGATGGCCCCGAGTTGCTGAAAAATAGCAAATATAGAAATACAACCTAACCAATGAAATATATTAACCATATCAAATGCGAATTAGCGTGCTACTAGCCAAATAGTGCATTTGCGAAGAAAGCATTATTTTCATCGGCATGTCAATATTTCTCACCACAAAGACTAACATAAGAACGGCCTAATGGTCTAGTCGTATGATTCTCGCTTTGGGTTTACTAAATTGCGAGAGGTCCCGGGTTCAATTCCCGGTTGGGCCCGTTTTTTTTTGGCATAATTGGAACCGATAGATTGGACAGTAGAATTATTAAATCTAAAAGATTTGTTTACTTAGCCAAGGAATATTTGACCAGCTTCTTGTAGCCTTCGACGCTTTCGTTGAGATCGCCGATGGTGACATACTCATCGTCTGAATGAGCAACGTGAATGCTTCCGGATCCATAGAGATACCTTTTAAAATCTCCTACCAGGTGTGGTATATCTGTACCATATGACAATGCAATAGTTTCAAATCCCGGCACGTCGTAGTCCAGGAAGGTAGGAGGTGCGGCAACAAGACTCGCGAGTTCCAAGTGGTCCGTAGCGTTGACCAGCGTGTGAATAGTATCTAGAATCTTATCAAGGTCAGCAGCAACGCGGATAGCGGCCACTGCATTTGCTTGAGCCGGAATCACATTGGCAGCAACTCCACCACTTACAAGGCCCACATTCAAAGTGGAATTACCCAGGAGGTCTGAGTAAGGCAATGGTGTATGTATCAGCTTGTGTAAGAAATCAATCAGGATATTGTTGGCAGAGATGCCCAGCTCTGGATAGCCGGAATGAGCAGCTTTGCCAGTGACTTGGAACTTAGCTCCCACGATACCCTTATGACCAACTCCAAGCTTGAGCTCGGTCGGTTCACCAAAGATGGCTGCTTTCCAGGAGTCAACTCCTAAATGCTTTCCAGCCCAAATCATCCCCGCGCCGCTGTTCTCCTCGCCGACAACAAAGAGCAAGGAGACATCGCCCTCTTGGACCTCACCATCCTCTAGCAACTCCCTGAGTGCAATGATCTGTGCAGCAACGCAGTTCTTTGCATCCACAGCTCCACGTCCGTATATTGTGTCTCCAACTCGTCTGTAGGGGATGTACGGCGGGACGGTGTCAATGTGAGACGTCAACAATACTGAAGTGTTGCGGTTACTTCCAGGGTAGGCGTAGATATTGATACGACCTTCTTCAACATGTCCGATTTCGACGGTAAAGTTCAAGTTCTCAAGTGCTTCTTGCAAGTAGAGTCCCACCTTGTACTCTGTTCCCGAAACGGAAGGTATTTCAACCAGATGACGGTGCAGAGCTACCAGTTCAGACTCACCAATTGGATCCTGGACAGCAATTGACGAGGCAATGCTCGCCGCTAGGTAAAAATACTGTGAAATACGCATTCTGATTATGATACAGGAGATGTGTCCGCTCACCCTGCGCAACAATAGCTTTATGCACTTCTCGGATAACGCACGCCTTGGTCGAGATGACGAAACTGGAGTAGGGCGAGGCGAATTCAGACGAAGTCAGGCGAATTCAGGGATCGACTAGCGGCAAGGATAGAAGTCTTAGTAATCTCTATTTTTTAAGCGGAAATGAGCCAGCAATTGTTTCTACAATCTTTAGGGCACAAAATAGATAAGCAAGCCAACACATGAACCCAGTAGATAACGAAAACCATATTAGAATAATGATTGAGCGATTTTTCTATGTATATACAGGTGATGTAAACGGGTGTGTAACTTCAATCCAGCAAACCATTGACGGTCTGCGTCTCTACAGGATAAGCACACACTTCAAGCTTAGAGAGACTTAACCGCCCTTATCGAGATCGGTGGACTCTGTAATCTTGAAATTCCGAACAACACCTTGCTTACCAGCCTCTTTAGCGGGAGCCTCTCCCTCTACTGACTTGACTGACTTGTCAGATGCTGCTCCCGTCGCCTCTGCCCCTTCTTCGTCATCACCACATCCACAGTCATATTTATCGCCAATATAATTGCAGTCAAATATCTCATGTCCCAAGCGCTCATTAACCTGATTATGCACATGACAGCCCCACAACGAAGCTGCCTTTCTCGACGATACCTGTGGAGGAAACTTTTTGAGTAAAAGCTGGAAATGCTCAGCACACTCTCGGCACGGGTATACACGGGAAAACAACAGGATGAACGACTTGAGTGTTTCCTTGTCATCAGCTGTCGGCGTCTCTGGATACTGTGCCAGCACTGTATGTAGAAACTTCCATCCCGCGTTGCCCACTTCCTTGCGCTTTGTCTCGTTGGTCATTTTGCTCATAATGGGAGCTCCTCCAAGTAGCGCGGTATCTGGAAGTAATCCTCCAAGGGACACGTCAGCTTGTTGCATCTTCTCGACGGAAGCAGCCACCTGGTCAATTGCAGCCTGTTGGTTTGCTGGAGCAGCCGCCTGAGCCTCGGCCTGAGAAACCTGTCTGGGCACTTCAGGTTCAGTCGCAATCTCCACCTGCGGATTCTCTTTGTATCTAGCATGAGCGTCGTGAGCAATCTTGGCGTCCTTGATTGTTGCTGACGCGGGCGCAGGGTTCTTTGCGGGCAACACAAAGAAAATGATGGCCAGCGCTAGCAGCGTCGCCATCAAATACACACGTCTCCTTTGACTCATTTGTAGGATATTGCCAAGTGTGATGCTCTCGCGCTTTAATAGTTCAAGACACAAGTTATGTAGTGACGATGAGCCAAGTGGTGTGGAGATGAGTTATTGGGATCAAGTGATTTTTGCAGCCAGTGCGGAATATCCTGTGGAGTGGTAAACGCAGCAGTGGTGATAATTGGAGCGCTTGATGTGAAAAAAAAACGTGCTTGGGAGCTTTTGACTTTTGAATAGATTCTCAGTTTTGAGAGTGTGTGGTATTCCCAGAGTTGCGCGGCTCGTCGGGGTGCCGCTACCTTGTCGCTGGGTTCACGACTAAGTAAAAGTCAAGAGGAACGTGCCAGGAATTCGAATAGATCGGCTGGATCGACGGCACAAGGGCCCAACCAATGTGTAGCCTCATCTCCGTCAAGGTCATATTAAGGTTCACCATGTCCATTACTTTGAATGAAACCTTGTCTAACGTTTCAAGATCCCACGAAACCTAGATACCTACTGCTCGTACCTGACATATAGTTCATCAATAAAATGAATATGCCTGATACCAGGCGGCCGTGCCACAGCCCATGCTGCAACGGCATCTCTGACACTCATCGTGTCCTCTTCAATCAAGTAGCTGGCAATGAAGAAGCCCGTGCGATTGAATCCGTAGTGGCAGTGAACTGCAATAGAGCCAGCAGCACCAGAGGGCGCACCAAGGCCCTTCACTAGTTTGATAAAGTTGTTTACCTGGTCAACCGTAGGCGGTACCTTTGAAACGGTCGGGAACTTGTGGTACTGGATACGCTTAAACGTTGCTGGATCGTAGACCGGCTCTTCTCTCGATATATCAATAATGTGTTGAATCTCAGGATAGTTCTTTTCAAAAATAGCCGGAGAGTGTTCGGGATCAGTCTGGCGTAGTGTTTTCATACCTCTTAGAGCCGAACCAGCAACCGGTGCACCGACAGATTGTGTATTACGCCACTTCTCCTCATTCTTGAGACTCCACTTGTCATCTTTCGATGCCCAGTAGGCCAGCTGCCAAGGCAACGACAGTTGTTCATTGACCTTTGATGACAGAAAAGAGCCAATCAGCCCGCACAGAACCTCCGGCTTCTCGGCCATGCACGCATGGCCAGCCTCAGAGACTACAGTCAGTTCCGCATGAGGCATAAGTCGCTCCTTCAGAGCCTGCATCTGCGATGCTGGACAGATCAGATCATCGGCTGCCTCAATCAGAAACAGCGGTGTCTCCTTATCAAGCTGCTTCCACTCATCGTCCGTAACAAGTCTGAACTGATGGGCCAATCGCAGCCACGACGAGGTGTTGACAGCAGCATTCCATTCCAACTGCTTTTCGCGTACCGACATTGGGGACGACGGACTGACGAAGCGTTTGACGGAGGTACTTTCTACACCGCCTCTACCAGAATACCACCGGAAGATGTTGAAGAGAAACTCTGGAAAGTATCGCAGCCGTGCCTGGATTGCGCCCAGCGCAGGATCCATCTCGGCAGGCGCACATATGGCGACGACTCCCTTGGTCTCCCTGCTGTAGGTTGTAGCAAACTTTGATACCAGCACGCCGCCCATTGAGTGGCCAATCATGACAAAGCTCTCGCTGCTGGGGTCCAGCTCCTTCGCAACATTTCGCAGCAGTTTTATCAGCGACGCCTGAGTGAAGGTGTCCCATCCATAGTGCAAAGGGCTCTTTCCATGGCCAGGCAAGTCAATGGCCAGCACTGAAGCAAAGTGGGAACAAAAGTCAATGATAGGCTCAAACTGCTGCATGGATCCGCCCAGGCCGTGGACAAAGTAGAGCAGAGGCAGCTTCTCAGGAAGCTTCTTGGCCTTGTGATGGGCAATGTAAAGCGTGTTTACCTTGACACCATCGACACTGATCAGCTTGGAATGCTTGATGTAAAGCGGATTCACGTTTGACTGTGTGTCGCGGCGCTCTACGTTAGTAAGGAATTACGTTGCATTGCATGCAATACGGCATGGCGTCTTTACTTACCAGTCATTCCGTTTGTTTCGTTTCAAAGTCCGATCAAAACCCAGGTTTAAGTCCGGCTGGTTATCGGGTTGTGGACATGTCCCAGCACAGGCAAAACGTCACTTGGCTGAGCCAATACGTCATTAGGAGGCAGTAAGGAGATTTATAATTTATTTAGTTGACCAGCTTTTAATTTAGTGGATATCTTGGGGCGATTGATGTTGCTTGTTTTTGTTGGCGTCGAACATGATACAAACTGAGACAGCAGGGGTCTGAGTGCCTCCATCCGGGGTGCAGCACAGCTGTGCAACAGACATTAGCCAGAGTTTCACTATTTGCCGTAGTCTGGAGATTTAGTGAAGATCTGACATATAGATATCTACGGGCCGTGGTTCAGTAGCCGCGAGACAATCAGAATGGCCCAACTCACCACCTCAACGCCTGCATGCCTATCGATCCGAGCCCAATCGCAATAAAGAACAAGTGTATTAGGGGAATTAAATAATTAGTTGTGGAGGGCGCTCAAATGAGCTGTATCAATGCTAGCCGCACTTAAATTCTGCGCAGCATCTCCTGAAGGCCGTACTTGACCATCCTTGCACCACCTTCATTCATCGAATCGCCATTCTCTTCCAAACGACGAGCCAGGTAATCCTTCATCTCTTGAGCAGGTCCAAATGGCACATACTTGATTACCTTGTGGCCACGTTTGGCCAACAACGATCCAGCGTCATCAGCCATGCCGAGCAGCTGACCAAATACGACAGATTCGTCACGTTCTGGAAGTGGGCTGGCCTGCAGCAGCTCGTCAACCATGCACATAGACTCAACATTGTGACTGGCAACAAACAGACGACCGACGCTGCGGTTTTCGTTCTTGCTGAAAATATCTTCCAGCATGAACTTGACTCCGTCATTGTAGGACTTGTCAGATTCTGCCTTGGTGGCATGGATGACCTTTCTATCTGGCTCAGTATGCAAATAAGCACCTCTGACAAGCTTCAGGGCAATCTGGTAGCCACCCTCCTGGGCAAGACTATACTCTTTCTTCAGTGTTGCCAAACTGTCGGCAAGGTACATTTGGATAGTGCCCATGACAACTACCTGGCCATCGCGGTTGAACTCCTTCATCATTTCACGCTGCGCAGCATAAACGCCCGGCTGCAAATGGTATTTTTCAGCATCAAAGGTAACAACTGCACGACCGCGGCCATGATCCTTAGCGTACTGGCAAATATCTCTGCACACCTCAAGGTAGGTTTCCCACCTTTCCTTAAAGGCTGGGTTGTCGTGATTAGCAAGAATCTCGGCCGCATTGGTCATGAGACCAGTAGGCTTGAGTGCAACGTAGCCTGATGCAGGAACGACCTTGGAAGTGCCAGTGTCAAACTTATTTGCAGAGGCTTCGTAGTGTGCAACCAGAACGTCTGAAATAGACTTTTTGATGGTGTCAACAGCGCCCTTCAACAAGCGCTCTTTTTCGCCGTCAACAGCTCCACCTTCTGCATCTTCTACCGAGTAGGAGATCATCATGTTGGCAATTCCGCGGCCCAGAAGTTTGTTGCCAGTAGCAACAACCTCAGTGAAGGTTTCACCGCCGCAGTAGACAGGATAGACAAACGTCTTAACGAGCCAGTTTGGGACGTAAGGAACGACGCTGACCGCCGGCTTGAGAAGCATTGGAGAAGTCGCAGCACTGAGCAGTGTGAAGCACGTCAAATCGTGCATCTTGAGGTCCTTAATGTACTGCGGGGAGCCTTTCGGAACGACAAATGGAGCCACAGACTGGTGGGGTGTGGACTGCTTGACATTCTGAGCAGTGTCAGGGCCCAGAGAAGAGACCAGAGTCCTCTGGGGCAGAGTCGAAAGAGCCCTGGAAACGACTCTGGAAGATTGGTAAAGACGAGTAACGTCACGTGATCGCAAAGCTGTCATTTTGCAAATGGTGTCTGTTGTGGGTTAGGGGTGGGGTTAAGGGAGAATGCTTTTCAACAAAGAGGGAGGGTCCCAGTCCTGTTTTTATGACAAGGTAAACTAAAGACTGTGGTATTTCTATGATAGCGAGCAGAGGGCCCATGCGACACCCTTTATTTATAGGTTTGTGATGGCTCCTTGAGGGGGCGGAGTGCCTTCTCTATTGGGGATAAGACTGTCTCGAGAATCCCGAGTTGTGCTCACATCGAATTTGTTACCCCGGATTTCCTGGGAGACCACAGTTAAATTAATGTGCGGCGTGGTACCCTGTACGGCTCGCTGGGCTTCAAGTGGGTGTTTGGTGGGCCGTTGGGAACCTGCTTGGCCCACAGCCGCCATCGCCAAGTCAGTTGACGTGGCTGGGGTACGTCTCGGCACTGCGCTGAGCTGCCGTTAACGGTCACAGTGTCTTGTGACGTGGGTTCCGGTGCGGTTTGTTAGCACACATTCCGTTTAACCCGATTCGACTGTTTGCTACTCACGTGAACTACGCAGTCACAAGGTATTATGTGGTAATAGTTGTAAAAGGTGGAGATAACCAGGACTTTGGTTGGAAGGTGAAATTGTCGGCTAGTTCGGGCATGCGAGTAGTCTGATTGCCTGTGAATCAAGTGAGCCGCAGACACAGATGTTATTCATCTGGTGATGAGGGATACAGAATGAGGTGTTGGTGAATTTGATTCGTTTACTTTCGAATTCATAACCGATTCACTTTGTAAGCTTATGACCAGTTCACTTTGTAGGCTTACGACCGAGTAAACTTTGTTCATGACGACCGTTTTGCTGTGTTCCTGCTATCAGATCTCACTGGTGTTGACAAACCCTCTTTGCCGTTGGACTCCGAAATGAGTTTCCACAGTACCTAGGATGTCCACAGATTAAGTCCAATGTAAGCGATATGTTTCATATAACCTAGTAGATCCATTGCCGTGGGTCCTTTGGGTCTCGATCTTCTCACCAAGGTGACTTCACCAGCTCCTACGACCACAATTCACGCCGCGTGTCCAATCGTTGCCAAGATTGCAAGTATCACCCCTAGAACAGGCTTTATTGGATAGCAAGCGTGCTAGACACGCTGACTCTGACACCGTGTTTGTCAACCCGCGCTTGCAAAAGTTGCCTATTTGGGAGGCCTTCGTGGACTTATCTGCCCCTGCACCCTCTCTTTAGGTCTAACCTTAGATCTATCCAGTTTCAACGTACGTGGTAGATGTAGCCCAATGAAAATGGACTTGTGGTTCACGCCTCTGACATGTCTACCTAAAGTTTCCTTAATTGGATGTCTTTGCACATTTGGTAGTGGAGCCTGATGGGTCTCAAATCGCACATGAAATGGATATAAAGGGCATCCGAATGCGTGGTTTGAATATCATCAAGACTATCTTTTATCCTCAACAATGAAGTGGACTACTATTACCATCTTGACCATCCTCGCTTATGTCAACGCCGTTCCCGTGGCTGACTACCCCCCTGAGCCATTGTTGATCGAGAGAGATGCTGAAGCCGAAGCGTACAGACCAGGTGAGCCACTCATGTTCAAGCGTGATGCTGAAGCCGAAGCTTACAGACCAGGTGAGCCACTCATGTTTAAGCGTGATGCTGAAGCCGAAGCGTACAGACCAGGTGAGCCATTGATGTTCAAGCGTGACGCTGAAGCTTACAGACCAGGTGAGCCACTCATGTTCAAGCGTGATGCTGAAGCCGAAGCGTACAGACCAGGTGAGCCACTCATGTTCAAGCGTGATGCTGAAGCCGAAGCGTACAGACCAGGTGAGCCACTCATGTTCAAGCGTGATGCTGAAGCCGAAGCGTACAGACCAGGTGAGCCACTCATGTTCAAGCGTGATGCTGAAGCCGAAGCGTACAGACCAGGTGAGCCACTCATGTTCAAGCGTGATGCTGAAGCCGAAGCGTACAGACCAGGTGAGCCGCTCATGTTCAAGCGCGATGCTGAAGCCGAAGCGTACAGACCAGGTGAGCCACTCATGTTCAAGCGTGATGCTGAAGCCGAAGCTTACAGACCAGGTGAGCCACTCATGTTTAAGCGTGATGCTGAAGCCGAAGCGTACAGACCAGGTGAGCCATTGATGTTCAAGCGTGACGCTGAAGCTTACAGACCAGGTGAGCCACTCATGTTCAAGCGTGATGCTGAAGCCGAAGCGTACAGACCAGGTGAGCCACTCATGTTCAAGCGTGATGCTGAAGCCGAAGCGTACAGACCAGGTGAGCCGCTCATGTTCAAGCGCGATGCTGAAGCCGAAGCGTACAGACCAGGTGAGCCACTCATGTTCAAGCGTGATGCTGAAGCCGAAGCTTACAGACCAGGTGAGCCACTCATGTTCTGAGCAGGTTGCTTCTGATTGCCGAGCTCTAGGCTATTTACTTTCATCTAAATATGAGACACAATAAGAATTGAGCCAATATCTTAAAAGATTTATTTCGACTAAGGAATGCACAAGCTGTGCTAACCCCCGTCCGTCTTTGCAGCTGTCAAACCAGCATATCCATGTTAACAATTGCTACTAAAAGTATTTAAGTAGAAAATGTATTTTCAAGAGCTCTTTAACCGCAATTGGAACGCAATTACAAAGTCCGCAATTGGAACGCGCAATTACAGTGTCCGCAAAAAATCAACAATCCTCAAAATCTAGGAACTGAAATTTGCTCAAAGAATAACGCGGGAAACAGTGCATACCGTCCCCCCACTACCGAAACTCGTACGATGTGTCACAATCACCGACGCTCCCTACACCTGGAACAAGACTAAATAGGACGCAGAAAAAAAAGTCAGCCGATATTATTTTCATTTGAGGATCCAGCGGTGCTCCGATCTAGCCAATGTTAAGAACATTTTACTGTGACATTCTTGGACCGCACGTTGCCGATAAGGTGGACGGGCCGTGATTACGTGAGAGGGCCTATCCCACTTGAAGTGACGTACGATGTGCATCTGGTACCACAACCGACAACTGGCCACTGAAATGATCTACAGAAACAATTTTTTTTTGTCAACTTCTAACAAAAAGAGACAACCACAACGTTCTCGGCCAGTGCGTTGCAACCTGGGCCCACACAACAAAGCCCGCTCGACTAGCTCTGCCTCCCTAAGCAGGTACGGCTACGCACATGCCAATTTATCAAATGGCATGATCATTGCTGCACACCACGCACCCAATCCCGGTCACGTCCACGCCCCAAACTCAACGGCTACCTGTCCTTATTAAGGTAGCAGTTGCCCCGCGACATTCACTTCAACACTGACCTCCAGACTGTCTGTGCAAAATTCTGCCTCGCACCACGAAAAACTCAAATCCTCCCCTTTTTAAACTTTCCCAATTACGCACGCCTGGAAGCAAGTCTCCCACCAAGCACCAATATATTTTCAATAAGCGCAATCCACAGACCTGAAGACTCTGCCTGTTTTTCACACCTGACAGTCAGGCCACATCGACAGGAAGAAATCTCAAAAATCCGCTCAGAATGTCGCAACAAGGAAAGCACGAAATCATCATTGTTGGCGCAGGCATCATTGGCGTCTCCACAGCCTACTACCTGACTAAGCACAGTAGTTTTGATCCAAACTACCATCACATCACTATCATCGAAGCCGCTAGACCCGCAGGCGGCGCGTCCGGTAAGGCCGGTGGTTTGCTGGCTCTATGGGCATTCCCCAAGCAGATTGTTCCACTATCCTTTGAACTGCATCGCAGTCTAGCAGAAGAGTACAACGGTGCCAAAGAGTGGGGGTACAGACGACTAGACACTGTTTCTCTGGAAGGAGACTTGTCCAGAGAGGACCCGGACCCTAGTCCTGGCCCAAGGCGATCCAAAAACTCTCTCAAGTCCTCTCAGCAACCAGACATTCACAAATCGTCCTCAGAGTCTGACGGTTCCCCAAGTTCTGATGGTGCGTCTCCTTCTTCTTCGTACTCAGCGGCAACTTCTCCTTCATCGCATTCTCACTGTCCTCCGGGCCTTGATTGGGTCCGCGAATCGGTTATTGACGAGTGGTCCATGATTGGCACAAAGGAAACGACTGCTCAAGTCCACCCATACCTGTTTACCAATTTTTTGCTCAAAAAGGCCCAGGAATCGGGTGCCGTGGACCTCAAAATGGGCAAAGTCACTTCAATCCTAACAAACGACGGTGGAGAAGCATACGCCGTCGTTTGCACCCCTAAAAATTCATCCACTCCATTAACTCTCCATGCCAACCAGATTGTCACTGCCATGGGCCCCTGGACCTCCAAACTTCTCTTATCATGCCCCATCAAGGGCCTCCGCGCACATTCAATCACTATCGAGCCCTCTAGGCAAGTTTCCCCAATTGCACTATTCACAGAGATTAAGCTGTCACGACGCAAGTACGTCTCCCCAGAAATCTACCCTCGATCAGACGAAGTATATGTCTGTGGAGAGGGAGACACTTTAGCTCCAATGCCAGAGACAACCGAAGATGTAGAGATTGTTCGCGAAAAGTGTGACGCCCTCTTTGAACAGGCTGGCCAGCTCTCTGACGAACTACGACAGGGTCGTATCCGCAGACGACAGGCGTGCTACCTACCTGTTCTCCAGATGGCATCTCTCACCGGCCCATTTATCGGTGAAACCAACGTTCCAAATTTGTTTCTGGCCTCTGGACATTCATGCTGGGGTATCAACAATGCTCCTGCCACCGGAAAGCTTATGAGCGAAATCCTGTTGGAAGGCTCTGCTAAGTCTGCCTCCATTGCAGGTCTTGAGCCCAAGAACTGCTTTGATGCCTCGGACATTAGCACCTAGTCTCAACACAAGTAAAACATTTATTTAATTTCTCCGTTCTCAAAGTATTGCATACTTGTTGAAGGAAGCCGCCTAATGCATACAAATTGACACTGTACCTTTATCATAAGTCATTGATATGGTCACATAAAAATAATTATAGTACTAGAGTTTAAAAGAACACACATCGACATGACTAGCCTACCACCCTGACCCTTTTCTTCGTGCCTCAGTTTTGCGAAGTTCATGTCGGTGCAACATGGACGGAGGAGCCTGCTGTTGATGAGATGGAGGGTGCTGTGAGTTGCTCACAGCCATTGCTGCCGCTGCCGCAACAGCACGTCTCGTAGAGGCATTTGCAGCATTCGCCGACTCGACATATTCTCTAGCCCTTTCAATTACATTCATCCATTCTTTAGAACCGTTGGGATCCTCCACAGTGAAAACTTTGTTGTGTGTTTCGACAGAGAAGGCGCCCATCTGGGTCTTCTTGTTGAATGGATACTCGCGCAAAGACACTTGCGGAGCTACAAATGGAATCTCCATGCGCAGACGCTGATCATCTGGACCCACAAAGAGCATTCTTCCACCGGTTGTGATAATAAGGTTGCGCCTCTGCTTCTTCTTTTGGCCACTAAATAACTTTGAGAATTTACTGGCTTCCCTCTCTTCTGTTCCATCATCATAATTACTAGCATTGGCAGTGATAACATAAACCGTGCCAATCTTGAGGATACGTTCCTCGCTGCTATTCAAAAGGAATGCCCACTCTGCATCGTGAACTGTTGCTGGAGGTGTTGACAAGTGCTTCGTTGGTGAGCGAGGGGAATCGACTGGCAAGGATGCCTGAGTGGGTGTTCTGTTAAATTCCCCCGAAGGCTCTCTGGCCTTTGGTGTGATTGGTCGAATGCCTCCCCGTGCTACCGGGTCACGCGGGCTCGAAGGATCACGGTGCGCGGGATCAGCAGGGGATGTAACGCGCTCGGCATCTCTGCGCTGTTGCTGCATTTGCTTTCGTGCCTCAGCCTGTCGTTGTTGCAAGGCCAGCCGTCTTTCTTGGGCGAGTTGCTGAAGTTCGCGCTGTTGCTGGATCAAAAACTCTGCATCAGGAGCACCTGCTGGTGCACTTACCATTCTCTTTGTTTGCGGAGCCGCATGCTGTTGAGCAGTTGGAACAGCAGCTGCGGAAGGAGTGCGAGTCGCCGACGGCTTATTCTGAGGAGCCGTTGCAGGAGGGCCATTAGGTTTGCCAGAAAGAGCAGCGGCCGCAGCTGTCGCGGACAGAGCTGCCACGCCGGCAGAAGTTTGTGATGATGCGGTGATAGGGCTCTGGCCGAGTTGCGATGGTGGCGCCTGTTGGCCAGCTGGCCGTTGAGAGTAATGGCCAACCAAATTGCCCGCACTGGAAACTCTTTGGGGACCGCCGGCAGGAGCCACCTGCTTTGTATGCTTGAGTATTTGAGCCGTATGCTGTTGCCTGAACGGCATCATTTTGGCAGCATTAGAAGATCCTGAAGAAAACGCCTGATATGGCTGCAACTTCGGTGGCAGTCTCTTCCATATCGAGCGCCTGTCCCATTCCACGCCCGCGTAAAACTTGTGTTTCTTGATTTGCGGGACCGGGAGTCTGTTAGCAGGCTCTTTAACCAAAACGCGCCTGACGAGATCTCTCACCACGAGCGGAAACCCGGCAGAATATGAAAAGTTGAGCTTGATGATGCGCTGGAAGATTTGGTACTCATTAGAAGCTGTGAACGGCGGGGAGCCCGCCAGCATTTGATACAAAATACAACCAAACGCCCAAATATCGGACGATTTGCCTGTACTCTTGCCCGTGAGCAACTCAGGGGGAACGTACTCTGCGGTACCGACAAAGGAGTTTGCTCTGACGTCTTCTGGGTACGACTGTGTTTGGTCGTTAAAGTCTAGTAGCTTTGCGGTGCCGAAATCTGTGATTTTGACTCTCATTTTCTCGTCTAGTAGGATATTTTCGGGCTTCAAGTCACGGTGAATCACGCCCATGTCGTGCATGTACTCGACGGCATCCAGAATCTGAGCGGTGTAGTAGCGCACACAGGCCTCGTCCAGCGAGCCGAAACGCTTTAGTAGTGAGAGGAGGTCGCCGTGGGGCGCGCAGTCCAAAACAAAGTACAATGAGTGGTAGTCCTGGAAGGTGTAGTATAGCTTGATAATGCCAGGATGCTCTCCCAAACGGTTGAGAGTGTTCTTTTCAATGTTGACGTACTTGACCTTCTTTTCGCGAATAATGTGCCTCTTATCTAGAATCTTGATTGCGTACTCACGCAGCGTCTGGCGGTCAGTCGCTGAGACGACGGTCGAGTAGGCGCCTTCTCCTAGCGTTTCTCCCAACGTGAAATCCTCGACCGACTTTTTTATTATTCTCGTCTGGACGGTGCCAGATGCATCTTGGTGGGACTGCACAATGGTTGCAGCTCCTCGGTCTGACCACGAGTTGTTGCGCTTTGGAGCGGCGCCCTGCTGGCCTGGCACGGGGCCTGTGACGACCTTGCCCGCAGCCGCTGCAGCAGCCGGGTTCTCGACTCTGCCCAGCGGACGGTTCATTTGGTTCATTTGGTTCATCTGCGCCTTGGGGTCTGCTGGAGCACGGCCAACACCGGGCGAGGCACCAGGCATGCGCTTTTCCAGCGTCACGTGTGACGTCATGGCAGCCAATTTATCCATCTTGACATGTGCCTTTGGCGTATTTTTGGCTGAGCTGTAGGTGTCGTTGTGGAGATGCTTACTTTGGGCTTGTTGTTGATGGTCAAAAGGTGGAACCCGCTTTGGTAAGGTGCAGAGAGCTCGTCAAGCCCAAGTCTGGGACAAGTTCCAGATTGCATGCACAGCCGTGCCGTTGTTTTGTGTCTTTGCGGTAGTTACGCGGGGCAATCCTGTCGGCTGGGCGTACGGCGGCCAGGGGGGCAGGGCTGGTTAGGAAGGTTGCGGCAGAGGCTGTAGCAAAGAGCAACCGTGGGAAACGCGTGCGGTGGTGTTACTAGCAACAAAGCAGTTACATGGCTGGCTGCCGAATCCCCTGTTTGGTGGCGCAGATTTTTTAAACTTTTAGCTTCGCGGCCGTTGCTCACAAGTTTAGACTGGTAAACGTCACACTCTGCCCACGATAAGTCGTCATCATGCGTCTGGCCATTATGGTCAAGATAACCAGGCAGTGCTGTCCGTGGACAATACGTAACAAATTCTGTAGTTTGCAGCAGCCTTAATGGACACGGAATTACGGTAGATCTCCTGGAGGCGTGTCTTCGACTATGTCCATGTATAATTTCGCATAGAGTTTAAGTCCGACCCCCTCGGGACGAGTCAACTGTGCTGAATGACAATCAATTAGATAAATAAATAACAATACACTAGTCGATCGGACTCAGCAGCGTGATGATGGCATCTCGCAAATCTGAAAAGTCAACCGGCTTGGAAATATACTGAGTAAACCCTGCCTGCTTGCACCGCCCTTCCATCTCGCTCATTACATAGGCACTCAGGGCGACCAAAGGAACCGGCTCGTAGTGGTTATCTTGTTCCCACTGGCGAATGTCCCTGCACACTTCAAAGCCATTCTTCCGCGGCATGTCAAGATCGCAAAGCACCAAATCATAGTATCCAGCTCCCTTGGACAAAATCTTTTGCGTGCAAACAATGCCGTCCGGCGTGATATCGACAGCAATACCACTCCTCTCCAAGAACTTGCTCATCACTTTCTGGTTTACAAGATTATCTTCGGCCAGGAGAATATGAAAGTTTTTGTTCCTGGCAAACTCGGCAAGACTTTCAAAGACCTCTTTCTGTGACAGAGCTACCTTCTGCGCAGACTCCAGCTTGTGGTCGTGAGACGCTTCTCTATAACCAGCGGGATCAAACACAACAGAGTACCTGGACGGTCTCAAAGGCTTTTGTAAAAATACAAACTTTTCCATAGCACCTCCGAAATCTTCCTTGAATCGTTCTTCCAGAGCATTTCGTTGAGTTGGGGTCGTCAGCAGAATAACATGCTTTACGCGCTCATAAGTGCCGTCAGCCAAACCGTCCTGGATGATTCTAAACACAATCTCCGCATCGTTGACATTCAGCACCAGGTGAGTCCATATGACCCCCTTAGCAATCTGCTTCTGATACTGTTCACGGTTCTCTGCAAATTCAATCTTACATCGCTCTGGGTTAGCAACGGTGGCCTTGATGTGATGTGCAATGGACTGCGACGTGTGGAAGTAAGGACAAACAACAAGAATTGACAGATCAGTGTTGATTACCTTGGGAACATTCAGCTTGGAAGTCTTCTTGAGAAGTTCAGTTGAAGGCTTGTCGTCATCTGTCGGAAGTTTGACAACACATGTAAAGTAAAATACAGATCCTTTGTTTTTCTCGCCCTGGCATTGTAGTTCTCCGCCGTGAAGTTGTACCAGTTGACGAGAGATAACCAGTCCTAAACCAGTTCCGGAGGGGTTGCCAGCTGAACCAGGCGGATTGACACTGTTAGAAGCATTGCCAATAGCTTGGAGTTGAGAGAACGGCTTGAACATTCGCTTAGAATCAGTCTCGGTGAATCCTCTTCCAGTATCATGGACTTCAAACTTGAGAACAGCCTCCTTCTTCTCTTCATCAACGCTCACCAATGAGCATCGCGTATAGACTTCACCAGTGTCAGTAAATTTAACAGCATTACCCACCAAATTCAGCATTACCTGTCGTAACCTGATTCTGTCACCTTTGACCCACACAGGAACATCAGTATCGGTAACATAGTTGAGTTCCAGGTTTTTCGATATTGCCATTGGCGAGACAAGTTCGTTTGCTTCTTCAAGGAACCGGCGCATATGAAACCAAGAATACTGCAGAGACATTTTACCGGATTCGACCTTACTTATATCAAGAATGTCGTTGATAACCATAAGCAACGCTTCCGAGGACGAGGAGATTGTATGACAGTAATCGAGCTGCTCTTCCGACAGAGGAGTATCTAGTAGAAATGCAACCATACCTGAAATTCCAATAAGAGGCGTTCTGATTTCGTGAGACATGTTACTCAGGAACATTGTTTTACTTTCAATAGTTCTCTGAGCCGCGTCTTTTGCCTCTTTTAGTTTCTCCTGTATTGCCTTTTGATCTTGAATATCTGTGCACGTACCAAAATAAAGGCCTGTTGGCTCAACATCATCTCTTCCCTTTGTGTATGTAACAACGTGCCATCTGTATTCACCTGCTGCATTCTTTATTCTTAGTTCAATGGAGAATACTCCAGGACTCTGCTCTTTACCTTGGAAGCGGGATCGGTCGAACGAGCCATCTTCGGCAACGGGTATTGTTGAAGCTTTGCGGTCATCAGGGTAGATCACATCAAGGTAATCAAATCCCAAACTCTCAGACATTGTTCGTCCAGTATACTGACTCCACTTCTTGTTGACGCTCACGAAGCCTTTCGTAGGAGACATTGTGAAGGAAATATTAGGCGTAGTGTCTGCATCTAGGACTCTATTGGCATCAACTTCCTTTGCACGTTCCATCACCTCCATCTCTGCCATTCGCTGATCGTGAATGTCCATCAAGGTACAGTACCATTGGCGAAGAGGGCTGGTCTCAGAGCCTCTGAGAGGTAAGACTCTCATAAAAAAGACTCGATATAGACCATCGAATCGCTTGACCTGAATTAAGAGACATGCAGGTTCTCCTGAGGCGAGGACGTCTTTCCATAGCTTGCGGTAACTTTCTCTATCATTTGGGTGAATTGATTCTTCAGGGCATTTGCTGAATTGATCAGCAGTTACACCTCGATACGCTAATGTTCGTCGTGATGCCCACGTAACCTTTCCAGTGACCGGACTAGCAGTAAAGACGTGGACTGGCACCGCCTCAACGATCATTCTTAACAAGAGTCTCGATTTGGAGCCGGTATGTGACTCAATGCTATCAAAGCTCCTCAAATAGCGCCTAGGTTTATGCAGTAGTTTGTTTTTCGTGGCCGTGCCATTCTTTTTGAGACGAGAGAGCAGTCGCGTGGATGCACGAGGAGTGCTGGCCAACTCTTCTTGACTGGCCAGTTGGTTCTTCATTGACAAGTGAGTGCGTGCCTGAAGAAATGCAGTAGTTAAATGCGGTTGTAAAGACATTAGAAGCGCCATTAGACTGTTCGGAAACGGCACGCGGTCTGTTACAAATGAGATCATGCCGATGGGTAGGCGATTCTCGCCTGGCAGAATTAAAACCACATGGATAATGGCTTTCTCATCGTTGAAATTTGCAGCAAAGAAAGGATTGTCAGCCCGCTCAGAAAGAATTGCAGGAGACACGGGAGCAGAACTCCAGGGCGAATTGCGCGGCGGAGGTCTGCGTCCTCTCCCACGGCCAGTCAAACTGAGACTCCTCCCAGGTGGAGTAAGGGAGCGACGAGTGGAGATGCTGACTGGATCCGGCAACTCAAGAATCTTAAGAAGCTCGCCGTCTTCAATGATTGGATCCTGTTCAGAGTCTAGGGGCTGAAGGCGGCTGTGGATGGTGAAGGGCGACTGAGTGAGTGGAAGTCTGTTTGCCAGACCCCGAGCAAAACGAGAGTAAAACGATGATGACTCTTCAGAATTATCAATGTTGTCTTCAGGACAGCAGTCAGCGAACCACTCCTCCTCTTCCTCAGACGTAATTACCGATGGGGCAGGGCGCTTAGTCCAGACAGCCTGCAACGCCCAAGGATAGTTGTAAACCTCAGTGGGATCATGAGGACGTGCCAGGGTGACCCTTGTGGCAAAAAAGCGACTGCTAAGCACATCAACGACAGCCCTGAAGTAGGCCTCCATGCCAATGGCAGAAGAAAACTGCAACACGAGCTGCGACAGGCACTGCGTGCTGTCATCGGAAAGACAGTCGGTTGCCTGTTGCGTGCTGCTCATTGCTTATTATGAAAGGACTAAGCCTTCAAAACGATGTAAATTTTGGCTGTTTGACAAACAGAATAATCCGGTTTCTTGAATATCCTATCCTGGATGTCACGGGGGCCCACTGCCAGGCGCAGAAGGAGAAGGGATGACAGAGCGCGGACGACAGGAGGAAACCTGGCGAGACGTGCAAAAATGCTCAACGTTAACAGGGTAGTTCAGATTTGCTCGTTTCTCAACAAAAAAATCAACCTTTAAATTTACAGTTGTAAATCAATTGCTGTGTCTGATGGTGAAAAATAACTGGTATGCAGTCCATGTATGGAACCTGCTGCTACGCGGCATGGAAGGTTGCGCTTTGCAGATGAGCAAGAGGAGCGGGCTGAAATACGTCGAAACCTGTAAAATCATGAAGGTGAATGATGAGGGTGAAGCAGAATGATCGGAGATTGTTGCACAGTGCAAACTAATGAAAATAGGCTGATTCTCGGCGCATGTGGTCACGCCGATCTTGGCGCAACAGGGTCATCGCTCAGAAAGAGGGCGGCAAGAGAACTTGGAAGGACACAACTGAGCCTTTCTTCACAAGTTTTCGTACCATTTTTAAACGTGTCACAGTGCTGAATAAATTCTTTATCAGCTCATAAACACATTCATGTCTCAAATACAATTATCTCAATACAATTAACTATCAAGTATATTTTTGGCCTGCAACTCTACAAGTTGGCAGGCTCACGACGAGAATGCAACAAACTCGTTGATTCACAGACCACACGTTCCTACTGGGCCTTCTTTGCAGCCTGTTTGGCTCTCTCCTTTTCAGCCTGCTTGAGCATCACAGATCCCACAAAGGTTCCGACAACGGCAAGGCCACTGAGCAGCAGAATAACAGGGATACGGATGGCCCATTCACGTGGGGGGAAGAAGCTATAAAAGACATTTGGCTCGTCGACAAAGGGCAAAACGAGGGTCCACACCGTATAGTAGACAAAGACAAAAGTAGCCACTGCTAACATTCCGGCGCCGATGGCTTTGTCCTGGGTTAGTACAATGTCCATTGACCTGTCTATATTCTCCGCAATTCCTCTGTAACGAGGTCATTATACAAACATCATACATACCATTCTGATGTTCTTCAAAAACTGTTCGAAAGACTTGGCTCGAGACGTGTCAATTACCAGTTCCGATGAAAACGATCCCACCAACGTTGCGCGTTCCGCCCAAACCCTCTAGCGGACAGTTGGGTCTCCAGACAAAAAATGCCCACTAACCGTTACCCGGTAAGCGACAGTTGAATGTCCTTTGGATCTACCCAGTAACGGACGATCAGCTCCAGACGACTGGGCAGATCTTGGTCCCTTTGCAAAGTGTAATGTGTAACAGTATATAGGAACGCGTCTCTCTCAATATGCTTTACTCTAACCTTCCCATCTCCTTCTTCTCGTAAAATGAGAGGCAACATCCGACGGAGTTCAGTCGTCCGGCAGTACTTGCACCCGGCAGCACTTGCACCTGGCCATTTCAGGAGGCGTTCACCGCTGATCACAATTGTTATTCTTTTGTCAAGTGTCTACACTGCCTCTGGACTGAACACAGTATCCTGACTCTGAATTATACCTGAAACTACCCTATCGTCTGGTTATTTTGTGGATTCTTTTGGATGGATTTTCTATAGATGTACCGGCTAAAAGTACAAGTTGGAAAACTAACATCATCGTTAAACAGCAGGTGCTTCTTTTGAATAGACTCCATTCTGTTTTCCATTTCTCACCTCTCTTGTAAACACTTGTTTCTATAGTCGCCAAATGCCTCGAGATATTACTATTCATCGTTACGGAATTCTTCACATATAAATCCATTAAAAACGCACTCTAAGCTTTCTGGATCGGCAATTGCAGATATATTACTCATTTTTTCGACTCGCCGTACCCTAAACCACAACGGCCAAACAACTTACTCCATGCACTGCCAGAATGGCGGGTGGATCAAGAATAAATTGAACGGAAGCAAATAAGATTAAATTGACTAAAGTCCATTACTGGTACAGGTAAATGGGTTCCCATACAAATGGGATTGGTATGACAAGACAATACTGTCGACGGAAGCATACAACCCTGGCCCCAAGATATAGATACCAGTGCCAATCAAGAAGATATTAATGAAAAACTCCGCCTTCTGCTTGAGACTCGATTCCTTGTAAATTGTCCATATACTGATATTCTCTTGTCCCACCTTCTTGTAGTCGAGTTTACGCAACTTGAAGTAGGCAACACCCCAAAACACAAACCCAAACCAACAGTCAAACAAGGACGACATGAGCGAAAGCAAATCAGAAAAGAAGGGAATCACTTCGGCAATAACAAAGGCAATTATCCAGAATGCCAAATTGATTCCAGCCCATACAGTCCAACCCTTAACGGTGTGACTATTTCTGTGTTCGGAAGTCTTGTCAAAAATCTTCAAAAAGATAAACGAAGAACTAACGTTACCGTACAACGCACCCAAAAACAAAATAGTGGGCAAGGCAAAGGAAAAGGCAATCTTCTTGTTCACACCAGAAATAGAGCCAAATGCCGGAGCGGTGATGTAGTCATTACCCACATAGACATAAACAATGGCACCAGCCAATGCAAATGTCAAAACTTCAAGCAAGGTGACAATATAAAGAGCCTTCTTGAAATCTCTTGGTCTTTTCATTTGAGAAATAAAAGACGGGTAAGTGATCTGTCCGACAAACGTATACACAATATTCAAAAACGCAGACATTCCAGACACATAAGTTGTGCCCTTTTGTGGCCACAAGTAGTACTTGACTGGCTCTTGTAGCTTTGCATAACCATTAGGGTGTTCCTGGGTGGCTGCGAAGGCCATTGACAAAATCACAGCGGCAAACATTGTGATAGCCGAGAAGTATCCCACAAGACTCATTGACGAGAACGTTCTTGGTAAAGAGATCAAGAAGCAAATAACCACGGTCACGACCGCATAGACGATCGAGCAGACATGACTATCGTCGTTATTTGTAACGGTGTTGAAATACTTTGCACCCACAAGAACATGCAAAGCCTGGATTAAAGTGTTGTTCAGCAAAAAGCACAACGCAGTGGCATACCAGACCCACTTGTATCCCCAGAAGAGATGTTGTCCGATGTCACACACATTAGTAATGTGCGGGTAAGCAGCACAATAATCAGTGATAATGATACCAGTGTACAACACTGTGAGTGCCACAAATACGGTGAGGATTAGACCAGGGACTAAGCCCAGCACGGAGTATGACCATGGGAAAGACATAATGGCCAGACAGATATACTCTGAAAACAAGAGCCCTGCTGTTTTCCACCATGAACAGTTTCTGTAGTTGATTTCATGCGAAGCCTCGGTGAGAATTTCCGCTTGGAGATATTCATCAGAAGAAACTTCGTCGGTAAGACCATAGTCCCGATCTTTCTCTGAAGAGGAAAGTTTTCGTGACATGACAGCCGGTGAGCTGTCAAACTGCGATGAGAGCCTCTTTTTATCTCGAAACGGTGCAGCCTGCTGCTACATTTCGTCATAGCAAGGACACATTTTGCCATAGCAATGCGCCGCCTACTATATGCAGGATACGCCCGCCGACGCTGGCAAGTACATGATAAAGCTGTTCTCGAACGGTGCATCTTGTTTGGGACTTTCGTCACCGATTTTCAACGACGTAGAACTGCACTCGAAACGCAGCGGTAACACTATTTAAACTTTAGAGAAAAATGTATAGAACTCCTTTTGATGAAATACAAACAAAACCGCTAATGGTACCAAATATTGGTACCAACTCTGGTACCGAGGTTGCAGTTTTAGGAGTGTTACCATTTGCAAGTTCTGTATTGGTTGTGAACTGCGTCGAATGCAGCGCGCGGCGTCGTTCCGGCCCCCAGGAACAAGCCTTTGACAAGCCTTTGTTAGCGCCACTACTGGCAGTTCCAGCAGGATAGCCGTAAATGAGATTGCCAGTTTGACTTTTACAAGCTTGCTGTCTCTACAACTCACAAATAACCTTCACTTTCATAGATCAATATAAAATGCATTTCAGCAGGTGTGTCGTGCTCTGATAGCATCTAAAGGTTGCCTGCCTCTTTAAGAATCGCTACAATGGTGAGACAACGTTTTATTAGTATGAGCCCGCCTCGTTGGTTGAAGGCGAAAAATTAGTTCAGCTGCTGTACTACTGTTGGCTGGAATGAAATTTACATATTTACGATAGCTATTAAAAACGACACATATATTTTAAAACTCATTCACTGTGACAAGCCAAAAGCAAGCTTGAGCTTCCCTTTGGCATCGTCCTCAATCAAGTCTCCGTGAGCGGGGATGATCCGTTCAAACGGTAGACGAAGAATCTCTTGAAGCGCCTTATCACAGTCCGCCCTGTCCGTGCACTGCAGCTGCCCTAGGTTCCTTCCAATGAACCCACCAACGCCAGCCCAATGCAGCAGGTAGTTTAACCCAAAAGTCGGACTAGCGCCTGAAGCACTGTACTGCTCAAAGGCAGGCAGGTTGAGTGCAAGGTCAGCTGATATCAAGGACTTTGAGGGTTTGTGGTAGACAACAATCTCTTTGAACTTGTGTCCGTCCATAAAGACAACGTCAAAAGCATCGCTAAAGTCCTTGCCGAGGCCCTTTTTCTGAAGCTCCTCGGCTGTCAAGATTCTTGCAGAGTCGCCCTTGTCAAAAGTGACAGCCGGAGTAGGAGATGTGAGATCGCTAGGAGCGATGAGCTTGGCCGCTGGGAACTTGTCTGTCCAGGATTTGAGGCCCAATGTATGGGCTGTGTTGCTGGCTATAATGTATTTAACGTTTGAGCTTCCGGCAAGCATTAGCAGCTCCTCGGCATCTTGACCAAACGGTACAGTACCAACTGCAACCAACGGCTTGTTTGGCCCTGCCAGCTGAACTACAGACATTCTGGCACCCAAGGTGAGTCCAACCATAGAGAAAGGGCACGACCAGATTGTCACCCCTGGCGCAACTACGCGTTTAACTCCACCAATTGGATCGTTATAGCCCATGATGAATGCGATTTGAAGATGAGGCATAATGCCCAGGGCGCCTGTTTTATACGTGTCTAACGCCGCCACCTGCTTCACATGTCCAGAATCTCGTGCCCAAAGTGGCTAGGTCCAAAGGCACGGACGGAATAGGCTGGTTTCAATGAAGGGCTGCAAAGAAATATCCCTTAATTCAGACGCCTGGAGCGGGGTGGGTTCATACTGAATGCTAACCAGTCCTAGACGCACGCCCAACTTAGGTTTCATTGGAAGCTCATCAACGAGAGGTCCTATAATCAAAAGAGAGAATCAATGAACGAACTCAATGTTGCGAGGTTCTCGCGCTTGACTTGTACTACATTTTTCAAAAAATATTGAGAATGTTTTGTCTCATAAACCTGACAAAAAAATGACACCTGTGGGATTCGAACCCACGCATCTTTCGATATGTGAAATCTATGTTTGTGCACAGATAAGTTGCTCACTTGAGTCACACGCCTTAGACCGCTCGGCCAAAGTGTCCTTCTTGGAGATGTTTGTGCAGAGATCTACTCATCGTACTAGAACATTGTGAAAAATCAAAATCTTGTTTTTTGGGTATTTCACGTCCTTCACCTGTAATAAAAAAGCCTTTTCAAAGATACTGCACTCGCTTGCAATTCGAATTTCCGAGATTTTACTGGCTTTACATCCGGCAAAAGTTTTTCCCCTTTCAAGGGCAGAATCGGATAGGGATCATGGGGATCACGAATATTAAAGCACATATTGTAAACCGAAGCTGTCTGGCAAGCTGAAGGTCCCAGTTAAGTGGTAAATTGGCGAAGCAGGTGCTCGAAAGGGCATAATAAAAAGATTAGGATTGGAATGGTGAAGCAGGTCTGGCAGTGCCGGCAATGCACACTTTCCCCCAAGCCGGATGTAGCGAGAGATAATTGACGCAGTTTTGCCAGATCTATTGACAAATTTGTATCTATAGTTGCTATTAAAACTGTTGATTTAGGGGTAATCCAAGGGCACAACGTAGTTCTCTAAGGTGACTCGCCAATGAGAAAACTCAGAGAATCGGAGTGTTTTGAAGACGGTGAATCTAGTTATTGGTTAATGTCTCTTGTTTGCTAGTTGCATCCGGCTGTCGTGCGGGCAGCCAGGCATTGCGTTATCTTCTCTTTTGGTATTTGAGGGGACCGAGAGTGGCTGCTGTCCGCAACTGAGTGCCGGTGACCTCCATCCTGAACCATGGCATCCGAAGTCCTGCATTGTGTCAAGTTCGGTAGCCACGGGCGTGCAATCGTTAAGTGAATCAAAAGTGTTTCATTTCACCAATGGTTAGTAGGGTCGCAAGAATGCCATGATGCCCCTCGCACCTTACACCCGAGCTCTGGCGATAAAAAAGGGCCATTCTAGTAGCAACGGTTCCAACGGCTGATCATAATGCCACAAATTCCTTGTACAATGACCCCTGAAAAAGCGTACGGCTCCAAGAATTGACGCAACTTCCATGAGTTGATACCGCGCTTCTCTGCTGGTCAGTAGGGCAGTTTCTTAAAGGCGTCGGCTGTTTTGAGAGCTGGAAACAGTCCGAATGATGCATGAGTGGCTTTTATCTAGGCTTCAAAAAAGAAATACTTTGATAACCTTCGGCGAAATGCGAGTCGAAACTGGCTCTCTGTTGATGCCGGTCGCACATGGACATGCGAGAAGAAAGAACAGTCCGGCAACTATTTCAAAGCAAAATGTCGACAAAACAACACGGATAACACTCCTCTGATAGTTTTTTACGTTGGCTCTCCAGACTCCGCTTGGGAGGCCCTTGGCTTTCCCCTTGGCTTTCCCCTGGGCCGGCTCCCTACTCGGACAATACTAAAATTCGCGCTGCATCTTATGATGTGCGCTGCAAGGTGCTATCGCCAGATAAGCACGACTCAGCTTTGAATGCTGCTGCGATCCACATCTGCCTCATCGAGTGATTAATCTGAAACTGCCGCTTTATCCGTTTAAAGCACTGAAAGGAGTTTGCAGTGAAAAAGGAGCCATATTGCGAGCAACACCAATTCCTCAGAATTATCCAATCCACCACAGTACATATTCACCCTTCGCCGTGCCTCCCCTGCCCGTATCTTCTCTTGTATTTTCTTATCCGTCCCCTGCCTGGGTTGGTCCCCGACAGGGCATGGCGCCTTGAACTCATGCATGTGGTAAGATAAGATATGCAAAGAGATGGTCACTCGGGGTACAGCGTGCCTTACTGTCCCTGAGGGGAGACTGGCCACTGAGCAACTACGCTTAAGTGCCATTCAGCTATAAAGTGCACGTTAGCGCCAATGCCGCTCCACATATTTGAAAAGTGCTCACACAATGCAGACTGCAGATGATATCAAAGCTGAAGCCAAGTTGGCTGGCGACCCAATCGATCTCACTGAAAAGGAGATGGGCACGGTCATTACCGAAGTTGCGGGTGGTGGCCTTGAACGCCGTCTCAAGGCTCGCCACATCTTTATGATTTCCATCGGCTCCTCAATCGGTATGGGTCTCTGGCTCGGCTCTGGTGGTTCACTCGCCAAAGGCGGTCCAGCTTCTCTGTGGATTGGTTTCTGGCTGGCTTGTGCCATGGCATGGTCTCTCAATCAGTCTATCGGTGAAATGGCCGTCCTCTATCCTGTTCCTTCTGCGTTCCCTCAGTGGGCCAGGGGTATGGTCGACCCTGCCCTTGGCTTCACTCTTGGCTGGACTTACTGGTTTTCGTATATGATTACCATTCCTAACGAACTGTCGGGTCTCTGTACAGTCTTGGCATTCTGGAACGGATCCATCAATGCAGGTGTCTGGATTACAGTCTTTTTGGTCGTCCTTGTTGTTATCAATGTCTTCGCAGTCAGCGTTTTTGCAGAGGCAGAGACAATCATGTCCACCATCAAATTTGTCTGGATTTTCGTAATCATCATCTGTTCCATTGTTGTCTCTGCTGGTGCCGGCCCCAAAGGTGATTCTATTGGCTTTCACTACTGGAGAACCGAACCATTCCTCCATGGCTTCAAGGGTTTCCTCGCAGTCATGCCCAACTGTATCTTCGCCATGTCCGGTATGGAACTCTCCGGCGTTGTGGCTGCCGAGGCCCGTCACCCAAAATACTCTATCCCAGTTGCTGTAAACTCCATTTGGCTGCGTCTTGGTCTGTTCTATATCCTTGGATCTCTTATGGTGACCATCATTGTTGATCCAAAGAATGAGAACCTGTTTGGCGGTAGCGGTGTTGCTGCTTCTCCTTTCGTCATTGCCTTTGATAACGCCGGTCTGCCTGGTCTTGCTGACGCCCACAATGCAGTCATTCTGATTTCTGTACTCTCTTCCGGCAATGCTGCTATGTACTGCGGTCCTAGAATGCTCATGGGTCTTGCCGAGCTTGGCATGGCCCCAAGATTCTTCCTCAAGTGTGACAAGCAAGGTCGCCCATGGTACGGCTTTGTCATCACTACAGTTATTGGTGGTGGTCTTGCCTATATGAACGTCAACACTTCTGGTGCCACCATTTTTGCCTGGTTTTCCAACTTGACTTCATTGACTACCCTATACGTATGGGGCATGATTTTTATGTCCAACCTGCGAATGAGATCTGCATGGACTGCTCAGGGGCGCTCACTCACTGATCTTCCTTGGAAGTCCATGTTTGTACCATATTCCGCTTGGTTTGGCTTCATTCTTTGTATTCTGCTGATTATTGAGGAATTTTATCTTGCTGTCTGGCCACTTGGCGATGTGACGTCTGCTAAAAATTTCTTTGCCAACTACGTGTCTGTTGTTCTTATTATCGTTTGCTATGTTGGCTCCAAAATCTATTACAGAGGCCCACTTTATCTCAACAAGCACGATATTAACCTTGATCACGGTCGCCAGATTTATGGACCTGAAGATGACATTCCAGAGCCGGACTTTTTCAGCGACATGATTTACCAGATCAAGAAGTTCTATAAGAATGCTCCATATGGCTCAAGGACTCCTGCCAGTGAAATCTAAAACTGTACCTTTGTAAAGTTTGTTGTTGAAGAGAACCGTTTTTCTAATTCGAATCATATATATTGATGTTTGTAAAATGACATTAAACTGGGTGAAATCAAGAGACTACAAGAAAATTGCTTGGAGCTAGTCCTACGCGATGGTGCTTGTTCATGACCTCAACTTCCCACCAACCATCTTGTTGCATTCTGAGCACAAGCAGGACATCGCCCTTCTTAAAAGTCACCTCCTCTGGGATTGCGGCTCTGTAATCGTAATTTGCCTTGGCGTATTTAAGAACCCGTCGTCCATCTCGCGCTGTTTGTGGCAGGTCAGTAGTATGCAGCGACTTTCTTGGACCAGGTCTCAGTGGTTCGGCAGAGCGGGCCGTGTGCATAGTAGCATACGAACTGGTGGAACTCTGTGGAGAACCGCCATATGCTCCGGGCGGTGCGGCGGATCCAGATCTGCGGTGACCGGGTGATGGCGATGCAGTTCTGTACGGACCATCTTCTGCAATCTGGAAAGGAGCTGGAGATCTTGATCTTGATGGGGTTGGTGATTTAGGAGCAGGAGGATTACCGTCGTCACCAAAGAAAGAGTCTGCAGTGCTATAAATATCTGCACTGGACTTTGGCCGCATCATGCGACCTCGGCCCTGACCAGCTCTATTCTGAAGCATCTCCTGGGTCTGAGAGGAGTAGGCTGATGAGGTTGACTGCATCTGTGATGCTGTATGTGCAGACTTTGGCGGACTGAGTGCAGAATCGAAGCCTGAAGAGGAGTATGGGTTTGGAGAAGTAGGTGCACTTCTGGAGATAATACGCTTTGGAGCACCAACAAGTGGACCGGAGCCAAGTCCCATACTACCAAGCTTTCCATACCTCTTTGACGATCCGGATCCAGCCGATTCGTTAAAGTCGCTAGAGCCAGCAGAGCTGGTCGAAGACTTGAGTCTCTCCAGAGCAGCTACGAGAGGATCATTCTTTGTGTAACTTCTTGGCGCCGCGTAGGATTTTGGTCTCTCTGCTGGCTGACGAGAGCCATTGTTGCGAGGATTGATACCAAGATCAAACATGTTCTCACCCATGGAAAGTACTGGTGCTGGGTTGGACATGGTGCTTCCACTAGATGCCTTAAGCGTCTCTTGTGGATAATCGCCGTTGCCAGCATAATTACCGGCAGCGGATCCTCCGCGCAGATCCATCGAATGTCTATTCCAAGCCTTGTGCATATCTTGTGCAGACTTACGACGGAAAGGAGAAGCCCAGCTGCGCTGTCTGGAGTCAGTAGAGCCCTGAGATGACTGTGAGTCCGACAGTGATGTGGCACTGTACACAGAGTTCATGTTTGGAGAAGACTGGGGAGTCATTCTGGACGAAGATTGCTGTGAATAGTGAGATTGCTGTGAGTGAGAAAGGTTTGGAGTGTTCGTAACAAGGTCGGGGATGTTGTTGATTGTTGGAGGTTCGTAGTGCATGACTGAAGTCTGTGGAGGAGGTGCATGTGTTGAGAGCATTTCATCTTCATCTTCACTGTCAGCATCTGGAATTGGACTAGCCTGTTCCACAGACTGATTCCTACCAAAATTAAGTTTGGGAATGGTTGGTGACTGAAGCATGTTCATGAGACCAGTCTTGAAGGACGAAGGCGAGTTGCCCACTGGAGGAGCACCAGAAAGACGGCTATGAGAAGAGCGAATTGAAGTGTCTCCATCATCATCAAAGGAATCATCCATAGTGTACGAGTTGGAACTTGTGTTCGCATCAGTTTCTCTGGCAAAGTTGGCAATCTTGTAGGCATTCTCATTTGGATCTCTGGAAATGCCGTTCATAAAGTTGACAAACTCTGGAGGATCCTGAATATCTTGGCCAGTTCCGTGGTTTTTGATAAATACTTCAATGTCTTTATTGACATCGCAAGACTCGAGAGAGACGCGAACACTCTCGCAACCCTCATCATCTGAGACGCATACGGTAGAAACAATATTAGTGTAGGCCCAGAGATTTGACTTGAGGAAATTGATGCGCTCTTCCTCGAGGTCCTGGAACTTGTCACAAGATTGCTTCCACTCTCTATTCCACCTGTCGATTGTTTCGGCAAGTGCACGCACAGCGTTCTGATACTCACGCTTAGATCCCTCGACACTGGCCTGGGTTCTCTCAAGCTTGATATTGTTCTTTTCCAACTCTTTACCCAGTAGCAAGTTTTGCTGTGCAGTATATCCGTTGATTTTGTTGCAGTCGCTTTCAAATCTGGCTCTGGCCTTCTCAACTGCCGCATTCTGGGTCTTCTTGGCCTTTGTTGATTTCTCTGTCAACACTTCAATAGTCTTGCGACGAGACCTCAAGGAAGAAGAAAATGACTCCAAGGGTTGAGCCAACTGTTTGTTGATTTGGCTAGCCGATGTAGCGTGAGACTTGGCCATTGACTCAGTGTTACGTCTGATGGTGTCGAGCGCCACTTTGAGAGTGCCTGTCTCGTTAGAGCCGAGACCCTTGCGAGAAAGTGCGAGAAGCCTTTTGGAGTACTCATCCTCCAGAGCGCAGCGCTCCTTGTAAAAGTTATGAACCTCTTCGAGAGTTTGTTTCGCTTGGTGCATTCTGCCAACCAGGGCCGTGACGCCAGCGTCAGTCTTGCCCCAGAAGTTGTTGGAGAATGACATTGACGGTTCCATGATTGTTGAATGAATGTGAGGAAGAGGCATTTAGGCCCCATGGGCTGCGTAAATATATTTGGACTGGGGCTAACTTTAGTTTGTGTACTAATTTCCCGATTAGGAAGGTAGTTTTCTGAATGTGGAAATTTTCACGTTGACAAGGCTGTCACGTTAGGGGGACGTAATGAGGATTAGCCTTGTGGAAAATGTGGGGCGTGTTATCGTTTGTTTGTCAAATACTGTGGCCTGGAGTAGACCATAGCTGTGGCGGGGCTGGGCGATTTGTAAGTGGAGCGCGATTCGATTCGAACATTACGTTACTCTGCGGCAGCGAAAAGTCGCCTCGGGCAACTCGGGCGGCTAAGAGAGTGAACACTGCCAAGTACTTGTTATCCGTTTGTTATTCCCATGCCTTTCTGCGCTTGCTCTGGTTGCTACGCTGGTACTCATTTACATAGCACGGCTGTGCCGTGCACATACATCTCCTCTCAACTCAAGTGCTTCCCAACCACCAAGGGTCACCCACCAACCCTAAAGTGACTGTGAAATTCTCCCAGCACCCACTCACCTGCCTAGTGGTGAAGTTACGCTTCTCACGAAAGTCAACCCTCATCAGACAATCAATAAAAATGGCAAAGAGCGCTTTCGGAGACGTCGTTACGAGAGAGTACACCATCCACTTGCACAAGAGGCTGCAAGGCATCCAGTTCAAGAAGAGAGCTCCACGTGCCATCAAGGCCGTCAAGGCTTTTGCCCAGAGAGAGATGGGCACCGCAGACGTTAGACTCGACCCTCTGCTCAACAAGAAGGTCTGGGAGTGCGGTGTCAAGGGCGTTCCACACAGAATCCGTGTCAGAATTTCCAGAAAGAGAAACTCCAAGGCCGACGCCAAGGAGAAGCTGTTTTCGTACGTCCAGGCCCTTGATGTTGCCAACCCTAAGGGTTTGCAGACCAAGGTTGTTGATGCCGAGTAAATTGTTTCAACAAGAGGAGACGTTGGGAATCTGTCTGCTTGACCAGCTGGTTAACGGATAGGCGGCCCAAAAAAGCATAAAACGAAAATGGAGTAGTTGGTGTGTAACACGAACATTCGTGCTAATATATTATGTTATGATCAGTTTGTAGATGTTGGTTTGCAGCGTTAGCGTTTACTGCGGACTGATTTTTGCTGTTGGATTGAGTTAGTTTTGTCATTCTTACCGGCTTTTCCAGTCAGCTAGAGATTAGTTAGTGATTTCTGAGGTTCGCTCTTGCGGTAGTTACTAGTCCTGTTGCCACCTCAGTTATAACCTAGTTACTCCATCAGTCACTATTTCAGTCACTATTTCAGTCAATATTTCAGTCACTATTTCAGTCACTGTTTCAGTAACTACTTAAGTTGCCCTCAGTACTCCTCAGCATAGCTGTCCTTAGTTACTGCTCAGTTCCATGTGAGTCACTGCAAGTGTCGTTAAGTGGTTACTACGGTCTAATTAAATTCACCTCTAGCTCTGTTAGGTTGGATGCTGGGAGAGGGCTCATCGAGCTCAGGAAGCGATACGGCAGTGTATCGAACACTGACCAACAGACCCCACAAATTACACAAGGAAAGCGGGACGATAGCCTAATAGACTACAAAACTAACGGAACGCCGTTCATGCTTTATAATGCTTACATGCTGTTAATCGGCCCTTGTCTTCGGCTTTAACACTTTGACATTCACCTACGTGCATACCTGGTGCATATCACCGGCCGGCAGGAGTGTTCCGCGAGTGCGGCGCTGGCTTTGATGACTAGGGCTAACTGAGGGGAATTTGAGCGTTTTAATTATGTAATCTATATTGCTGTATCTTCTACCCCAGCTATTTCTGCTTATGAAGAGGTCCCTCATTGTGCTTCGTTGCATCTCGTTTGCGGTACTTAGTTTTGGTGCCTAGTTGTGAAGTTAGCATTGAACTAACTGGGTACCTATTTTATCACCCAGCATTTGAATCAGGAACAGTGAGGCGCTTCCGCGCAGAGTGCTAAGATGTCACGACAAGGGTCGTTGGTGCTTGCCTTACCGCGTCACATGGTAATGCGACCATTGTGGGGAACTACAGTTCAATGAATGGCGGGTCTCTGGAGACGGTGGCTCGCCTGCGAGAAGAGAGCCTCAAAGACTCCCTCAACGCCCTAGAGCCACTTTTGAATAGCATTCAATGATCGGGTCGGAAATGCAGAGCACGTATTTGCGAGCCGAGAGAGGCAACAATTAACTACTATACAGAGCTTCGAACTAATGCCAAAGGTCATCTGAGATTGCCACGAAAAGCCGCGTCTCCTACGCCTTGCTCAGCGCCCTTGTTAATGTGGTGCTTGGGAGCTAGCGGGGAACCGTTCGGATATGCCCCAGAACATTTGCTAGAATAGCCGTTCTCAGGGACTTTATGCGCGAAGTGATTATCGCTCCGCTTGTGCGGTCGAGCGATCGTTGTGAGGCACAGGGCTGGTCGCACATCCAGGCTGTAGCCACTCAGGCGGACGGGCGAAAACTGTTGGACTCCGCCAAGATGTGGCTCGGTGTTTTGGGCTCGGTGTTTTGGGGTAATACCTACCTGATGCCTCTCTCTAAACCTCCATTTGGCATGCCCAACAGCATTTCCAGCACCGCAGAGCCATGGCAACAGCGACAATGCAATGGACGAACGGAACACTCCACTCACGTCAGGCAACTTTTTGTCAGAGCCAAGTCAGCCTCCGGTTGCGGAGACTCTACGTGGTCTGACCTGGTCTGATGCAGCCGTCATGCTAAACCATCCCACTGCCTAGTGGGGTAAACTGTCGTGGAGGGGCCTCAAAGGCACTGTGACGGGCAACGTAACGTACTCCCCGGTGACAACGCGGCAGTTCATGGCGCGCACAGTTAATGTCCGGCGTGGGGTGACAGCTCACCTCTTGCATGTCTCAGAAAACATGTCTGAAAACTGCTGCAAAACAATAGCCCAAATGGAGGCTTTGCGAGTCGTGTGAAGGCACTGTCCCGGAACAACACAAGCTGAATGGGGGTATCACCACTCTTCGAGACTTGGCAAACTCTGTTAGTAAAAAATCGCGCTGGAAACAAGCGTCTCCCCCGCTCTCCACGCTCAAGCCGATCTGGGTTTTATGGTGTCATCCGCCCTCGCATAACTATGCGGACCAGCTACGAATATAGGCCGAAGCTGCCCCTATCTTAAACCCCAATAGGCATAGCGTCATCAAAAAGCTGCCTTGTCTGGGGTATGCAGTCGCGGAAAAAGCTGAGCAAACGGACCAAGGGCTGGGACCCCGATGGCGGGAAGATTGGTGTCGTTCTGAGGGCTCGTTTCCCGACAAAATTGGCCCCGAAATGATTGTAAATGTTTTCCAAGCATTGACGATCCTCCGAGATCCTTTACAGATCAAAATTTCCGTCTCCTCAGCCTCTAATTGCCGTCCGTGTGCCCACATCCCCTGGACATAAAGTTTATTGGGGTAGTCCGCATTCGTACAACCCCTCATCTCCACCAAGATGTCGGAAAAAGCAACAGCAACTGGCGAACATAAATAAAGGAGCGCGACATGCAGCGGAAAGTGAAACCTGTCAAGCTTTGGTCGTTTGTCAGTAACATCACTTGCTTTTACACAACTTTAACTCCACTTCATAATGTCCAATTACGACGCTGAAAAGAGCGTTGGAGACGTATCCGAAGAGAACCACTCTCATCTCCATGCCAACGGCATTGCTCGTGTCGTCACCTCTGGTGATGGCGGCGAGTTTGTTCACATTGGAAACACAAAGGTCTACAAGCACGAACTGGTCGAGGCCTTTGGTGGTACTTTGAATCCTGGTCTTAGCCGTGCTCCTAGAATCAAGATTGCCAATCCTACTCCTCTAGGTCTGGCCTCCTTCTCGGTCACTACTCTCTGTCTCTCCTTTGCCAATGTCTCTGCTCGTGGTGTCGGAAACCCAAAGTTTCTCGTTGGTCTTGCTTTCTTCTATGGTGGTTTTGCTCAATTTGTTGCTGGTCTCTTTGAAATCATTGTCGAAAACACTTTTGGTGCCACCATCTTGTGTTCTTATGGTATGTTTTGGTGCTCGTGGGCTGCAATTGAGACCGATGCTTTTGGAATTGTTTCTTCATATGATGATCCGGCGGAGCTAGAAAATGCTCTAGGTTTGTTTTTATTTGCCTGGTTTATCGTCACATTCATCTTCATGCTCTGTACCGTCCGCTCCACTGTTGGCTTTTTCAGTTTGTTCTTGGCTCTTGATGTTACCTTCTTGCTGCTTGGTTGTGGTTCCTTTACTGGTAAGCACGGTCTCAATGTTGCTGGTGGCTGGACAGGTATCATTACGGCTGCTCTAGGTTTTTACAATCTTGTCGCTGGTTTGGCTACTCCCGAGAACTCCTGGTTCCACGTCAAGCCTATTTACATGCCTTGGGCAGTGCGTATCAATGACACTCATAAGGAGAAGCACCACTAAGCTTGTGAGGTTCTTTCCAGACTACCGGGTGTACCTCCCCAGGCTGGTTGTTTAGTATGTAATTTATCTCATAGTCTGGAATAGTCTGTTCAATGAATGTAGAGATAATTCAAGTGAGTTTGCTCAGAGATAATTCTTGTGTAGCAGAAAGAAACAGTTGTAACGCGAAAGAGAGCACCTATCAAGTTCCAGCGCGCATGGTACTTGTCCTTATATATATACCGGCGCATCCCGCTGTGTCAGGCGTCTCCCTGTGGCAGGGGATAAATGCGTTTTGCCATTCGGCCGGAATTAAGAGTGCCGACATGAGACATGTGAGTGATGGCAGTCGTTATGACCGAATTCAGCACCCCATTCTAATCAACTGACGAGCTTCTGAATGTCTAATTAGGGTGTTGTTGCTCTCCGTCAGGACACCGATTAGCCTCCTGACCAGTCTAACCAAATGGGGAACAGTCCTCGGCTACTGGTAATTTGGATCAGCGCGGTCAAATGGAGGCCCCAGGTCAATTGATCTACAATTTTTATTTACTACGCAGTAGAAATCGCACCCACCCCTGGACATAAAACACAGGACCGCAACCCGCATGTACGAGTTGCCTATTTAGGCAATACGGCTAGTGTGCGTAAATGCCGGATATATGGCGACGCTTAAGAGAAATAGGGGATAAATCATCGGTCCAGCGGCCATCACAAGAAGCCTTCCTCCCCCTATCGTCATAGTTTCCTTTCTTCTAGTTAGACCGGGTAACACCCTACGTCAATTGCCAATGTTTAGCGCAATTGTCTGATTCTTTCTACCGTTGTGATGAACCTAGCGCTAAAAGCTGTGGGTGCAGCCCGCTTTGTAGCCAGTTCAATGGCTACGCCGTACTCCACGTCCAAATATCCTGGACATGTTCCTCTAAACACATTTCAGCAGGCGTTTCTGTTTGTTGGGTCGGGAATCGCTGCTGCTGTCATGCCAAGACGAGCAGATTTGGTCGCTACATTCGGCGAGGCAAGTGCCTTTCCTGTTTTGATTGATCGCATTCGCCAGCAGATGCTGGAGGACGATACTGGCCGTAGGATTCTTCGAGAACGACCGCGAATTACTTCGACATCGCTGGATTTGGATTACCTCAAGAGTCTGCCTCAGAATACCCTAGGACACACGTATTACACGTGGTTGCAGCGAGAAAATGTGTCTCCAGACACGAGACTTCCCGTGCGATATGTGCAGGACCCAGAGTTGGCGTATATCATTCAGCGTTACCGAGAGTGCCATGATTTTTATCACGCCCTGCTGGGAATGCCTGTGTTTATGGAAGGAGAAGAGTATGTCAAGATTTTTGAGTTTTCCAACACTGGAATCCCCATGACTGGTCTGGCGTCGTTGGCAGGTCTGTTTAGGATTGGCGGCAAGGCTCGCAAGCGATTGTGGGAGACCTATCTTCCGTGGGCAGTCACAAATGGATATTCGTGTAAGCAGCTGCTCAATGTCTACTGGGAAGAGTTGCTGGAAAAGGATATCGATGAATTGAGAGAGGAGCTTGGCGTTGCTCTTGGGCCGGACCTGAGAGAGTTGAGAATGAAGCAGAGGAGGAAGAGACCGGCAGAAAAGATTCGTCAAATCACTGAGGAGTAGATCATATGGCTTGGCAGTATCGCTTCCAGGACCATTCCCAAACAATTGTATATACTTTGTAACCCAAGATGCTATTTATTTCACTGTCAGCAGATTTTTCCCGATAAGTCGTTAGTGCCTAATATGTCTAGACCAATCGTGGAGATAACGTCCCACCATGCCCACAGCTTTATCTACTACAGAGTTTGAACAACTGAAGCAGCTGACGCTCGCTGCCCGGGATTTGTCGTATTCTCCGTACTCCAAGTTCCGTGTAGGCGCAACCATTCTCACTGCATCTGGCGAATACATCCAAGGCGCAAACGTTGAGAATGCTTCGTACGGAGCCGCAATCTGCGCCGAACGAACGGCCGCTGTAAAGGCAGTTACTTCTGGACACAAATCGTTCAAGGCCATTGGCGTGGCGTCTGATCTCGACAGAACCATCTCTCCCTGTGGCATTTGCCGTCAATTGTAAGTATACACCTACTTGTACTACGAACTAACTAACACAGTTTGGGTGAATTTGGTACTGACGTACCTGTCTATATGTTTGCAGCCGACGGATCGTTCCAGATCATGCTCTTGGACCAGCTGATCCCATTGAACTTTGGCAAGGAGGATTTGGTCGATAATTAGGCGGATGCTGGCGCGGAGGCCATAATCTATGTTAGTTTTACCCCCTTTTCGAATAACTAAAAAAAAAAAAAAAGTCTTACCTTTTGGCGCAGGTCCTGTGCCTTTGTCTGTGTAGATGAGATCAACTCTTCGGTTTTCTTTCTGTGTTAGTAGCGCACCCACAAATAGTTGGCAGATACTTGCATTTCCTTTTCGATAAACTCGATACGTTTGTCAACGTTGAGAGTGGCTTCGGGCTTGTCCTGAGGTAACAATACCGGGCCAATCAGCTTGTATATCTTTTCATTGCCCAGACCTGAGAACTCCTTCTGGACAATCTTGTTTTCTTGGTACTGTGCTTCCAGTTTCTGGCGAGCAGCAATATGGGTTTGCAGTTCTGCGTTAGTTATGGGTTCAGATTGAGACGCTTGTCGTCGCTGCATGCCGACTCACCCTGTTCGAGTTGCTGAAAACTCTCCACCAACTGTGGATCCGCCATTTTTCGATACGTGAAGAGGGTGGACCGAATTGGTGAACATGTGAATTAACTGTCACACAACAAATGCTGGTAAGTAGAGGCGAACTACCAAAAGCAAGAAAATAAAGTGAGAAACAGTTTTAACACAGTTTAAACCCTGGGCCGAAGTCCAAACGTCCCGGCATTTGCTCGACGAGCTTGACGATGCTGATGACAGCGAAGTGGCGACATCCGAGACTTTGGTTGAAGCGCAATGGGAATCAAAGAGCGAGTCGTTGACTAAGTCATTGATCCTAATTTCGAGCAGGTTTGATCGTCACAGAGAAATTGAAAAGGTCTTGAAAAAGGCAAAACTTGTGGTTACGTTGAATGTCAGTGCCAAACACTCAAATGTGCAGCAGCTGCCACTCGACGATGAGACACTACAAGAATTCTATGACGGTGATGAGGCGTCAATTACTCCATCTTTTAGCAGAAAGGTCGCTTCTGTCAAGGTTTACTCAAGTGGTAACCAGCTGGTGGCTGTGGTTCCACATCTTGGCCCTGAACAGTGTCATTCGTTTGCCAAGGCGGTGCTGGACGAGATTGCTCCATCAAAGGTAACCGTGATTGCTCCAGTCAACATAAATACCACCGAGAAGAACTATGTTTACTATCTGGGCACCAATGAACCTGTTCTGAGTTTGCCTCTTCTCCATGCTCCGTACATGCTGTCTGGGCCACTGGCCAGTGTTGTATCGCTATGCTCGCAAACTGAGCGCAGCTGCGACGGTATTGCCGTCCACGCCGATGGTCCTCCTGGCTACGAGGCCATTGGCGAAGATGCGTACGACGACGTTATCAGATTGCTGGGCAGGCTGGGTCTTGAAGTCGGCAAGCACTCCCGATCTGTTTCTCAGAGCACTCTTTATCTGTAGGAGCCTGTGTCAAAAATGGGTATAATTTCCTTAAATCTACGATAAATACAATAAATAATCTATAAGTTCTGATGAAAAATTTGCTCCTCATTGTCGTCTTCGACTTCCTCAACGACAATGTCGTGGACGTCAGGTCGACAGTCGTGGTTATCAATGCCGGCAGCGTCCTGCTGGTAGCGGGACGCAAACCAGTCCTGGTTCCACTGGAACCCCTGGGACTCGTTATAGGAGAGTTTAAACTTTGGGGATCCGTTCATGTCGTAGCCGTTTTCGTAGGCGACAAAGGAGTCCTGTGATTGGAGTGACTCAGACACTGACGGTCTGGGACGGCGCTTGGCTGTGATCATGGGGATGACTGGGAGGTTGTGCTGGAGGTGTTGGTTTCACAGTAGTTGGAGGCTTTGTGGAGGAGTTGCTGATGAGCTGATGATGAGCCGTCTGTTGCTGCATCGCGGTTCTTATCGGCTAGTCGCTGTCATGTGACCGGTATGGGGTAAGACTCATCGGATTCAGTCAGGACTCGTAACTGTCGAGTGGTGCCAGGGGTACTAGAAAATTGCATAGCCTCTTTTGAGTAATTGTTATTTTGGGGCACGCTTGATCTTCTTTCAACGTTTAGAGTAGGTTGCCCTGACATATAGTGCCCTGCATACCTGCGGTTTGTGACGTGGTGTACATGAGCCCGCATGAGACAAAGTATATAAAAGACATAGCAAGACATTGTGAATGCTCGGCACCTGGCGGAACCTTAAAGTAAATGCTCGGCACCTGGCGGTACCTTAAAATGTTCGACACCTGACGGTGCCTCAATCCATCCCATTATTAAATGTTACTGGCTAAAGGCCAGCGATAAATATCAATCTGCCAATGCAGCAACTCTAAATATCGGCAGAAGTAATCATCACAGCGTTGCCCGTCGCCGACGTCGACGTCAGCGGCATTGGCTGTCTCTTGCGCAGCTTGCCAAACATCTTGCGCACCTTGGTGGCCGCGTCCTGGACAGGTACATGCTCTGCACGCACAGCCTCCTCGTCAGAGTCGTCATGAATCACCACCTGGTTGAGCTGGTGGTCTAGCGGCGCGTCAGGCTGCTGCCAGCCATAAATGAGGGCCTCTTCGGCTCTCATTGCCGGCGGGGTGAGTGTGATCTTGAGTGTCATTTCGCGTTGCGTAGGCGATATTGGCGAGGCCTGACTGTCAAGCTGTTCTTCGAGCTGTCCGCCTGGGAAGCCAAACTCGAGAATCTCCTCAAAGGCATTGTCTGAGGCCACGAGCATTCTGAGCTTGTGTCTGACGCCGACGTCACCGAGCAGGAACGTTGCGTGTGTCACGCCAGGGGTCTGCGCCGGTCCGGCGAGCTCCTCGGCATCTTCACGAGGTTGTGGCTGGTGCGGTAGGTGCGGTAGGTGCTGTTGTTGCTGTGGCAGTTGTTGCTGCAGTTGAGGGTTGAGCGACATGTGCAGAGGCTCAATGGCCAGTTGGGGCAGCGTTGGCGTTTCTGGCGGCGTACCTGCGTAGAGCGAGTCGTTGAGAGAGGTTGACTGCACGGGTAGCGGGCTGCTGTTGCTGGCGACCTGGCGACGCGCCATGAGAGATGAGTTTGTTGTTGGTAAGAGAGCGTAAGGGGTGCTTTGCTCCCTATGGGTGACCTTTTGGGTCTCCCTGTTTACGGGCGTTGGAATTTGAGCGTTGGGCGCTGTCAGTGCGGGGGGTACCACTGGCGCCGCCTGCGTTGCCTGGCCACGTGAGGAGGACGAACTCTGAAAGAAGGATGTCGGGTCCATGGGCGACATGGGAGATAGTGGTGTGTGGAATCCTGCTCCGTCACGTGAGCCTTCTAGTGATGAGTCCTTTGATGCTGTTGAGGTGCGCGTCGCCGGTGCCGTTGTGTCGGAAGCTGCACGGCCGCGAGAGCGCCACGAGAGACGGTCCAGGCGGTCGAGCGGCGAGGGACGTCGTTCACTCGACAGGGTGCTTGTTACGCTGTTGTTGCTGATGCTGGTTGGGAGATTTGGCTGTTGTTGCGCGCCGCTGCCTGGCGCTGTGCGAAAGGACCAGCGCCGGGTGCGCTGGGCAATGTTGGACTCGGACTCGCCAGACGAGACGGAGAAGAACGACTCTTGCGGACTCGTCACCGACATTCCGGATGCCCGCGGCGAGCCTGCGAGCTCGAGCGCCGGCAGCGCCGGCAGTGGAGGCAACTCTGCGTTGCTTCTTGTGTTTAATCGCTTCGAGGAGCGACTAGACCAAGATGTTTTGGAAGAGGTTGAGCCTGAAGAGAGCCGGCTGGAATAGCGGCTGACGCCGCCGGCGGGTTTGGCGGTTGTGGCGTCGAGTGCGTCCAGATCAAACTCGTCAAAGTGGATCTCGTAGCTCATAATGACAGGTCGCAAATGACACGTCTAACTACCGCTGCAAACGCTTTGGTATTTAAAGGGGATTGGACTTCTAGCTGCTGCGTCTGGCGTGGGAGGATCTTGCAGAGCTCAATGCGGGCGATTTTTTTGCGGCAGCGCTCAGCGTCAGGCACCAACCAGAATCAGCCAGTAAAACCAAGGGACGGGAAATGTGTAGGTTTGAGAGAGCCAAACAAGCCTCTTTATACCGGGATCAGACGCTAACAGCGCCGTCCTGGGGGCAATCTGGGGCAATCTGGTCAGCGGCTTGTCCTTTGTCGGCCACGCAGGGCCCCACTGCGGCAGGGTGCCTGACCTGAAGCGGTAATCAAGGGGTAGTTCGCTGGGTTTTTTTGGAGAGCACTCCTCACAGGGCCATACTCGTTTGGGCCGCAATGTACCTGTTTCGCAGGTCATTCCTCTTGCTCAACTCGTCACTGTACTTGTTCTAGTCACTTGGCATGCATTTTTGTCTACTTGGTAAATCTAGGGTCTCGGCACAGCCGCACCACAATGCAAGACTCGACGCACTTGGCAATTCCTGGCAGGCCAAGCAGGGTCTTTGCCAGAAGACGCAAGTGGAAAGTCTAGTAAAGCCCTCTGGAGCTGATGGCAGCGGCGTTTGCCCAAGGACAAACCCCGCCTGCACGGGCCGTCCCGCGTTCTCGCGTTAGCTTCCCGTTTGGCCCCAGTCTGGGGACCCATCCGGACCCATCTGGCAGCAATCTGCTCCCTTCAGGTCATGCCCCCGCCTTACGAGATACGGGGAATGGCTCCACCTGGACTGTCAGGCAGCCTTGCTGTCAGAATCTCAACGCCATCGTCAGTCACCAACAGCATGTGCTCGAATTGGGCCGAGCGCTTACCATCTGCTGTCGCCGACGTCCAGTTGTCGGGCCACATTTTGTCCCGGTAGCCGCCAGCGTTGATCATGGGCTCAATTGTGAAGGTCATGCCAGCTTTGCACATGCCTGGAGTCTTGTTCTTTGCATAGTGAGGCACGTTTGGTGCGCAGTGGAAGAGATTGTTGATGCCATGGCCACAGTATGTGCGTACAACTGAGGTGCCGTTCTTTTGGGCGTGTGGTTCAATGACATCTCCAAACGAGCGAAACAGAGTGCCAGGCTTGACGGTCGCAATCGCCTTGTCCAAACACTCTCTAGCCGTCTCCACGAGATTGACCGTGGCCTTGTCGCTGCGGGCCTTGTCTCCGACATAGTAGGTTTCATTCAAATCAGCATGGAACCCGTCCTTGTACAGCGTAACGTCAATGTTGACAATATCGCCGTCCTGCAACACACGGCGGTCGGGAATGCCATGGCAAATGACCTCATTGACGGACGTGCAAACGCTCTTGGGGTAATTATAGTAATTAAGTGGTGATGGGTAGCCTTTACGCTTCATGCAGGCCTTATGCACAACTTCATCAATGTAATCGGTGGTGACACCGGGCTTGACAGCAGCAGCACCCTCGTCCAGCACTTCACGCGCGAGTCTTGCAACGTTTCTAACCTTTTCAATCTCTTCTGCGCTCAAAACTCTGCAGCTTGCAGCCAAACGTCCAAGACGCTGTTCTGTTACTGGCTGACCGTTGCCAGCGTATTCTGGTTTGACAATGTCTTCGTCAACAGCTCTTCTTGCAGACAGTGGGTAAACTGCACGCAGAGGGCCGGTGTACGTTCCAGAAGGAAATGGATCATAGTCGTCAGCCGAGTGAACAGTCTTGTGTTTGCTCCAGGCACGCTTGAAGCAGGTCTGGTCGCAAAAGTACGAGTGCACACCGGATTTCAAGCACGTAGGGCATTGGAGCTTGCCGTTGGTGACCTTTCCACAGTCTGGCGCAGCACAGGTGGACATTATTTGGCTGACTTCAAATGTTTTTTTAAGTGAAAATAGCCTGATGGTCATGGAGTTACCCGGTGACAGAACAGTGGAAAGATCTGAAGAGCAGAGACGAGTGAGCAGTGAATGAGACGGTGAAGAACAGTCAAGTGAAATCAGAAATCAAAAAGGAACAAGTAGCAGAACAAGTAAATGACAATAAAATACGTAAAATACTTATTACTGAGTACTTGCTAGTAATCATTGCAATCCTAGCATGACAGCCCAAAGATCTTGGTCTCGACAGGCGAGTTAACGGCAGAGTCATCTCTGAAGTAAGAAATCAACAGTTTTGCAACGGAAATAAACAAAATCAATGAAACGATCCATTAAAACGATAAACAAATAAAAAAAGGGATTTATTTTCCATCTCTTCAGTCTCCTGCCAAACAGACTCCATTTACCAGCTTGGGAGTGTCCCACCACTGAAAAACAATTTTCCTAGAGTTGGAATTTTTTTTTTCAACCATCAAGACCGACTCTTTCAAACCCAGTTCCACGCAAATGGGCCAATTAGATTACGTCTTGTTTGAGGAGCCAACTGGCTATGCTCTGTTCAAACTTGAGAACCAGCCAGAGTCTGTCGGCGCCCTTTTGAAGGAGGCCCAGGAGGCCACTCAGGACCTGCAACGGTTCAAGAAGCTGCTCTCGCTTGTCTCGTTTGCACCCTTCAAGGGCGCTGCCCACGCTCTCGAGAACGCCAACGACATTTCGGAGGGTATTGTCAGCGACCACCTCAAGTCGCTGCTGGAGCTAAACCTGCCCAAGCCCAAAAAGTCGGACAAAATCACCCTGGGAATCTCTGACAAGAACTTGGGCCAGTCCATCAAGGACGTTGTACCATTTGTCGACTGTGTCTCCAACGAGGTTGTCCACGATGTGATCCGTGGCATCAGACAGCACGGCATTAAGCTGCTCAAGGACATGGACGAGGGCGACCTCGAGAAGGCCCAGCTTGGTCTCTCGCACGCTTACTCCAGAGCTAAGGTCAAGTTTTCCGTTAACAAGAACGATAACCACATTATACAGGCTATTGCCCTGCTTGACCAGCTTGACAAGGACATTAACACCTTCTCCATGAGAGTCAAGGAGTGGTACGGATGGCACTTCCCAGAGCTCGCCAAGATTGTGTCTGACAATTACAAATACGCCCGTCTGACACTCCTCATCAAGGACAAGGCCGAGCTCTCCGAGGACGCCCAGCACGACATTGCTGCCATTGTCGACGATGACGCTGCCATTGCCCAGCAGATTATCGACGCCTCCAAGATCTCCATGGGCCAGGACATTTCGGCCAGTGATATGGACAATGTGCTCAGCTTTGCTCAGCGCACCGTCAACATTACCGAATACCGCAGAAGACTCTACTCCTACCTCACCGATAAGATGCACCTGGTTGCCCCCAACCTCAGTGTCCTGATAGGCGAGGTCATTGGTGCTCGTCTCATCTCGCATGCCGGCTCGCTCACTAACCTGTCCAAGTACCCAGCATCTACTGTCCAGATTCTCGGTGCCGAGAAGGCATTGTTCCGTGCTCTCAAGACTAAGGGCAATACCCCCAAGTACGGTCTTATTTATCACTCTGGTTTCATTGGCAAGGCCGGCATGAAGAACAAGGGTCGCATTTCCCGTTTCCTCGCAAACAAGTGCTCCATTGCTTCTCGTATCGACAACTATGCTGAAAACCCAACCACCAAGTTTGGTGATGTTCTCAAGCGCCAGGTTGAGGAGCGTCTCAACTTTTTTGAGACCGGTGAGGCTCCCACCAAGAATTCTGACGCCATGAAGGAGGCTATGGACGAGGTTCTGGCCGGTGTCGACGTTGACCTTGACGACGAGGAGGAGGACGACGACGATGAGGACGATGCCATGGAGGTTGACGAGACTCCAAAGAAGGAGAAGAAGGATAAGAAGGAAAAGAAGGACAAGAAGGAAAAGAAGGAAAAGAAGGAAAAGAAAGACAAGACTCCAAAGAAGGAAAAGAAGGACAAGAAAGAAAAGAAGGAAAAGACTCCAAAGAAATAGTGTGGGTCTATTCTTTACCCATTTATGTATTATGCTTGTTTATATGCTCTACTAATCAATGATTTGCACAGAGTCGAAATTTACGGGATAGTGTAACTCTTTTATTCCTCCTACATTGATTTCCACATTATCCCGTTCATCTTTCCAACCTTCACTTTTTTGTAGTTCTCAACTTTCTCTATAGGGCAATCATTGCACCCCACAATTTCACTCCACTTGACAAATGGACCTCGGACCACACATAGATTCGATAGTTCTGTTGCTACGACAGCAAAAGACAGCGAATGACTATGAAGGTGCGTTGAAGGCTGCGGCGTACTATCTGCCGGCTACTACAAACCCTCTAAACGTCTCACTGCTCATTACCGAGGCTCTTTGGTCGCCAAACTACTTGCCCGCGGAATCCGCAGACTTGCAATGTCTGTCGCAGGCCAATTTGATTCTCCAGGCTATACTTTACGCTGCCAACAAAAAGACTGTTGTTTCTGGACCGACAGTTACCCCTGCAGATTGGCTGAATCAAGTGTTGTTATCTTTGCAGCAAGTTGATGAAGCAAACTGTTGGAGAGCATTGCCGTTTCTAGCCGGGATTTGCATTTCAGATCTCAAAAATAGAAAAGCGGCCGACTTGCTGGTCAAGTACGTTAATTCGACGGTTGCAACCTACTATGCCGGTCCAGTTTCAAGACTTGCAGTGTTTTGCGCTGCTGCAGCCCACAGACATATTCCATTGAGACATTTGGAGGGCTCTTGCGCGATCCTGTTGTCTGAGATTCTGTTTTGCTCAGACTATGACATTCGAAACCGCCCGACGAGTAACCCGTCAAGAGATGCAGTCTCTTCACAGCTTGGCCCGCTGTCCGGCGCTCTCGGTGAGATGCTCAGGTCGGTAGCAACGGTCAGTTTTGACAACTTTGACATTCTGCTGAATAACATGGCAAGCTGTGCACGAGACGTTGCGGCATTTGCCATTGCCGAAGGACCGTCAGAGTACACCAAACGCTGTCTCTTTGCGTATCTCAATACGCTGACAGGGCTCCTGGAAAGACTCCTACTGACTCCTGGTATCCATGCAACTTACTTTGCTGGTAAGATCCTGAGAAGTATTCAGCCAATGTCATTTTCCATCTATTCAATCGGCCCATCCAGTCTCCAGCAGTATCAGTTTATTTACAACGGATCCATTGACTTGCTGTCGGTCGATACCAAAGCTGCAGAAACAACAACACGCTTCTTGGCTGGCGCTTGCAATTGGTATGATGCCGCTGCTCTGCCTCAATATGAAGTGGCGAAGGTCAACTATGTCCTGGACATCTTTGAAGAACTCATGTCTACCTACTCGGTACCCTTTCGACAGCAGTTCGTTCTACCTTTGATTGAGCTCCATCTGGAATCTACCAACAAGCGCATCATGGAGTCTGCCCACGCAGCTATTCTCGCATACTTGCTTCTTTCCATCAAGACGAGTGACAGGGACCATACCCTAAATGTCCTCATGTCGTACCTTGGCACTATTCTGAGACTGTTCCCTGAAAAGTTGTCCTACGGTCAATTTGAGCTAGCATTTTCTGCAATTGTACGGACGTCCTGCCCGCCTCTGTTTTCTGACTGGGAACTTTACAACCAGGTTATGGAAAGAGTCTACCTTGTAAGCGCTGAAATGTCTGACCATCCGCCCATTCCAATTGCCGTTCAGCAGGACGCTGAGAATACTGCAGCACCGCCAGAAATGAGATCTGCCTTGGTGTCGAGTTTAGCACATGCACTTCCATATGCTGATCCTCAAGCATTCAGCTACTGGATTGACAAGGTATGGGAACAATGTGGTGGACTAGCACAACATCAAAAGTACTGTGAAGATCAATTATGGAATGTCCTTTCGAGCTTGGACGTTTCACTGGCCGACTACGGCATCAAGTGGGTGTATAATCACAGCACCTTGTAAAAAAAATATAAATTTATTGTAACTAATAGTAGAGTTCTCCGCGGGCTGCAACAGCTGCCTGTCCACCAATGTCAATCTTGGTTACGCCGTCAACGAAATCCCAGGATGCGAGAATGTACCCATGGCGCCCGATTTCTACACCCTGCTCAGCAACGTATCTGCCAGCGTTGCCATCTGGATTCCTATACTTTGCAATGTAACCACAGACAGTGCCGTTACCAGAGCCACAGACTGGATCCTCGCTGATTCCTTCGCCTGGAGCGAATGTTCGTACCCTTACTCTTACTGGGCCATCAAATGTAGGATCAGCTCGCTTCCTATCAGCAAATACAGTAAAGCCGACACCCTTGTGCTTTATAGTGAGCTCATCGATATAGGTCAAGTTGGGCTTGAACTGCTCAACCGTCTCAACACTGTCAATCTCAACACAGATCCATCTCACGCCAGTGTCAACAATTGCAACAGGGGCATCACTGGGAATTGAATCAGCTCTGATTCCCAAGGCTTTGGCCATCTCTTCCCTTGTAATGGACAGCTCAGTGTACTTTGGAGACGGTTGAGTCATCACAAACGAAGGAAGAGCAGAATCAATGGGTGCGTCCTGAGACCAGAACTTCTTGACAGCGGCACTGTCCAAGACCTTAATAGGGATGATTCCAGCTCCACACTCCTGGTAGATTGTTCCCTTTGTTGAATCAACAGTCGACTGCAGTCTAGACAACATGGTGTAAGACGCAGCAACTGTCGGATGGCCGGCAAAGGGGAGCTCATTGAGAGGAGTAAAGATACGGGCCTTGTAGTCGGCCTTGTCTGTGGTAGTTTTGCAAATAAAAACAGTTTCACTAAGGTTCATCTCCTTGGCAATCTTCTGCATGGTCTCTGCAGGAATGTCATCGGCATCGAGCACAACTGCAGCTGGGTTGCCATAAAGGGCCCTTGAGGAAAAGGCATCAACTTGAAGGAAAGGTTTAGACATATTGGAGAACTGCTAAGAAATCAAGAGATATATATATATATATCAAGAGTTGAACGCCTTTGAGTCATTTACTTACTCTATAGCCGATAGCCGTCATGCACAGCCGTGTACCCCTTTCAGTCTAGCCCGAAGAGGAAACTGCATTTGTCATACACAAAGTGCACATTTTGTGAATAACAGCTGGTCAATGCGATGGCAGATGCTGACGCATGCGACGAGATTCTGAACGCGTTTCGTGAATGCCAGTTTGGAGTGCCTAGTGTACGCCAAGACACGGAAACAAAGGCACTAGACGCTCGTGAAGCAGAATATTTAGAGCTCTATGCACGCGTAGCAGATCTGTTGGTGCGGTACGAGGCGGCCTCTGTGCTCAGAGAGTCCGATGGAGTTGTCGCCGAGGCTCCAATGTCTCTTGCAGAAGCCAAATCCGAGTATATTGCATCTCAAAACACGGCCGAGTCTGTCACGTCATTTGAGGCGATCCAGAAGGCAGTTTACGGATCGAAACAAGGGCGCAAAAGAGAGCAAAGTGTTCAGGACAATAGGCTGCTGCAACTGCTACTTGTCCGCGACAAAATGGCTTCAGAGGTTGCAAAGAGAACACAAACAGTGGACGCTCTTGAAGATGAGCTGCAGTACTGGACGTCAAAGGTCCGAGACATGCACAAACGTAATGCTGAGCTCTCGCTGGGAATGCACAGGCTGCACGACGAGAAGGAGTCGTACCTGTCCAGGGCAATGAACGTGTTTAGAGAAGAGTACACCGATGGAACAGAAAAGATCCAGCAGTTGAACAACCAGATCTGCACCATTGCCGAGCTCATCACAGCGCTCATCGGTGGAGCCGGGGACCTCGACTGGTACAACGACGAGACGATGGTGGAGCTTGTTATGAAATGCGGTCAGATTTCGCTGGATGTTCCTGAAGATTTTCAACTCGGAAAGAACACCTCGTAGAAGTCGTTTGTTGAGTATCAAGGAGTGATCATGGTTGATATGATGCGCGAAAGATCGGTTTTCGATCTTTTGAAGCATCAATGGAGTTATTCTATGTTGATTTATTCTGTGCTAAAGTCATCCCTTCCACAAACTACAAAGTGATGAGCACCGACGAATGTCAACTACGAGATAAATAGATACGTCAAATTACACCAAAAGTCATAAAATACATAAAATGAAACAAATACTTCAAATTCCATTATTTAATCTCTCTTTCCTTCTTGTCTCCATGTGCTGTTCAGGTCACCACCAGTAACGGGCGCCCACGCCCGGACGCGTTGTTTATTTATCACTCCCTGGATCACAACACATACCATCGCGCTTGACAGTTCATCATGTCGGACGTAGATTACCAGGAGTCTGACTACGATGATTCCATGCAAGAAAACATAATACCCAAACAAGCCAAGGCCGCGGTCGCAGACGACGATGAAGACTTTGTTCCTACTGCCAAGAAGGCCGCTCCCAAAAAGGCAGCTCCAAAGAAGGCCGCTGAACTCAAGAAAACCGCACCAAAGAAGAAACAACCGCTCAAGGTATCTAATGGATCTGATTCCAGAGAGTCTTCTACCGGAATAGAATCTTCTAGTTCTACTCCTGCGCCCGGCGCCGGCGGTACAAACAAGACGGCTTCTCAGCAGTACCAGAAACTCACTCAGCTGGAGCATATTCTGAAGCGTCCAGATACCTATATTGGATCTGTGGAGCCTGAGGAACAAACAATGTGGGTCTACGATGCGAGCACGCAGTCGATGGCTCACCGCAAGGTGAAGATTGTGCCCGGTCTGTACAAGATTTTTGATGAGATTTTGGTCAATGCTGCCGATAACAAGATCCGCGACCCCAATATGGATGCTCTTGAGGTTGATATTAACCGTGAAACCAATACCATCTCCATCAAAAACAACGGTAGAGGTATTCCCATTGAGATGCATGAGAAGGAGCAAATGTACATCCCGCAGATGATCTTTGGCAATTTGCTTACTTCTTCAAACTACGACGATGATGAAAAGAAAGTTGTGGGTGGTCGTAACGGTTACGGTGCGAAACTTTGCAATATCTTTTCTACAAAGTTTGAGCTGATCACTTGCGATAAGTCTACACAGAAGATGTACAAGCAGGTGTGGAGCGATAACATGTCAAAGGTGACTGAGCCCAAGATCACAGCCAGCAAGGGAAACACAGAATATACCAAAATCACCTTCCAGCCGGATCTTGCCAAGTTCCACATGACCGAGCTTGACGACGACATTTACAGCGTCATGATTCGCAGAGTCTACGATCTTGCAGGCACAACAAGAAAGGTCAAGGTTTCTCTTAATGGCGAGCGTCTCAGGATTAATAGCTTTCAGGCGTACGTGCAGATGTACGTAAAGGCACTGTCTCTTGAGAGTGGCCAGGCTGGTGAAGAAGGATACAAGCCCCCTCACATTGCCTACGAGGTTGTGAATGATCGATGGGAAATTGCATTTGCTCAATCCGATGGCAATGGCTTTAATCAGGTTTCCTTTGTCAATTCCATTGCCACCACTGCTGGTGGCACGCATGTCAATTATATAGGTGATCAGATGGTTGCCAAGTTTTCTGAGAAGGTCATTGCTAAAGTCAAGAAGGCTAAAGCGGCAGCAGTTAAAAATTCACAAATTAAAAACAACATGTTTGTGTTTATCAACTGTCTTATTGAGAATCCAGCTTTCACTTCCCAGACTAAGGAACAGCTTACCACCAGGCCTGCACAGTTTGGATCCAAATGCAAGCCTTCGGAGAACTTTTTCAAGTCTTGTGATAAAACTGGAATTCTGGATTCCATTATTGATATCGCCCAGGCTAATGCCGACAAGGAGCTCAAGAAGCAGGATGGCGGCAAGAAGCGTCGTATTACTGGTCTCGTCAAGCTGGAGGATGCCAACAGAGCTGGTACCAAAGATGGTCATAAATGTACCTTGATCTTGACAGAGGGTGATTCTGCCATGACCCTGGCAGTTGCGGGCCTGGCTGTTGTTGGAAGAGATTACTACGGTGTGTTCCCGCTGCGAGGTAAGCTGCTCAATGTCCGTGAAGCCAGTCATGAGCAAGTTGCCAAGAATACAGAAATCCAAAATATCAAGCAGATCATGGGCTTGCAGCACAAAAAGGTTTATACCGACGTCAAAGATTTGAGATACGGCAAGATTATGATTATGACTGATCAAGATCATGATGGTTCTCATATCAAAGGTCTCATTATCAATTTCATTGAATCTGCCTTTCCCGGTCTTCTTTCGGTGCCCGGATTTCTCATTGAGTTCATTACGCCTATTATCAAGGTGTCCATCATGAGAGGCAAGAAGATTGTCAAGGTGATTCCGTTCTACACAATGCCTCAATACGAGCATTGGAGAGATACAGAGGGTAAAACATGCGTTTGGAAGCAAAAGTACTACAAGGGTTTGGGTACTTCTCAATTGACAGAGGCCAGAGAATATTTCTCTCAGTTGGACAAGCATATGAAGCAGTTTGAGACTCTTAAGGAGGAGGACAAGAGCTTGATCGAGCTTGCCTTTGCCAAGAAGAATGCGGATTTGAGAAAAGATTGGCTCAGGCAGTATAAACCTGGTGATCATTTGGATCCTGATCTCCAAGATATTCCTATTTCTGATTTCATTAATAAGGAGCTGATTCTCTTCTCGCTTGCTGACTGTGTTCGTTCCATCCCCTCAGTCCTAGACGGTTTCAAGCCAGGTCAGAGGAAAGTTTTGTTTGGTTGTTTCAAGCGTAACTTGGTTGACGAAATGAAGGTGGCACAATTGTCTGGTTATATTGCTGACAAGTCGAGCTATCACCATGGTGAGCAATCCCTGCAGCAAACAATTGTTGGTATGGCACAGGATTTTGTTGGCTCCAATAATCTCAACTTTTTGATGCCAAATGGATCTTTCGGTTCTCGAGCAATGGGAGGAAAGGATGCCTCTGCACCGAGATATATCTTCACCCAACTGAATCCTCTCACTAGAAAGGTATTCAAGCCACAGGATGACAACTTGCTGAGGTATCTTGAGGAAGATGAAGACACCGTCGAACCAGAATGGTACCTGCCGATCCTTCCAACAATTCTTGTCAATGGTGCTGAAGGTATTGGTACCGGTTGGTCCACTAATATTCCAAGCTACAATCCGCTGGATATTGTCGATAACATTAAGCGACTTCTCAACAATGAGGAGACGTTGCCTATGCTGCCATGGTATAAGGGCTGGAATGGTATTCTGGAGGAGACAGGTGATGGTAACAGATACAAGGTTTCGGGTGTAGCACAACAAGTCAGTAACGATACCATTGAGATTACCGAACTGCCAATTCACATGTGGACTCAAAGCATGAAGGAATACTTGTTGAGTTCTATCAAGGATAGGTCGAATGAGAAGGGCTGGATTGAAGATGTCACAGAAGAGCATGGTGCAGGAATCAAGTTTGTCGTAAAGTTGAATGACTCTGAAATGGCCAAATCTCATCAAATGGGATTGCTCCAGCGATTCAAACTCCAGTCCTCTGTTGCTACTACCAACATGGTTGCTTTCGATTCTGCGGGCCGTATTAAAAGGTACGAAAATGTTGACCAAATTCTGCGTGAATACTACTTTGTTCGCCTTGAATACTATCAGAAAAGAAAGGACTACCTTGCTTCGCAACTCAGAAACCATCTGGAGAAGCTTTCTCAGCAAGCTCGATTTATTCATCTCATTGTCACTGGCGTATTGGTGATTTCAAACAGGAGGAAGGTAGATGTCATTGCTGATCTTCGCAAGAATAAGTTCCCAGCGTTTGGTAAAGATGGTGTACCAGTCTTTGAGACTGCTGAACTCGATGTTGTTGCAGACGAGGTTGAAGAAGATGTTCCTCCAACAACTGATTTGGCTAATGTTAAGGTTCCCGAGAAAGCCACCTTTGACTATCTTTTGACAATGTCCATCATGTCGCTGACCAAAGAAAGATATGAAAAGTTGATGAAGGAACGGGATGGAAAGGAGTTGGAGCTTACAAACCTGCTGAGGCAGTCTGCCAAGGATTTGTGGAGAACTGATCTTGATGATTTTGTTGAGAGCTGGCATGGTTTCCTTGAGGAGTACAATGAGATGCTCAATCATCTTATTCCAGCCGAAGGCAAGACCAAGGGAAAGAAGCAGAAGCGGAAAGCTGTTGGGGCTGATGATGAAGAGTTTGTTCCCGGCGCAAAGAAGAGAGCCAAGGCTGCTCCCAAGAAGAAGGCGACTCCTCCTGTGGAGGAACAGGGTAAGATCAAGATTGAAGACAAGCCTCCAATGGATTCACCTTTTGGAAATGGATTGCCGGATGTGTTTGGCTCTCCTTCCAAGGATGCTGATCTATTCACGTTTGATATGCCGGCCAGTGCTAACCGAAGTAACGTCTCTCTTGGGCCAACGCCGTCGCTTTTCGACTCTGTTGACTATGAGGGAATTCCATCGCCCGGAAAGAGTGATTCAGTCTCACTTGCTCCTTCATCCTTGTTTCAGAATATTGAGTCTGTCAGCCTGGAGCCACCCAAGCCTGCTGCCGCCAGAGCGCCTAAGGCTGCTGCCAAGAGCGGACCAGCCAAGTCCAATCGCAAAGCACCTGCCAAAAAGGTCACAAAGATGGAATCCGACGACGACTTTGAAGTCATGGATGTGGATGACTCGCCTGTTCAAGAGATAGCTCCTAGAGCGCGTGCTGCCAGAGCAGGCACGCGCAAGACGTATGCTATTGATTCTGATCCAGTTGCTGTGGAGGAAAGCTCAGATGAGGATGCCGAGTTTGAGAAGGATGGAGATTCAGATGATTCTGAGTTTATTGAGGATTAAGAAGAATAATTTATATATATATGCTTTCGATTTAGAATAATTTATACAGATACCCCTGAAATTTTTGTATTTCATATGATGGCATTTGTTGATGAATATCCCCGTTTAGGCGTGGAGATCCCCGTCACCAAATGCTCCACGAGGTGTTGTTTATTCTGGCAGGATATCAGTCTGGCCTTGTGAATCTAAGCAAGGAATTTCAACCGTCTGAAGAAGATGCGTTGATGAGATGTGCCAGAATTGGCAGTCTTTTCTCCACTGTCAAACAACTGATACAGAGAGTGAAATGCAGCACAAACCGCAACGCATCGAGCTACGCGCTAGCTGACTGTATTCAGAGGCTTGTTGTTGACAAGTACATCAAGGAGTTGAGTTCTTTAGAGCGGGCTATCCTCGACAAGTCTTCTGTCTACATGGGTGGAAATCAAGGTGTTTCGTTAATTACTATTTATTCAAAAGTGGAGTATCCGTGGCTAATGGTGCTCCAATGGGCGCTCCAAACCATAGAGTTTGTTAATGAGGGGCAGGCAAAAAGCTGTGTTCAAGTGGTGGCTCAGCTGAAATTGGATCGCCGTTCAGGCTGGGCTGAGGCCATTGAAATCATTGATGCAAGTATAATTGCCGTGCAAAAGACGTGGTTAATGCAGACAAAGTCGTGGTTACTCTACGGGCGCATTATGGGACGTGATTTGTTTGTGTCTGAGGACAACAAGCAACTTATTGAACGTCCAGAACTGTCAATTGTGGAGCTAGATACGACAGAGTCTTTGATCAGAATCGGAAAATGGGTACGAAGAATGAACGGCCTCAAGCAGGAATCGCTAGAAAAGTACCTGAACACTTGGAAGAGTGTTGAACTACCTCTTGATGCGTCGTTTGACAAGATTATTCATGAGATCCGCAGCGACGTCTATCATGATGTTATTGAAGAGAACCTTGACCGCCAAAAGTTGGCATCGTTCTTGCAGTCTATCAGAGAGTATGTATTGTTGGGATCCAGTGTATTTGTACAAGTTCTTGTTAATGAAGGCTTGACTGTGAGCAAGTTTGAGAGTGCCACAGCCACCTACTATGAGGACTGTGAGGAGGCAGAGCGTGCCGAGTTTGACAGACTAAGGGAAATGATGAGTCTGAAAGAAGACTCTGATGCCCCTGGATATAAGCTCCAACTTGAAGTTCCATGGCCCTACAGTATCGTAGGCATATCGGTGCTGAATACGTATGCATCGTTGTTTGCGCCGTTGTTATCTGAGCGCTTGGCTAAGCAAGCAGCAACAAAATGCAAGGATAAAATGAGATCTTTCATGGTAAACATGTTCTTTGATTTGGTTTGGCAGCACATGCAAAATACCATCACCGATTACTTTGCTGAGCAGGCAAAAGTGACCGACCTAGAAATGCTGTTACAAGTACAGGAAGAGCGAGTCAAACAGCTGTCCACGGCCCTTCTACTCACTGATGAACTGGCTCTGGCCAAATCGGATATTATGACAGAAACCATCCCTATTCGGCCAGCCATTTCCAACTTTGTCAAGATTCTGATTGAATTACAGGAGAAGCATCCGGAGCTGATCAGTAAGACCAATCCTCTTCGATTCCAACTGGAGTCAATGCTAGCATAGCTTGTTTCTAAAATGTCTATATTATTTATTCGCCAATTCTCTCCTTGACGTTGTTGATAATGTTTAGCAGCGAGTCGGTGACTGGAGAGTCTTCGTATTCTTCAAAAAAGTTGACACCCTGATCACAGCTCTTGCCAATACGAGGATCAAGAGGCACGCTGCCAAGGAATGCAATGCCGGTCTCCTTTGCCAGTGCTTCGCCACCGCCAGTCGTTGGTTTGAAAATGTATGACTTGCCCTTGCAGCTAGGACAAACAAAGCCAGACATGTTTTCAACCAAGCCAATGATGGGGATACCGGCCTTTTTGCAAAATGCAATCTCCTTTCTGACATCCAACAATGCTACTTCCTGAGGAGTAGTTACGATGATGGCACCGTCGATCGATGTCTCCTTGAGATAGGTGTTGATTGAAATGTGCTCGTCGGAGGTTCCCGGGGGCGTGTCCACAACCATGTAGTCGATATGGCCCCAGTCAACATCTTTCAAGAACTGCTTGATGAGACCGTTCTTTTTGGCTCCACGCCAAATGATGGCCTCGTCGGGGTTTGGCAGCATGTATGCAATTGACATTACGCCAAGGTTGTCTGCCACATAAATAGGACTCCATCCAGAGTTGGAGGAGTGGATTTGCTCGCCTTCAGAGCCCATCATACGCGGGATAGAAGGACCGCAAATGTCGAGATCCATAACGCCGACCTCGGCATTTTCGTCGGCTGCGAAAGCCCATCCGAGCATTGTAGTAAAGGTTGATTTGCCGACTCCGCCCTTGCCCGAGAGAACAAGGATCTTGTGTTTGACGTCTCTCATCTTTTCCGCAATGATTGGCAGATCAGGATCTGGTCCTTTCGCCATTGCCGATTCGCATATTGGCTTGTTTGGACAAGTCGCACAAGCATCGGCCTTTCCAGCGTCTTCCGACTCTGGGCCAGGACAGTGTTCAGGAGGAGGCGCATCTAGCTGTGTAGGAGCAGGAGCTACCAGAGATGACATGATAAATAAGAATAAATAAAAAGGTGGAGAAGGTGTGGATTGTCTGGTTTAAATTTTTTGAATCAGAATTCGGCAAGCTTATTAATGGTGAGAGGGCGAAACCGGAGCTGAGTTGGGAAGGGAGGTGAGGAGTTACTAAGGGAGAGAAAACTGAGCCTTGGATGATATATCGTCTCTATAGGAGAGCTGTTAACTTTGTTTCTTGAGTCTTGGCAGTCAGCTTTCGATCAAGTCACTTTGTTCTTAGGCGCCTTACGAAATTACTGCATGAGGGGGACTCCGGAAGCTTAGGGAGTCAGTTGATCAAATCACAGAAGGAAACAGAGAAATTTGAGATTGTCGCATCATTTGGAACACCAAAAGACCCCCAAAGATTGATATACACAAACTTTCTTTGTTGCCTTATCGCCTGCCAAAATCACTTTTGACAGGCAGTCCCATCTCATCACCTGCATAACTCATTACAACGATCTCTACACAACATGTGCAAACACTACAAGGACGCACAGGTCGCCATAAGAACAGCATGCTGTAAGCGGTGGTACGACTGTCCACAGTGCCATGTTGAAAATGAAACACATCCGCTGAAGAAGACGATCGATCTCACGATTGCCTGCAAAAAGTGCAAAAAGGTGTTCCGCAAGGATCTGACTGATTTTGACGAGACCGACGCGTTCTGTCCATATTGCGATAACGAGTTTCTACTACCGAGCAGTGCGCCACCTGCTCAAGCGGCGCCAGAAGATCCGTTATCGAGTATTCGTCACCTGGATGCGCGCATGGTTCGCGATGGCGACGTGACAGACGAGCAGATGGGCTACGACAAGGGAACCCGACTGGGTTGATCTAAATCACACTCTTGTACATATTCATACTGTATACTATATAGAGCATTTGATGAGCCGTAGGGTCACACGAGTGAGAATCGACAGATTGCGGCAGCGATCTACCAAGTTGCGAAGGAATCACAATTATAGAGCTCTCGATACTACAGTCAAGGTATAAATCAACATTATATTACTACTACAATTTGCTTCCAAGCCATACATTTGTCTGTTCATCCGCCTTGACACGAAATTTCACGACTCTGAGCAGCCAACGTTGACGTTCCCAGCCATCACTCGCTCAACCTTGTTTGAGCTTGTTTGTAAACACAAAGACTTGTGGAAACAGCTAGAAAAATCAATGGAGGCATGAATGGAACACAGTCCTCAAGTCAACAGCCCACGCAGGCTGTGACACTGCCAAATTACCTTCGGGCTCAGATTGACACCGCCGAAACAGGTGAAGTGGCTACACAGCCAGACTCATCTGGGAAGGGGTTGCACAACGTTGAGGAAGAGCCTGAGGAAGAGCGACACGAACAAACGGGAGACTTTGCGTTGCCTGTACTACTCACACCATTCATCAATCGTCACGAGCGCTATCCCAATGCGGAAACTCCAGAGACTCCAGTCGACGGAGCTGATACTCAGCGTGTGGTGCTTCCAAGTGCGTTCCGCAACAGCACTCCATGGAAAAGCGACAAACTAGAAGATGCATTTTACGAAGATTCGCCGGTAGGCGGTGGCATGGGGCCGTCAGACCCCAACTCTGAGCCAGAAAGGCACAATCTCTTGGCCATGGCCGATTCGCCGGCGGACAGGCTTGTCAGGGATAACAGATTTCCTCATTTGAGAATGAACGAGCTCGGCCATGAGAGAATCACAGATATTGTAGAGGATTCTCAGCCTTCGCTCGATGGATCGAACCAACCGCAAATGTCACTGGAGGCAACGCCGCTCACTCTTCGCAGTGCAGATGCTGGCGATGCGCCATCGCAAATGTTTAGCGACGACGAACAAGTGATCCGTTCCGACGATGAGGAGGGAAGTCCAAAGAAGCGAGCTTTGATTGACTCATCACCGATTGGCCAGCGCTCGAAGGTACCAAAGCTCTCCAGCTCTGGACAGTCTCCAGTTGAAGCGGAGAAGCATGACAGCAACAAAAATATACGACAAGAGCGTGCCGATCTTCGCTGGGTTCGATGGGGAAAGGAGCTATGGCCGGGCTACTTCTTGAGATGGGAACAGGGAGAGAACTGCGTGATGGCCTTCTTTGATGATAATGAAGGAGTTGTCCCTATAAAGAAGCTGTATCCATTTGTATTGGAGCCGGGTATTGTTGTCAGGGTCAGGTCCAAGAAGACCAAGCAGTACAAGATTGTTAGCCTACACATGGAAAAGGGAGCCTATGGAAGTGTCGTTATACAGCCGATTAGCAGCAGGGCAGAGAAGACAATTGAGGAAGTTCCTCTAGAGAATATTTACATGGCTGGTCCATTTGTCACAAAGTTCCTTGCAGGCACAGATTTTGCTCCGTACCGGCGACCTCTTCCGGGGAAACAGACTGTAGAGGAGACCACTATGACGACCCCAGTCCTCTCCTTAACATCAAAGACATGGCGCCAAGCATCATCGGCGTTAAAAATGTCCACATATGAGCCCGATGCTGCCAAGAATAGTGCAGAGGTGCCTGTTTCACTCCGCTCGACGATATTTGCCAACTGCATTTTTGCAGTCACGTCTGAAGGGAAAGAGCAAGCTCGAGAGATAATACGAGAGATTGAAGCCAACGGCGGAACTGTTGCTCACTCTGGCCTGCGTGAGATGTTTGACATTTCGAGTGTCTTGATTCCAAAGAACGGGCTGCGGGAATACACGTTTGGCGCTGTTATTGCCAAGGAGACATCGAGAACCCCAAAGTTTTTAGAAGGCTTGGCCCTTGGCTGGCCGTGCTTGTCTGAAAAGTTTATTTCGCATTGTATTGAGGCCGGCACACTGCTACAAGAGCACTGGACGAGCTATCTGCTGGCGGCGGGCAACTCAACGTTTCTAGGAGGAGCCATGGCTAGTTACAACATTGCAGAGTACTATATGCTAACACTACTACGGCGGACGGCGTCGCTATATGATCAGTTTCTTCAGCGTAGCCGTTTCCTGGACAAGCTTGGGCCCGTTACGCTTGTCAGCAGCAATAGCAACGAGGCGTCCGTGTTTTCCTTTTTGCTGCTGGCGATGGGCTGCGAGTCGGTGGAGCTTGTGGAGACGGCTCAAGATGTCTCATCCGAGTCTGGGCAGGTGGTGGTGCACGTCAATAAAGACATGGACGACACTGTTGCTTTTGGTCGGACATGGGTGATTCAGTGCGCAGTCAACCGACGTCTCATGGAGCCGTCGCGAGAAATCGCCTAAGCCAGAAAAACTGGCCCAAAAATAAATCGACGCTAACCAAGAAGAGTTAGCCTGTTTCCCTGGACGCGCATTACGTACGCATTTTTCTTGCGGAATGTGCCATCATTCGCGCCTAACGGCTGCCACTTTCTTCTCTCTTTTTATTGTGGGGGCGGCGCGACTCCGCAATTATTGGCGCTGTCTGTATGTGGATGGCTCACTAATCTGGCAACGCACGGCCCAAATAGGGAGTTAGGATTCCTGGCAAGCAAACAGCACAAGCGTATTTAGGCGGGCAAATGTCCAGGTGATTTCGTGCATTCTGCGTTCACATTCCTCTTGATTTGAAGACACTTGGCTTTGTATTTTCCTCTCGCTAGCAAAACTGCACGCGTTGTTGATTGTATTCTCAGTACGGCCCTGATTCTGATTCGGAGTTATCATGGCAGACATTGAACACGAAAAGTTGGTCAACAACTCTTCAAAAACCTCAAATCCAGCTTGGAAGCGACGGAAATGGCTTATCCTGGTGGCCCTGGCAGTGCTGGTTGCTGTTCTGGTGATTATTCTCGTGCCGATCGGCGTGCTGGTGATCGGCAAGAAGAAGCCGACATCATCATCAAGTTCGCCAGGTCCTAGCTCTACATCATCATCAGGCTCGCCATCCGGGTCGCCATCTTCTCCTACTAGCTCATCGATGCCGTCCTCCGCAGCCGGCGGCATTCTGGATATCTCGACCTGGCTCGACACAACTGATTTTAATACCACATACACTGGTGAGCAAGTCGGGGGACTGTCCGTGATGGGCCTCAACTCTACGTGGGACGACTCTACACAGGCAAATTCTAATGTACCACCACTTGACCAGCCGTTCAACTACAGCCTACAACCTATACATGGTGTTAATCTCGGCGGTTGGTTGATTGTTGAACCCTTCATCACACCGTCCTTCTTCAACTCTTCCGACTTTTCCATTGTTGACGAATATACCCTTTCAGAGTACTACAACCGGACGGGCGGCCCTGAACTTGTCAAGAAGAACATTGAAACGCACTATTCAACTTGGGTGACTGAAGAAACGTTTCAAGATATTGCAGATGCAGGACTGGACCACGTCCGAATGCCCTATCCATACTGGGCAGTGCGTACGTATGAAGGCGACCCTTATCTGCCACAAGTTGCATGGAGATATCTTTTGCGTGGTATCGAGTGGGCGCGAAAGTATGGCCTCCGTGTCAACTTGGACTTGCACTCTGTGCCCGGAGGACAAAATGGCTGGAATCATTCAGGCAGACAAGGTGTGATACGATGGCTGAATGGCACTGCCCAAGGCCAGGTTTATGGAAATGAGACACTGGCTCTGCACGCCCAACTGGCCAAGTTTTTTTCTCAAGAGCGATACAAGAATATCATTGTACAGTATGGATTGGTCAATGAACCAAACATGCAGGTGCTCAACACGAGCCTGGTGATTGAGTGGACTAAACAAGCATACAATGTCACGCGAAACGCAGGCATCAACGGCACGATTGTGTTTGGAGACGGTTTTCTGGGTGCTGGTGCCTGGAAGGGCATCTTCCCCAATACTACATACCCCAACCTTGCTCTGGACTTGCACCAGTACACAATCTTTGACCCGAACCTTATTGTCATGTCACACTCTGCCAAGCTAGGCTTTGCTTGCGAAACTTGGGCAGGCATGATTGGTGCTTCGTCTAATACAAATACTGGCCATGGTTTGACGCTTGTTGGCGAGTGGTCCCAGGCTGACAATGATTGTCTGACATATCTCAACAACGTCGGTGTTGGCGCGAGATGGGACGGAACGTACAATATTACGAGTACTCCTGGTGGTGCGGCAGCTGTTCCTGTCCTTACACCTTCTTGCAGTACTCACTCTGGATGCACATGTAATGTGTCCAACGGTGATCCCTCGTACTACTCGGACGCTTACAAGCAGTTTCTACTGCAGTTTGCAGAGGGACAAAAGGAGGCCTTTGGCGCGGGCGGTGGTCTGGGGTCGTACTACTGGACATGGGATTGCGAGACGGAGAACGCTGCTCAATGGTCCTATAAAAAGGGCAGAGCGCTAGGCATTATGCCTGACAAGGCCTACATTAACGCTTACAACTGCAGTAGCGGCATTGCATCCTTTAGCGATCTTCCAGAGACTATATAAACGACATATAATAGATCATTACGTGTATTAGGTATGGAAATTGGGCTTCCCCAGACTCTGGCTATTGCTGGTATGAGAAATTGCAATTATGCCTGTTGGACATGTCCAACGTTGTTGGCGTTGTTTGTTTAATGCCCAGTTCGGCCGATTACAGGCAGGGAAATAATACGCCGTTTGGAGCGTGTTTGATTGCCCAGCGAAGCGGAAAGAATGAGACAAAGGGAAAGCGGAGAAGGAAAGTCCGACGAGAGCGGCATGCAAAATATCTGTTCAAAACGCTTCTCACTAGACAGATCTGTCTTTTGATCTATATCACGCGTGCCGCCTCTGCTGTTCCGCTGTAATGTGGACTCGCTTGTATGCGGCCCCCGAGGTAATATGCAGACGGATCGCACTGGCAGGTACGCGAGAAATAGGGGGCAGGAAGGAAGAGAGCAATTGGCGAGTGACCTGTACACTTTTAGCCGTTTAAACACTGGCTCGTCGTCGGTAATCTATGTAACCTTAATATTTGTTGTGTTTCGATTCCACCGCCCAACAGCCATGCCCAGCAAATCCCCCCAGCCGGACCCACCCCAGCTGCCTGTCCTATCCATCTTGGGGTGTGTGTGTAAACGTTTGTCCACACTTCTGGCCTCTCGACGTAGTGGGTTAACGTCTGCAGATGAACGTAGCTGTTTAACCGTCTCCCTTCTTTCCAATTCATTCATTTAAAAACCGCACATTTTAATGGACAAGGACGGTGCTCGCAAACGGCGGTCCCTGAACCTGTCGCTCTTCAGCGTCCCGCCGTCTCCCAGGCAGCCCTCGCCGGCTCGCAGAGTCAAACAGTCGGTGTCCAGTGGACAAACTGAACATGGTCTGGGAGAAGGACCTAAACGGCAAATGCTGCGACACAGACGAAGTCGTTCGTCGCTTTCCAAGCCCTGGACGCCTGATGAGGAATTGAGAATCCAACGGCTCTCCAAGGGCGTTACGGACGCGGACATGAAGCTGCAAGCGAAACTGCTGGAGTTTGCACGACAGGAGAATGCCAAACTCGTCCAGTCCCTGGATATCCCTGATGCTCTGATAAGGAAATCTCCGTCAAAATCTCAGCCGTTGCTGCTTGATCTGCCTCTGCGGAGAGGGTCCCCAGAGTGCAAGCTTGAACGAGCTCATTCCACACACAAGCGCAACTCCGCTTCCATAATAGAACCGCTGTCCCGGAGCAACTCACTCGGCAAGACAGTCAACAGGACGGTCAGAAAGATACTGGCACCGTCCACCATACCCGCGGAACAAAAGAAGCAGGTGGATCCACCAACGTCGCCGACCTCAGAAAAGACGCCTGGCGGTATCGTCATGTCGCTGGACGACATTTCCCGTCTCGTGGCTCCCTCTGAAGAACCAGAACGCGAAGTGGTCAAAGCGCCTCCTGTGTCTTCGAGATCTGTTCTGGCCACAAGAGCATTTCGTGAGCCAAAATCTACTGACGAGCGACCGCGATCAGTTAAAGTCGTATTTATAATGCGCCAATACTCCATGCATGCTCTGACCATGCTCTTCTCAGCCCTCATCATCTTGGTCGAATTGGTGCTTCTCTCCTTTGCAGTGCTGTTTGCCTACATTGGCGACCTGCTCATCACACCTGCAAAATGGGCTCTTGACAGCCACCCTACTTCCATTGAAAACACAAAGAAAGAAGCAAAGAGGCGGCTGAGGCAGAGGCTAGGTCGTAAAAGCAATTGAAATAATCTATGACTGACGAATCTTAATACCGACTCTCTCGGAACTATCTATATTTTGTACACTAATGCATAATTGAAGTTAACTCGTAGCGGCGCACAACAAGAGACGTTATGCGTCTAGGTTCAATCTCTCCAGAATTGAGTCAAGTTGGTCTAGCTTAGCTTCATAAACCATATCCTTCTGGAGCTCCTCTTCTATCTCCGCCGCAATTTCCTCCTCGGTGCGATTCTTGCCCATCACTACAGGCTTTTCTTCAGGCTCATAATGCTTTTTCAGGTAATATCGAATGTCGTCTATAAGCTCAATAGTATCAGTCTCTTGTCGTACGGCAATTCGCGATGCAGATTCTTGAACAATTCTCTGGAACTCTGGATCTTGAACGTATTCATCTAGAGACAGAGCAATCACTTCAGCAACATATTCCTCTAGTTTTGTCACCCGGGTATCCCACGCTGCGGCCAATACGTCATAAATGTTGAGATCAGTTTTGGTTTGTCGCGCGATGGAGTTGGCTGCCCGGATCTTTAGTCGATCAAGGAGAAGTTCGTCAGCAGCATACAATACATCAATCGCAATATCAAGGGGAACCTCGACCAGATCAGAATAAAAAAATCTTATAATAATCTCAGCCACTTCTTGCGATGGGACATTCATTGTCAACTTGTCACTGTCTTTGTCAAGGAACTCCGATGTCAAGGCAGCCAAGTAAAATTCAGAGTTGAGTAACATCATCTTGTGCACAGGATAGAATGTGGACTCATCTTCAACAATCACTTCCAGCAAAATATCAGAACACAAGCCGGCCTTTTGAGCTTCTTCTTCTGTTTTGCATCCATATTTCAGCACGTACTCATCCACAAACTGGCGAAAGTATGGAAGTGCTTCACGAATTCGTTCTGAAGTAACCGGGTTGTCTAGAATATCAACCTGTAATTGGTCAGCTAATTGAACAATCTTGTGCCTCTTGTCTGGAGGAAATACTTCGTCCACAAAGTAAATGTGTCTAACGATTGGTTCGATTATATCTTTATCCATTGTCGCTAGCAATGCCTCAACATCATTGTCAGCAGACAGCAGATCTCTAATGACACCGCTTCTAATTGCCAGGATCAGCTTGTGAGCCTTGATATCGTGCACGACAACATCACTCGAATTCGGCATTGGCGGAGCCAGCAGCGAAACCCCCTCTAAGAATGACAAGATGAACGAAGCAAATGGTTGCACATAGTCAACGTTGAGAGTCATTGCATTTGTCAGAAATTGTCGAATCTCATCGTTGAGGGCCGCGTAGATGGCTCTCTGTCCTTCAAAGGTATCTCGATCGCACTGGGCACCATTATCGAGCAGATACTTGATAACGTGCAAATGTCCACACAGCGAAGAAATTACGAGCGGGGTATAATTGGAACTGTCCATGGCATTCACCGGCGCACCTCTTGTGACCAAGGACTTAACAGCGTCTAGATCCCCTCGTCGACATGCCAGATTCAGCTCTTCAATCACCTCCTCCTGTCGTCGAACGTCCATTATGAGAGAGCGTGACAAAAGAGCTTTCCAGAGATGTCAAGTACGTACAAGGTCAGGTACACTGGTTCTGGGTTGTTATGTCCGAGATATGGCTCAACGGCGATCGCAAGTCCGACGCCCGGCAAGGGTCTTCTGTAGAGCTGGGTGCAGTAGTCCCTTGTAAAGGAGGTAAGAAATTTGAAAATAAACGCCGTCTCAGATCTTCAATTATTACATATCACTGTAACGAATCACCGAGATGCTCTGGAAGCTTGGCACTGCCAATGCACCCTTGGAGCCCTTGCATATTGGCGTCTCCAGAGCCTGAAGCAGCAACCAACGAGAGCAACTGGAATTGAAAAGAATCTATAGAAATATTTCATCCAACGTATTGCGAAACTAATCAAGATGAAATGCCGAGGTATTCACTAAGTAGCGGCATGATGTCTTACTGTCCAGCTGTTTTTCAGTCCAACTGGTACCCCCTTACTACTCCTTAGCCCATACCAGCAATCTCAGCCCTGGCGAACTGACAAGGAGCAGACTGAAAAAACACCTCAAATCATAAACTGACTAAACCTCGAATAAACTCTACACTTTGTCAACTGTTCTCCCTTGCCCCACTCTTCCTCCCGCCCTCAACGACAATCCAAACAGCTCCCATTTCTTGGTGCGCCTTGCGCCCTGGATATAGTGACACACTCAAGCCCCATAGTTCCCACTGAAACTGATATCACACACGACCCACCCAAGTAAATCCATAGAACTTGCATGGCCTTTGAAGTCTCGTCAACATGAAAGTGTACGTTCGCGAAAGGCCAAGATCGTTGGCTGTGGCCAACGACGAGTACGTACTGCTGCTGCGTCTTTCCAGTAACGATATGGCCAAGTGCATCGTTGAGTTTGCTAGACGTGAGACAGTGAACTTTGACCACTTTAGCGAGATATCTCCACTAGATTGCTATGGCTTTCTTGGACTCATTTCGGCCGCTGATGATGTTTTCCTTTGTTGCATTACCAGAAGAGCGTCCATTGCCAAGATCCGTCGGGGAGAAGAGATTCAGAAAATCTACCAAGTCGACTTTTACTCGCTGACAAGAAGTGATTGGGATTTCAAAGAGCTTGATTCAGGAGGCTTTGTCACTTCTATTGAAGGCGACGACACGTCCAGGACACAGCATCCCTGTGCAAGCATCAGAAAGTTGCTGTCTAATGGCTCCTTTTACTATTCCAACGACTTTGACCTAAGTTCTATTCTACAGAACCGTCCGCTTGAAGGAACAGCACCGTTTACACCAGCTACGATGGACGAAAGCTTTATGTGGAACAGTTACATGCTGAGCGAACTGGTGCGCTTCCGCTCAAGGTTGCCCGACACTGAGAGGCGAGCCCTCGACCGGGGTGGTTTTTTCACCTCAGTTATCCGTGGCTTTGCAGGCACGTCGCAATTTCTAATGGGCTCCGAGAAGATGAATCTCACGGTCATTTCCAGATTGTCCTGGAAGCGTGCTGGCACACGTTTCGTTGTACGTGGCGTTGACGACGAAGGCAACGTTGCAAACTTTGTCGAGACAGAGACCCTCCTGACCTCTGAATCTTCTGATATCTGCTTTGGTTTCACGCAGGTCCGTGGATCGCTGCCGTTTTTCTGGGAACAGGAATCTAACTTGCTCAACTCTAAAATCACAATCACACGGTCTGCTGAGGCTGCCCAGCCGGCGTTTGACCGCCATTTTGATAATCTACGAAAACGATTCGGCACAGTACAGGTTGTCGATTTATTATCCGAGAAACCTCAGGAGGCTGAGCTCTCTGCCCGCTATAGACGGCACATCAAGTCTTATAACTACCCCCTTGGCCTCACTCATTTTGACTTTCATCAACAAGTGGCTCAGGGTGGGTATGGTCTTGCTGCCCGTATTCTACCAAAAGTCGAAGGCGTCTTGCAATCGATGGGCTTTTATGCCGCTATTGACGGTACAAACGAGATGGAGCAAACGGGTGTCTTTCGTACAAACTGTTTAGACTGCCTGGATCGAACCAATATGGTGCAGCAGCTCCTCTCCAAGCTTGCCATTGAAATGTTTGCCCAGCTCTGTGAGATACCTCTGGAAAACACCGAAATCTGGAACAAGCACAATTTCCTCTGGGCAGACAATGGCGATGCTTTATCACAATCATATACTGGAACGAACGCGCTCAAAACGTCATATACACGATCAGGGAAAATGACACTTGCGGGAGCGTTGTCAGACATGACCAAGAGTGTGTCACGATTGTATGTCAACAACTTTGTCGATAAGAACCGTCAAACAACAATAGACATCCTACTAGGCAGAGGAAGTGATCAGATCCATGTGCAGCTACACGACCCGATCAATGACTTTGTCAATAATGAACTAAACAAACGGAGAGGCGAATACTCTTCGCAAAGGTACATCAACATCTTTGCAGGCACGTTCAATTTGAACGGTGTTGTATCAGGTGCTGATCTAAACCCATGGCTGTTTCCCAAAGAAGCTTCACAATGGCCCACTCCTGACATCTTCCTCATTGGCTTCCAGGAGATTGTTGAGCTGACCACCTCTCAGATTCTGAATGCAGATCCTGGTAAGAAGGAGGACTGGGAAAGAAGAGTATCATCGTGTTTAAATCATCACGATGACTACGTTCTGCTGCGATCCGAGCAACTTGTAGGCACAGCTCTCATGTTGTTTGTTAAAAAGTCAGAGATGGCATTTATTGCGGGTGTGGAAGGATCAATTCGTAAGACTGGTTTCCGTGGCATGGCAGGTAACAAAGGTGGTGTGGCTGTCTCATTCAAGTTTGCCTCGACTACCTTTTGCTTTATCACGGCCCATTTGGCTGCTGGTCAGAGTAATGTTGATGAACGTCACCACGATTACAAAACACTTAGCAGCGGTTTCCGTTTTTCGCGTAACCGAAGAGTGAAGGACCACGACACTGTCATCTGGCTTGGCGATTTCAACTATAGAGTTACTCTCCCCAACGACAAGGCTAGGGATCTCATCCGAAACAAGGACTACCAAAAATTATTTGAATCTGATCAGCTCAACAAGCAGATGGAAAGAGGAGAAACGTTCCCGTATTACAATGAGTTCCCTATCAACTTTGCTCCGACTTACAAGTTTGATAATGGAACGGATGTGTATGACACGTCTGAGAAGCAGCGTGTTCCATCGTGGACTGATCGAATTTTGTCACGAGGACCGATGAAGCAGCTTCTCTACAACTCTGCCCCTCTCATGTTTTCTGATCATCGTCCTGTTTATGGCATGTTCCAGGCTACGATTGTAGTCATTGATGAGGAGCTCAGGGACAAGCTGTCTCTGCAGTTGTACGATCGAAGACGTGCTGAGGTGGGTGACGCCAATGATCTTATATCACTGATTGATCTGAACGAGACAACGTTGACACATGGTCTGCCACCTCCTAGCACCGATAACAAAAAGTGGTGGATAGCTGGCGGACAGAGTGCCAAGGTTCAATTCAACCCTCCGCCAGGTTCAGTCATCAATCCGTATGCTCCACCAAATCCCTTTGATGCGCCCATCAATTCAGCTGACTTTCTCGATCGCGACAAGGCACAAAGGTCGGCAAATGCTACTGTCAATAGCGGCAGCAACTACAATCCATACATGGTGCCACCTCCTGTCCCACCAAGACCGCTGGGTGATACACCACCTGCCCCACCACCAAGACCACGGTCAGACACATCGTCGTCCGACAAGTCACTCACGAAGCGACCACCGGTGCCTCGCAAACCTGTGGCCCTGCAGTCCGCGGCAGTATCGAGCTCAGCTTCGTCAAGCTCGCCCGCTACGGGATCCAACCCACCTCCTATACCGGCCAGATCGTCTCCCGCTCCCAGTAACGTATCTTTGATAGATCTATGAGTGCGCTACTGAAAAACGTCCTCAGGTTTCATATAGCCCTTAGAGCATGCATTTATTTATCTAATTTCATGTTGATTTCGAGTATAAGTAGATGGATCTAAGCATCCCGGTCATTTGATTTTGGTGGAGATGGTTTCTGGTGTTGACGAGACTCGTCTCCTAGTCCTTCTGCTTCCTGCAGAATCTCGTCCATCTTGGCCTCAAGAGAGTCGAGCACTCTCTCCATCTTGCTGGCTTCGGCTTCCGCCTCGTTGAGTCGTTGCAGAGTCTCTGCTAGCTCCTGGGAGCTCATTTCGTAGCTGGCCGACGTACTTGGTGATGGCATATCTGAGCAGTGTAAGAGTGCAGCTAGTCCGCTGCCAAGTGCGGAGGGTGGTCAGATGAGTTTGTTTCGCGCCTACTAGAATAGTACAATTTTGGAGGCACACGCCAAGTGTCTTGGGGATTGTTTTTGGTGTGCGTTTGAGATCACGCGAAAAATCCGGGGGGCAGAGGGAAACAATCCGACAGAAGCTGTGAGTGGAATAGTTAGGGAATTAGAGCAATGTTTGTACTTTTTCTATTCTTCTACGGACCTAACTGCACGGCCACTGCGCTGGTTCGTGGCTCGCCGTGGTGCATTTTGCTACATCACGCAGTTCCTGCGTCCGAGTTTGGCGCTGGTTTGGTTTCAGAGCACTCGGAAAAGTCCGAAAGCGAGAGGAGATATGCTTAGCTTCTTTACATGTATTGTAGTGCTAATTCAAAGGTGTGCAAAGGTATTCACACACATTATTCTCTGTGCCTCTGGCAATCATTCCTTGAACCTTGTCTGCGTCATTCCATGAGTCCAGGCCTTCTCGCTCAGCAGACAGCAGACACAGCGGACATAGCAGACACAGCAGAGAGTTCTGTAGATTGGAGTGAGAAATTACATTTAGAAACAGACTAAAACACTTGAAATCAATTAATGACATTACATAGAGATTTTTGTTGCTACTCAGAACCAGTCAACTCTTCCACTGCTGTCTCTGACAGCTCAACTCGCTACGCTCTTTGAGGCCAGTGAATTTCAGTAGGAAACCTAACCAAACGTGTCAAACAGAACTCCAGTACCCGAGACTCAACCACGACGAAATGAGACTCAGCTGGGCAGCAATTCTGGGCTTGCCCCTTCTGTGCGCTGCAGACCGCGTCCTGGTGGTTCATGACCAGCCTCTCGACGAGTTTGACAGCTTTTTCCAGGACCTCAAGAGCCGTCACGAGGTTACAATCCAAGAACTGAGAAGCGAGTCGCTCGAACTCATCAGCCAGAGCGAACCGCTCTACCAGCATCTTGTCATTCTGCCTACAAAGGCGAGATCGCTCGGTCCAAAGCTGAGTGCCAAGAACCTGCTGCAATTCATGGAGCTCAAGGGCAACATTCTCGCCGTCACATCGCCAAGTTCTGTGCCTGAGGCTGTGAGGGATTTGGCTGCGGAAGTTGACATTAACATTGCTCCTCGCGGCTGGGAATACGCCGACTACTTTGCTGATGAAATTGAGAAGGATTCGTTCCTGAACGAGCTCGTTGTGCCCTACGAATCAGACCTGGAGTACAATGGGGGCGGTGCGTTTCTTGGCAACAATGAACTCACGTTTTCTGTACTGTCTGGTTCGTCTACCGGCTTTATTTATGATGCGCGCGAGGACGACAGTGTTGTTAAGGATCTATGGGCTTCCGGCAAGCAGGTGTCCTTGGCAGCAGCTTTCCAGGCTCGCGAAACCAATGCGAGATTCGGCTGGCTCGGCGATGCCGAACTCCTCAACTCGTATTTTGGTGTCGAGCTCACCAAGTGGGTCCTGCAAGAAAAGGGCGTTGTCACTGTCGAGTATGTCAAGCATGAGTCGTTTGTGCCCGGCCAGATTGACCACTCCAGGGATGGTCGCAAGTACGGTGACAATGGCCCGCTCATGTACTCTGTCAATGAGGAGATTGTCTACAACATTGCGCTGAGTGAGCTCAAGAACGGCAAACAGGTTCCTTTTGAGCCTGCATCGCTGCCACAGCTCGAGTTTGTCATGCTTGATCCATACTACAGACTCAACCTGGAGCCAATCAGCAAGTCGGAGAGTGCAACCATTTACTCTGTGGATTTCAAGATCCCTGATCAGTATGGTGTCTTTACCCTCAAGACTCAGTACGAGCGACAGGGCCTGTCGTACTTCACCACCAAGGACGTGGTTACTGTGCGCCACATTGCCAACGATGAGTGGCCACGTTCGTGGGATATCAGCAACTCGTGGGTTTACCTTAGCAGTCATCTCAGTGTTGTAGCTGCATGGCTTGTCTTTGTGTTGCTCTATCTCTACACCAAACCAGCTGCCACCTCTACCTCTCCAAAGAAGGACTAGAAGGCACCTATAAAATGAAGTTGGTAATGTAAATTTTCTTGTTCGAGTGATTGTAGTTTGTGCATAGAGCACTCAACATTAGTGTGATAAATATCTACCTTTTTGTATGGGTTACATGATTAGTTTGTTCGCACAATCTGGACCTTGTGTTTCTTCTGCCAAGCAGAAAGCTCTTCTTCAGTCTTTTTGTAGTCTTCCGTGAGATTCACCAGCACTTGCTTGAGTCCGTCGTGCGTGGCTTGCAGCGCTGGCTCAACGTCAGCAACAGTCTTCTCAACCAGAGCTCCACCAATCATGCGAAAGCACTTTCTCTCTCGTTCCATGGGTTTAAGAGTCTCGAGAACTAGACGATGCTCATCAGATTCCGTTTCTAGTTCGGTGATCTTGGTTGCTAGTTGTTCTAGTCGTGATTTGAACTGGTTGTATTGGAGTTGTAGATCTTTGGTTAGTACGTTTTCAACATGGAATTAGCAATTCCCGGAATATCTAGAAAAACCTTACCCTGATTAACCTGCGGTGCCATTTTTTTGCTATTAGACTGTTGTATAGATCAGTCGTGGTGTTGAAATTTAAAGGTTCGCCAGTTTTGGGTGTCCGACGGTTTGACTTACCAGCGTATGTCAAAACGTGCTTATTTTGCCAAGGCTGGGTATAGCGAAAGCAGCAGCGATGAAGAGGGACAAGTAGAAGAAGAGACTGTCGAGTCTGATGTTGAAGTGGCGACTGCGAAACCGGTACAGCAGGCTGATATAGTGGCGGACAGGGCGTTACCAAAGTCTTCGTCAATGTTTCGACGGATTGGAGAGGCCGCTGACGAGACTAAACAGACTGACAGTACTGCCTTGACCAGACGTGGAGATTCGCGTGATAATCAGAGTGCTGAAGGTTCTGACGAAGAGTCAGAAGAGGGATCAGAAGAGGAGTCGGAAGAGGAATCTGGATCTGATGAGTCTGAAGAATCTTCCGGGTCTGAGGACGAGCCCATGGCGAGGCCAATGTTTAAGTTTAAAGCTCAACGTGCTAAATCAGATACCGAGACTAAGGCCACCGTCGATAAACAAGTTGTTCTGCAGAATATTGAAGAGTCCAGAATTCGCGAGCAGCTGGAAAGTAAAAAACTTACGAGTCAACAGGATTTATTGGCAGTTGATGATACTGATGGACTGGATCCAGAGGCTGAGCTCGAAGCGTGGAAAGAGCGAGAGCTTAGTCGGCTGGCCCGTGATCGCGCAGTTCTCGAAGAGAGGGAGCGAGAGGCCGAAGAAAGGTTCAAGATGAGTAAAATGACGGAAGAAGAAAAGAATGAAGCTGCTCGTAGGAAAACTGAAGCGCTGAAACGGGAGCGAAACTCAGCAAAGCAGTCGTTCAAGGGATCGTTTTTCCAAGATTCTGACAACAAGCGAGCTGCGGAGCTACTTTCCCGAGACTACTCTGAAGCGGTTGAAGACTCGGTCCAAGACAAATCTTTTGTACCAGCTTCTCTTCAACATCGCTATGCCGGACAAAAGGGCCAGATTTGGCGCAAGAGCTTGCGAGAAGAGGACACTTCGAGGAGCGATTTCGAAGATCTGCAAAAGGCCAAGAAGCCAAAGATGAGGTAAAGAGCGAATGTATTCGCTTGAGAGCTTTGTACTGCTGCCAATTCTGAACCCCAATTTTCCATCTCATCGACTCCTCATCGACCCTGGCTATTGCTCACACGACTACAGGGGGGTACAGTTGTAGAAAGGAACTCTGAAAAACAGAGAAAAGAGAGATGAGAGAAACCCGAAAACAAGCTGTTCCTCCGAAAAAACTCACCCTGCCAAACCCGTGTATTTTATCTATTTATTTATTACTCCGCTCGTCCAGTGCGGTTACTCATGATGGCCTCAGCCACAACTCATGCGGCGGCGACGTATCTCATTCGGCTGACATTAAAGGTAACAGTGAAATACCCCAGTTGAACACCTTGCCAACTACATAGAAGCGAACATTGTTTCACACATCCACACAGAAACCCAACAAGACACCGCATAATGTCCCGTACTAAGCGCATTACCAAAGAGCTGGCCGATATCGAGGCCGATGCTGATTCTGGCATAAAGCTCCAAATGGTCAAGGAAGATGACCTGTCGCATTTCAAAGGCTCGTTTGCCGGTCCTCCTGGCACTCCTTACGAAGGCGGTGAGTTTCTGATTGACGTCCAGATCCCCCAGGAGTATCCCTTCAAGCCCCCTGTGATGCGCTTTGACACAAAGGTGTACCATCCAAACATCTCATCGCAGACCGGTGCCATCTGTTTGGATATTCTCAAGGATGCCTGGTCGCCCGTACTGACCATTAAGTCGTCTCTAATTTCACTCAAAGTTTTACTGCAGGACCCAGCGCCCAATGATCCTCAGGACGCTGAGGTCGCTAAGGTCTACATCAACAACCCAGCAGAGTTCAAGAGAACTGCGAGAGACTGGACTCAGCAGTTTGCCAAGGCTGGCGGCGCCGAGGGCGACGATGCTATTGACTTGTACGGACTGGACAGAAACGTCATTACCCAGTTTGAAGGCATGGGATTTGAAAAGGCCAAGATCATTTCCGTGATGAGAAAGATGGGTATTACCACCTGCGAGAGTGAGACGACCCAGAACCGTATCCTTGAGAACCTGCTGGGCTAGGTTTTGTTTTGTAGCGAGTTGCTACCTTGTCTGCCTTGGTCGTTCGTATACAGCTAGTTTTGGAATGATCTATGGAAGAAAACCAAGTATGAAGAATAGTTGTAATAAAAAGACACAGTGATATTAGATGTATTGATTGAGTTAGATGACGATTGGAGTTTTTGCTCAGTGTGGAGTTTGTAGTCAGAGGCGATTTGTCAGTGAATCATTAACATCTGTGAGAACAGTGAGGAGAGTCAATAGAATAAGATCTCTAGAAATAAAGAAACAAAGAAACAAATTTTCTTTTCTTCGATTCCACATCCTCTCCAATCGTTGTCCCCCTCTCACCTTCCATCAGCTTCTCAATCATCGTCCACTACAGGTCGAGGCCCACTTCAGGGCCCAACCGAACAACTCTGCTCTAGTAATCAACGCCCAGTGGCACTCCTCGCACCTCACGCACAACATTTACAATGGTAAGTACAGTGAATAGAGACGCACAGAAGAGAAAACCTGTGATTTATTATAATAGGAACACTACTAACTCAGGGCCAATCACAATCAGGACTTGGCGGAGGCGACCAACAAGACAAGAAGAAGAAGAATGAGAAACCAAAGTACGAACCACCAGTGGTTACCAGAGGACACAAAAAGAAGAAGAGAGGACCAGACTCGTCCGTAAAGCTGCCTACGGTGTATCCGACAACACGCTGTAAGCTAAAGCTGCTCAAACTGGAGCGTATTAAGGACCATTTGCTGTTGGAAGAAGAGTTTGTTCAGAATCAAGAGCGTCTCAAGCCTATTGATGACAAACTTGCAGAGGAGAGATCCAAGGTCGATGAGCTGCGTGGCCTGCCAATGGGAATTGGCAACTTGGAGGAAATGATTGATGATGATCATGCCATTGTTTCTAGCACTTCGGGTCCAGAATACTACGTGGCAATCAGATCCTTTGTTGACAAGGATCTGCTGGAACCGGGCTGCTCGGTTTTGTTGCATCACAAGTCTGTGTCTGTCGTTGGTGTTCTTCAGGATGACGCAGACCCAATGGTTTCTGTCATGAAGCTAGACAAGGCTCCAACAGAGTCATACGCGGATATTGGTGGTTTGGAGTCGCAGATCCAGGAGATTAAGGAGGCGGTTGAGCTGCCACTGACACATCCTGAGCTGTACGAGGAGATGGGCATCAAACCCCCAAAGGGTGTTATTCTTTACGGAGCTCCAGGTACTGGTAAGACACTGCTTGCCAAGGCCGTGGCAAATCAAACATCGGCCACCTTCCTTAGAATTGTCGGTTCGGAACTGATTCAGAAATATCTTGGTGATGGTCCAAGACTCTGTCGACAAATCTTCCAGGTTGCTGCTGAGCATGCACCTTCCATTGTGTTTATCGACGAGATTGATGCTATTGGTACAAAGAGATACGAGTCAACCTCGGGTGGTGAGCGAGAAGTCCAGCGTACCATGTTGGAGCTTCTTAATCAGCTTGATGGTTTCGACGATAGAGGAGACGTCAAAGTGATTATGGCCACAAACAAGATTGAATCTCTGGATCCTGCTCTTATCCGTCCAGGTCGAATTGACAGAAAGATTTTGTTTGAGAACCCAGATCCAGCAACCAAGAGAAAGATTTTGCAAATTCACACTTCCAAGATGGCATTGGCTGAGGACGTTGACTTGGAGGAGCTGGTCAATTCCAAGGATGACTTGTCTGGCGCTGATATCAAGGCTGTGTGTACTGAGGCTGGTTTGCTGGCCTTGAGAGACCGTAGAAGACAGGTGACTGCTGAGGATTTGAGATCTGCTAAAGAACGTGTAATGAAAAACAAGGTCGAGGAGAACCTGGAAGGTTTGTACTTGTAATCTTGTGAACTAGATCTTATGTAAAACTAATCAGCTCTTGAATGCATTACTTGATATAAGTTGTAGGGGTGTTGCGCTACTTGATGTACTTGTAGATTACAGACATGTCCTTGGTCTTGCAGGAAGGATCAGAGGCGACTTCCTCGTACACTTCGACAACTCTGTCTGAGAGCATGAGCTTCTGGTTCAAAAGCTGGGCTGCTTGGACGGCCAATCCAAGATCCTTCTTCATGAGAGTTATTCCAAATCCACCTTCGTAGTCTCTTGAGGATGGGGCGTCTGGAAGGACACCTGGGACTGGGTTGTTGCTTACCGACGACCAACTTCGGCCAGTGGCACTGTTTACAATGTCAGAAAACAAGTTCATGTCAAGGCCAAACTTGTTTGCCAGTTGGAATGCTTCGCACGTAGCGATGTTGTTGATAGCCAGCAGGTAATTGTTGGCCAGCTTGGCAGCCAAGCCAGCGCCGGGCTTACCGCATGGGATGATTCTGCCACCCATGAATTTGAGATAGTGCTCAACGTCTGGAAACACCTTGGAGTTTGCATCCAAACCAACCATAAAGGTAAGAGTACCGTTCTTTGCGCCGACGACACCGCCGGAGACTGGAGCGTCGACAAACGGTGTGTCACCCAGCATCTTGCCGACTTCAAGGGAGGTGGCAACATCAATGGTGGAGGAGTCAATGTAGAGCTTTGCAGACGGCTTGGAGTCAATGATATTTTTGTACACCGTCTTGACGTGAATTGGCTCCGGCAGCATTGTCATCACACGGTCAGAGGTTTGGGCAACCTCCTCCACAGACGAGGCAATTTCAATGTTATTTCCTTGCAAGCTTTTGCACACGTCAGAGTTGATATCGTAAACGACGAGTTTATCAGCAGCCGGCATTTTGGCTCTCAGATTCTGTGCCATGTTGAAGCCCTGAAAGTTAGTGATGAGGTTGGTTCAGACACGCACACAAATACTTACCATTCTGCCAAGGCCAATGAAGCCAAAGGTGTCCTTAAGCACCATAGAACATCTCATTTTTTTATTTACTTGTACGGCCAACAGTCAATGGTTACCACTGTCCACCTGCGTACCGTCCTCATATTTAAGCGCGGGAAAATTGTGGGGTAATGCAGGGTGCACCGAGACTTGTCCGCACGGCTATACCGGGCCCGAGCCGGAGGATATAGAGTTTGAAGAGTTATGAGATAAAGTTTCAGAAAATCAGTCGAAAGTCAATTTAGAGTTTCAACGAGGCATGGGGAAGCTCACGAAGCGATGCGTACCAGCTCAACGTTGTTGTGGCGTCAAATCACCACATCAGGCAAGTGTAATATTTCGTTGGATTGATAAATATGTGTATATAAAATAAAACAGCGGTACCAATAATCAGGTACCATCTAGGTATCTCTAACGCTCTGTGCTTGGCGTATGTTCCGGAATCTCGTGCTCCTGTTGCTCCTGAACCTGCTGGTTGACAATGCCACGTAGCGGGGCAACCGTGGCAAGACCTAGCTCGACATCGTCTTCCTTCTCTGGCACCTTTGTTTTCGAGACTGCAATCCAGATTGCAGTACCCAAAATAAGGGTGCCTCCTATCCACGCCCAAACATCAGGGACGTGGTTCCACAATAGCTTCTCATACAGAAGAGCCCACAGAATCTGCGTATAGCCAAAGTTACTAACAGTAGCTGCTCGTTCTCTCTGGATAGCAGCTGCCATAAGAAACTGGGCTGAAAATCCGCTGACAACCACTCCCATCAGTAGCAGCCATTCTCTTGGCCAGGTTGGCAACCTAAAGGGTTCTCCTGGTGCAAAGAAGAAAAGAACAAAAGTTAATGGAATACTGCACAGCGCAAAGTATTGCAGTGTGACAAGAGGATGAGCACGCTTTCCAATCTTTCGAATTAGGGACACTGTAGTAGATCCTACTACAGTGCCGACGAGTGCAACAATGATCGCCTTGGTGTGTTGCTGAGTGTCTGCTGAAGGTGGTCCATGATTGCCAGTGAAAACAGAAGTGAGAAATGCAGGTCTGGCAATAATCAGAATGCCTATCAGGGAGATTAAAGCACCTAACATTTCGTTTCTGAGGAACGGCTCCCCAACAATGATCCATGCCTGGAAACCTGTAACGATTGGACTCAGGAAGGCAATGACCGTAGACTCACTGAGATGAATAAACCCAAGAGCATAGTAAAGAGCATAAATTCCAACAAATCCGCAACATCCCCTTGCTATTAGCAGCCATCGGACTTCTGGGGGCCCAAACCACAAGTGAGGGACCTTAGCTATCCACATGTATGTGTAGGCCATGATGGATGTGAAGATCATTCTAAAGAGAACCACCTGGGCAGGATTCAGAGCTACAAACTTGTCGACAGAGTTGGGTGGGCTTTCTAGCAGTTTTGTAAAGGCGCCCATGGCTGCGTAACCAATCTGCGCTATCGCGGCCATCTTGATGCCGGCATGAGAGAACAAGACAACGTCTGCAAAGTGTTTCAGTTTGTGCACGATGGGGTGATGTTGTTTCAGTGGATCATTTGTCCCTAGCTTGTACGAATCATCAATCTCAAACTCGTCGGTGATCTCGCTGTCCAGATCGCCGTCCATTAACGGCCGGGAAGACTCGTTGTCGTCGTCCGGAGGCATCTTGTACTGAGTATGAAAGGAAGTGAGAGTGAATTTCTCAGGTTTCTCAGCCGGAGCATTCTCCATGTTATAGTGAAGAATAGCAAGTTTAGGTAATGTAAGGATCAAGTCCACCGGTGCCTCTCGGACATAGAGTCACATACAATCACTTTTCCTAACTAGGCAGGTGTATAATATCCGCCGGCAGCTGTACCAGCGAGTACCGATTACAAAAGGGTGCTGAAGATCCCAGGTACATTCTACGATGCGTCGGAGTAATTAGATTTATTAAATATTGTTAAACTTGATATATTTCGGTCGTTAAATCAGCCTTCTTTTATCCAAATCTTTTTTTCCGACTTTGATTTCTGAACAAAAGAAATGGTGAGCCCTACTCCCCACGCCTGCCCCGCCTTATCCCATCCGTCCTCATCCAATGGGGGAATTCAAGTTCCGCTGAGGGGACCCTAAGGACGGTTTACGCAATTGGGCCATGCGGATGACATAAGTCCACGGAAGGCTAGTGGTTGGTAGAAACTACTGCCAAGACAAAAGCGAGATCCGAAGTCAAGTCCATAGTTACTGCTATAATGGTGTCAGACGATACAGTCAGATGCCGTTGAATAAATTCCTGCCGCTCTTGCTTCCGGATCGCCTTCAGGCGGCATCCCTATAGTCATGGAGCCGAACAGTCATTAGAGTCTACACGCGAACCAAACCGAAATTAACTAAACTCGCTATTTACAAAGTCTTCTTGAGTCTGTCAGCAACGTAGTCCAAAAACTCCTCGGTCAGGACGTAGCTGGATCTCTCGGTCTTGCCGCAGGCAAGAGCCAGATCCTTGGTCATCTTGCCGTCAACCTGGACAGTGTCAATGACAGCCTTCTCGAGGGTCTTGGCAAACTCGATAACCTCTGGGGTCTCATCCAAAGTACCACGCTGGATCAGACCTCTGGTCCAGGCAAAGATGGATGCAATTGAGTTGGTGGAAGTCTCCTTGCCTTGCTGGTGCTGGCGGTAGTGTCTGGTGACGGTACCGTGGGCGGCCTCAGACTCAAAGGTCTTTCCGTCAGGAGAAATGAGTACAGATGTCATAAGACCCAGAGAACCAAAGCCCTGGGCGACAATGTCGGACTGCACGTCACCGTCGTAGTTCTTGAGAGCCATAATGTAGCCACCCTTGGACTTGATCATCTGGGCAACCATGTCGTCAATGAGACGGTGCTCGTACCAGATGCCGGCCTTCTTGAATTCCTCCTCGTAGGTGGAGGCGAAAATCTCGGCGAAAATGTCCTTGAAGCGGCCGTCATATCTCTTGAGAATGGTGTTCTTGGTGGACATGTAGAGAGGGTACTTCTTGGACAGGGCCATCTTGAAGGAAGCATGGGCAAAGCCTCTGATGGAGTCGTCAGTGTTGTACATACCCATGGTGACGCCTGGGCCCTTGAAGTCAAAGACCTTAATGTTAGTTGCATCAGAGCCGTCGGCCGGCTTGTAAACCAGCTCGACAGAACCGGGGCCTGGGACGACAAAGTCCTGGGCCTTGTACTGGTCACCGTGTGCGTGACGGCCAATGATGATTGGCTTTTCCCAGCCTTGTACCAGGCGGGGGATTCTAGGAATGACAATGGGCTCACGGAAGACAGTGCCGCCCAGAATGTTTCTGATGGTTCCGTTTGGAGAGAGCCACATCTTTTTGAGGTTGAACTCCTTGACACGGTCCTCGTCAGGGGTAATGGTTGCGCACTTGACGGCAACCTGGTACTTGAGCGTGGCCTCAGCCGACTCGACGGTGACCTTGTCGTCGGTCTTGTCTCTGTGCTCAATTCCCAGATCGTAGTACTTGAGGTCAATGTCGAGGTATGGCAAGATAAGCTTGTCTTTGATGGATTTCCAGATGATTCTGGTCATCTCGTCACCGTCCATTTCGACAATGGGGTTCTTGACCTTGATCTTTGTAGATGCTGACATGTTAGTTTTGGTGTTTCTTAAAGATGTTTGTGCGCGCGGGCCCGGTTTGTGTGAATTCGCGGTTCGTGTTTCATTGTTGTGCCCAAGCTCCTTATATAACAAACTAGGCGTTACTCGGCACGAAAACTCCTTTGCTCCGTGTACGGCATATTATCGCTTGTGGCCGAGGAGTGCAGCCTTAATCGGGGCATTTCTAGAAGAGCCCCCCACACATTATGTCCTGCGTGCCTTATTGGTTGCAACCCGCGTTTAGTGGGAAGTGGAACCCCCCCCAATGCCGGCAATTATCCGGGGAGCTCTACACATAAGGTTTATGCTCGCTTATCAGTTTGCCAGTGGTTGCGTAATGTGTGGGAGCTGTTTGCATGATTTTGCAGAATATGATGGGATCTGGATCGCAGGGGAAAGCGACTTCGGTGTAGTTTCGGCCGGTCCCACTGGTGGGGCTGTTGCAAAATATTTTGCAGCAGCCCCTGCTTACTTAAGCAACACAACCACGACCAGATGAGCTCTAGTGATTAAACTGGCGAGCACCAGCTGATAGCCAGGCTGTGTGCAGCCTCGGGATGGCCTGTTTGACAGCTGCTCGTATGATTTTTTTTAGATAAAACCGCAGAACTGAAACAGGCAAGTCCAATGCACTGCGTTCACACCTCCAATTTTCCCAAACCTTATACTCTCCCACCCCAGCAGAATCCGCACGCAACCGGAACAACCTAGTAATTACACACGCCAATCGCTGCTCTCTTGCTTCCCGGTCGCTGCGTAGTCGCCGAACACTAAAGCATCTCAACGACAGCAACACCGAACTTGTACCTACCATATCTAAGAGAAGTGTTGGCATGGCTCATTGAGCCCTTCAGGGCCTTGAGACGAGAAAATGCCGAGGACTTGATCATTATTGTTGTAGTGAAAAATCTGGGGTCCACTGAGACGCTTTATAAGACATCGTCAGCCGCACCAATTGGGTCCGACATCGGCAATGACTGAATGCAATGTGGTGACAGAATATGTCAAGCGCGAAAACGAAAAGGAATCTTTTCGGCCGACCCTTGCGACAAGGATGATTGTCATTATTTTGCCTAATTGACCTGTCAAGGGCCAGTTTCTTGGCAACGGCTGCCCCAGTGATACATCGAGATGACTCTTGCCGTAATCGGAAATGGCATTATCCACTGATCCAGAGAGCTCATAGATAAATAGTTGTATTTCAATATATAATGCATTGACATTGAATCAAAGGTAGCCTTGTGAACACCAGTTATTGACAGGAATGCAACTTAGATACTTGCACCAACTGCAACTGCCACCGCCGTTCTCAAATAGCTTGATGAGTTCAACAAAGTAGACAATCGCAATGGCCAAAGCAATAACACGCACGACAACCCACGCATACCACCACTGCGACTGCGAAGAGAACTGCTCCCTCGGATTGCCCCAGTTGATTGAAGCCATTTCCATCTTTTGGCGCCGGTTGTCTCGCGACGACACCCTAAGTGGCGACCTCAACATGGCAACGCCCATTAGAATGCCCATCACGAAGCCACCAATATGAGAAAAGTTGTCGAGGCCAGGCAGCAAACCAATGACAAAGGAGATAATAATCTCCACAAACCTGAACATCAAATTACGCCATGGGTGTGTGTAAAGCTCCCAGTTGAAGAGCAGGTCAAGAAGGTCCAGAGCAATGAGTCCAAATAACGAACCAGAACAGCCTGTGGATATTTGACCGTCAGGCGACAGGTTGCCGCCAAGCAGAAAACCAGAAATGCCGGCTGCAAAGTACACCACAAAAAAGCGAATAATGCCAATTGCTTTCAGGATGTCAACTCCTAGTGTGAGCTGCAGAAGGAGGTTGAATCCAATATGAATGAAACCAGCATGCAGAAAGATTGGCGTGATAAACCGCCACCATTGATGTGGATTCTTGCCAGACGTGGGGTCCGGTAATCCGCCCATTCCACAGAGTTCAGATAAACCACATACGTCTGTAGTAAGTGCAGTTGAATTAGGACACGGCCAGAGAAGATCCGTTACATCTGTTCTGTTGGCAATATGGTGCATGCAAGGAACAAAACGGGCGCCCATGTTGATCATCACATACGCTGACGGCCCGAGCATTGGGTTAAATGACGGCTGTGTTTGGAAGGCAGAGCCTGTAAGTTGGCTCATTTTTACAAGCTCAGCGATAAACACCGAGATTTGCAAAAGCGACAACAACCACACCAGCCATGGCGCCTTTTTCCAGTCAAAGTTCTGGAATCGACTGGTCACTCTGTTGCCGATGGGGCCACCCAGAGACTTTGAAGGTTCCCGACTTGAGCCATTCGCCGGGGGAAACCCGGAGAACGGGTCATCATGCCGTGTCAGAGGCTGGGAAACAGAATCCTGTCTGCTTAGCGTAGTTCCCACGACCCCCGCACTTGTCCCTCCGTAAAAGTCATCATCCTCCAAAACAAAGTCCTTGGCAGGCACGGGGGGCGGGGGCACGTCCTTGTACGAATTTCTGCTGTTGAATTGCGAGTGTTTTGAAGGCCGCACAGACCGTTCTAGAGGAATGTCTTCCGCGTAGTAGTGATCCCAGGCCTCATTGCTTTGGCGAGCGTTGGGGTTTGGACGGTAACGTTGTTGTTCCTCGTCGCCATACCTGCTGCTGGCTGCCGATCTATAGTCGTAGTTCTGGTAGTTTTGGTAGTTTTGGTAGTTTTGGTAGCTCTGATTGTCGCCTCTGTACTGCTCCTCATCGTCGTTTGTCAATGAATGGAGACGTCTCTGCATCTCCGGCGAAGCCCTGCGGTAAAATTAAGTATCCAAAATGGTTAGTGAAACAGACGGCAGAGAGCAAAGGGCATGAACCAAGTCCAATAAGACGTCGTTGGGGTGAGGCAGTGTTTTGAGCAGGGGAATTAAATTAATAGACGTCACCGTGTGGTGGTGGTGCCTGGCAGTGCTCAAACGCGCAGTGAGTTTTTAATATGCCACTGCTGATGCTGTGGGTGAGTGTGACATACTTTTGCGTGCCTGGGGCTGTCATGACAACGATGCTAAAAAAAGGGGTCCTTTCCAAGGGAGAGGCTTAGCGCGAGAGTCGGAAATGAAAATGTGAGGAATGGACACGGGGCAGTGGGGGCGACTTTTTGGCAAATGAAAGCCGTTTAACAAGCTTGTCTTTGTGGTATTTCTGGAGTCTCTGGAGGCCAGGTACCTGAAACAATACCTGCATTTGGAGAAAGATCCATCAGCTGATGGGCAGGAGTGACGGAGCAGAACTGACGGAATTGGAGCATCTAGAACACAAAGTGGACTCAAGATAATTGGCTACCGAGGTAATTGTCTACATGTCAGATTTCCTGCTCTACAAAATCGCCTACCCACTCTCTCACTACATGTACACCAATAGCACTGCTCTCACGACCGGTAGCTGAATCGGGAGCCGATCCGTTTCCGTACCCCGAATAGCAGCCGCAACTGCTCTAACAGTCTTGGAAGATATGGCCTAGCCCTACAATTCTGAATAATGATACTGCAAAATACCCAACGAGGTTGATACTTTGACTGATCCTCAAGATACTTCACTATCAACGACCATCTGCACAGCCGCACCAAACTTGTATCGGAAATTTCAACCACCCTGAAATTCTCTCCACCAGAACCACTGGGCTCACAACAAAAGCATTTTCTCTAGTACTTGCAGAGTATTCCACATCACTCGGCATGTCTTCACTATCGTGGCGTATTCCTGGTCTTTCCAGAGTAGGTCAGGCCCTCAAACCAGCTGGCATTTCCATTTTCATTCCCATTCCACGACTCTTTGATGGATGGCTTCTGGCTGCTCCAAAGAAGAAGACGTCGCATCAGAAGAAACGTCAAAGACAATTGGCTGGTAATAAGCAGATCAAAGAACTTCACAGCATCAACAGATGTCCCGCATGTGGCCACTACAAGCGGTCACACACTCTTTGCATGAACTGTGTTAAAGAGATTCAAAAGATCTGGAAGAGACGAGACAAGGTGGTTCCTGAGGGCCGCTACGAGGACTCCAGTGTGCCCCTTGAGGACAGGAGAGTGCTGTACCCTGGCCGTGTTTTGAGAGAAGAAACCAAGGAGCTACTAGAAAAGGAGTATCTCCACAAGAGACCAAGAACTCTCAAGGTTGACAAGAGTTAACAGCAGTGCTGTTTTGATTAAACCTGCTATCCTGTAGCTAATTTGTATATAGTGAATGAGTCTTCGGCGAGTGTATTCAAGTAGGGCGTTATTAGTAATGAGTCTGGTAGGGCATGCACAAGCTAAGACTAGCGGAAACTTGACTCTCACGAATGCTGACTCAAAATTCTACATTGACAGCACTCCTGCTTCGCGCTAACGTCGTGGCGTCGAGGTGTCACGAGTCGTGTCAAATCAAGACATTGAGAGCAACGCATCCAAATTATTATAAAAGAGAAACTTGTCTGTCTGTTAAATTCTCCATTCTTATTTCTAATCTACAATGAACTTTTTAATTTCTCCAACAAAGTATGGCTACGGAGCAGTCGTAGTCCTTCCTCCAAACAAGATTGTCTTCGCTGCGTACGGGAAACGCGATGAGATGAGGGCCATTATAAGGAAAAGATATCCAAGCGCCACAGAGGGGCCCACTGAGTTGTCTGAACGTGCATTGAACTTGCTGGAGTACCCAGATAAACTCGCCGGCACATCCTCCAACAAGGAACTGTTAAAGAGCATGAATCTCCAGATCTGTGTCCCAGAGGCAACGGACTTTCAAAGGCAAGTGTGGGACTATCTTCTGAGCGACACAAGCTACGGTTTTACAAAAACGTACTCACAAGTGGCAAAAGATCTGGGTAAGGAATCGGCAGTGAGAGCTGTCGCGTCAGCTATTGGTCGGAACGATGTGGCAGTGATTGTCCCATGTCATCGGATAGTGAACAAGGAAGGTGGACTGAGTGGATACAGGTGGGGAGTAGACGTGAAGGAGAAGCTTCTCAAGCTTGAGGGCTCTATTTGAGCAAGTGCGCGGCGGCCTATGAGGTGGGCTCTTTACATTAGTATGAGAGACTGGCCGCTGAACTGCCAAGAGAGTCTGACGAGATAACTTAGATCGATTGGGTGCATTAACGATATTGGACCAATAGAGCTGGTCAATCATTCTATCGAATTATAGCTAGAAGTGAATAAATATATGAAGTGTGCTAAGTGTTATGCTATGATCCCACAGTAGAAAAGTGATAGTTCTGCGGCCTTCCTTGTTGCATTGGTGGTTGATATGGTGGCTCTGGCAGTTTTAGGTACTGTTTTGGTTCCTGCTGGTACTGCTGGTATTGTTGTGGAGGCGCTGGAAGTTGATATTGCCTTGCCATTGGGGCAGAAGAGCGATTTGGAACATACACAGGCGGTGGAGGAGGCTGATCAACAGGTGGAGGGTTGTTCTGCATCTCAAGCCTTCTCTTTTCAGATAGTTGAATCACTCGGAACGTCAACACATTCCATGTGGTAAAGATGAAGGTAAGCCACATGAGGCCAGCGAACACACATCCTGCAACTGCAAGCTGACAGAAATTGGGACTGGGCTGAGACAAAGTGTACGTGATCACAGTTGTACCGCCTTCAGTCTTGCCGGTGTAGATATAACAGTTACCTCCGATCTCTCCGGATTTGCTGGTCATGGCAACGAAATCACAGAACCACATTGCGTGTGTGACGATTTCCATGCCAATGACAATCATATTTGGCCTTGGAAGTAACATGAAGATGATTGGAACGACAATCGTCCAACATGACATGAACACCCAGTAGGCGTGGGCGGCATAGTACTTTCCCAGGGTCGTGGTTTCGCCAATCATGGCGGCGATAGACAATGCTAAAGAAATGATGGCAAAGAATAGCTGTAGCATACGAGCTGCGTACATTTTGGGGTATTCAAACTCCTCCATGGAGTTCACAGGACGAAACATGGTGAACGAAGTTTGTTGCTAGTGAGAGTGTGTCTCTCTAAAGACTTTCTTGAATAGCAGAGTACAATTTTCGTATAATAAAGATCCAGTTGTAAGACGTCGTTTAAAAAAGAATGCAATGAATGATGTAGGAACTAAAGATTTACGGCTGGAAACTATAGAGTCTACATTTTTATGGGGGTGGCTGGTCAAGGGCACTCATGCCACTGGCTGGCTCGGTATGAGGCCCAAGTGGGGACATTGGAGGCGGATGGGGACAGAAAAAACGTTTTACCTTAGTGTTCTTTTTTTACTGGGTTTCTTTAGTGTAGTTGATACTTGTTTAGTATTTTGTAGAATGCTGGTGCTGTGTGCCATATGCAGGTCCCCGCAGATGCCCCTGCAGGGACTGTAAGGTATAACCGTGATGGACATAATCAAGTCAGAACACAATAGACATAAATGCTAGTCAATTTGATTCATATTTACAATTACAATCATGTTTTATGCTTTGCTGGGGTACAAGTTCCTGTTGGAGCAATACTTTGGTGGTGCGCGTAACCTTAATGGACAGTCGACGTTGACTTCAATCCACGTGCATTAATGTCAACTCTGTCGTTCGATAGAGATTATAAGAAGATTGATTTACTGATCTTCTTGTCCCTCTCTGCACTCTCATTTTTGTGACTCCACAGCCGCCTTGTATGCATTAACAAACTCGGCAGGCCCTCGACTGAAACGTCCTACCTGGCACTTCTCTGATAAAACTTCCACAGTAGCATCTCTGATAATGCTTTCAATTGACTGCTCTCTCTTGACGTTGTCTAATGCTCTCTGCTGGGAACTCGTCTCTTGTTTGCCGTAATCTCGTTCTCCGTACGGGTCGAAGCGGCCGCTCGGCCGCTCACCAGTTGGCACAGCACTCTTTGTGTTTGACTTTGCGGCCAGATCTGCTTCTAGCCTTTCTCGACACGATGTGAGAAGGGTATCCCGGGCGTACCATTCTGGAAACAGCACGTTCGACATGTAGTCAGCACAGCTAGAGGAACGATACAACTCAGTTACGACCTGGTCATCTGATGCCTTTCTGGAGTATCTTAAGAATGAACTGAGAGCTTCTGGCGAATAACATGTGCTCTCCGTGAACGAATGCTCTGTCATGTTTTGGTGGATGATGGAATATCGAATGAGGAAAGGGCAGAGGGGGCAGCAAGGTGGCGATTACGGCAAAGTCAAAAGATATATGAGAACGGGTAGGTACGGCGGAAAATATCATTTTTATTATACGAGACTATTAAATGCTTCTTGCAATGCTTTAGATTCCTTTGTAAAAGACATTCACATTGCCCTCAGAGGGGTGGTGGGGTTATCACCAGTTGGATCGGCGGGCGGCTATCTCAGAAGAACGAGTTGGTAGCATCGATCGAGTCAACGGCATCCTAGTTATGTAAGCACTAGTGCTGTGATTAGTCATGACATTGAACATGATTAGTCATCTGTTGGCATCTACTGCGAAGCGTATACCAAGCGATGACAGGGCTGTCTAGGTGGCCTAGTTAAGTAGTTGGTACGCAAAGGCTCGCACTAGGGTCATCTGAAAAGTAAGTGCAAACAGTCTTCCTTGACTTCCTACCCCGAACTGAACAGGTCACTGATTGACCGTGATCGAACAGAACTTAATCCCCACAGCATGGGAAGCGTATCTCAATTGTTTATGGAGACTACCATTTGTGTGATTTACAAATAGTTTGACAAATTAGCATTGACTATCCTCTGCACAATACGGACTGGGCTATTACGGAGTTCAAACCATCCCCGCAGTGAGCATCAGTGTGACGAATACTAATATCGTCAAAGCTCTAGTGGATAAATAGACGTTGGCGTTGGAGGTCTGTGCAGTTCGCTTCAGTGTGGAAGTGTGTACAGATCTTGCAGCCTTCGAGTTGGAATCCTTGTCCATCGAAGGTAGTGCGAGAATCTGAAGAAACGAACCACGCGCCTTGTCTTCGTAATCAGAATCCCAGATTGCATTTACCGTGATATTCTTGTTAAGAATTTCGTTGCCATTCCTGTCAAATATCTGTCGTGTAGTGGCAAACTCTTTCAATGGCACATACTTTCCGACGGGTATACTGACCCCCGCTTCTACAAACTCTTGTCCAAATGTTACCGGGAGAGGCATGTTTGTTTGAAGATGGTTGTAATAGGTCAAGCATTCAGGGCGATCTGGGCTTTCAATGAGAGCTGGAGTAGTAATATTATCCACTTTTCTGAAGCGCTCGGTGGCAGTGTAAAAGTCATCAATAAGGTAAGCATTGCCTCTTTGGTCAAGCTCTACCATTCCATAGCCATTAGGCTCTTGAGTAAACTCATACACAAGTCCTCCGCTGAATACTTCAAGCATCTCAGGCTGATACATGGCCTCTACTTCTTCAAGAAGTCTAGGTTGAACAGCATTGCAACCGTACTCGGACAAAAATAGAGGAATGGTTAGTGACCGATAATCTTCAACCAGAATGTTATAAGCAGAAGTGTAGAATGTTTGATGTCCACACCACTGGTACGAGTTCACGCCATAAAAGTCGACGGCACTGAGTTTATCTCCACATTCAAGGAATTTGGTGAGTGAAACTCGGTACCTGAGGTCATCAGCTGCCGAGTATCCAACAGGAATCATTCGGTCGGATTGGCTAGCCATGTAGCTTTTGATGTCTCTAATAACAGCTTTGATATAGGTGGGGGAATTTATCGCAGACAGCTCATCATTAACAATCTCGTTGCCAGCAAAGAACCCAAGAGTGTTATTATAGCCAGAAAACTGGTGCACAACGCGGAATACGTGATGCAAGTACTGAGCTGTATACGTCGTCCAGGGTTCATAGCGGTTAAGAGATTCGCCAATCAAGGGCGAGTTCACGTCAAGAATAAGATAAATACCAGCAGACGCCAACAGTGTCATACAGGCATCGTGATTCAAATCGGGATTGACAGTGTAAACTCTGATGGTGTTGATTCCCAGCTGCTGGAACAGAAATACATCGCGGAGACAAGTATCATAGTCGCTGAGAGGATCAGAACGGCCAATGTAGGCAGATGCTCCACCAGGTTGATAGTCGACGCCTTTGATGAGAAACTGCGTTAATAAATGTATGGCAAAAGCAATAGAAGGAGGCATACTCTCTGTCCTGTCACAGAATCCACAAAGTTATTGTTCTTAATAGCCTTTGGATTAATGGCTGCAATAGCGGTTGTCAGTGCAAATACAATAGAGGCTCCTCTGAAAAGCATTGTGATGATATAGAAGGGATCGAAGCAAGGCGAGAGGGACACCAGTTTATCTTCCTCTGGGTGGGCAAGCTTGGCAGTTCCCAAACAGGCAGGAGTAAATGCAGGATGCAGCTATTCCTCTGGTATAAACAATTATGGCCAAGACCAGGGCAAAAAGCGGTCTATGAGATATCTCTGCACTGTCTATTCGCATTGAATGCATTAATTCTCGTAGCTAACAGGTGCTTTCGAGGACAACTCTCTTGAAGAGACCATGCTGCCAGCAGAGTCCAGCTGGGCAGTTATACTGTTCACACTTTTCACCTATATTCAGAGATCTTTAACCTATTTTGCTCAAGGAGTCTATCGAATCAATGTGGATAAAAGTAAACAATACAAACAATGATCATACTTTCCCAAAAGTCCAGTAGCACCAAATGGAACGAGGGAATGCTAAATGACTTGCACAGAACACCTGACTCTATAAACTGATACAACACTATAATAACTTGTCATAAAGATAAACAAATAGCAAAATAATATAATTGCAATTGAACATTCCATATACCTCTACATGAATTTCCACTGAGTCAAAAATATGCCTGCGATGAGCTTCGGCCTCGTTGTGGGGTATGCGAACGCCGTAACGGCGAGGCACCTTTTGACAAACAATGCAACCTGGCGTAGATCAAATCTGTGTTTGCTTATTGAAGTAACTGGATAGAGATATTTGCATTACTCACCTCCCGTGCACTGACCTTACACGATTCGCATCAGATGCGCTTTCCATGTTTGGCAGAAAGTTAAACGTGATAACGATTGTCTCGGGGAATACCGAGTAAACAATTAACCTGAGAAGACTAGGAATGAACTAACGTATAACTGGGGAAACCTATCCAATGACCAGCCTGCTGAAAACCACAGAAGTGGCCCAGGTATGTGCGTTTGGTGACGACCCAGTACCGACCCTCAGTTGGGAGAGATGCCTGATGCACGTCGATGATCTAAACGCCCATCTCATCGCTAACGCCTGTGCTTCCTGAGTCCCAACCAGAGTCGCATTGTCCAAGGACCAGCCGTGCCCTTTGGAGTGGACTGTCAAAGTAGTCTAATTGAACGTTAGCATCTTTCAACAGAAAATGTAGACAAGTTAAACGGAGTAATGTCTCCCTATTTACAGATCATTTAATAAGAAACTACTATATTCGTATTCATTATCAATTATTTCTTGTCTTACTTCTTTCCGAAACTTCTAGCCTTACTGCTATGGCTACGCACTATAGCCGAGAATGTCTATCTGCGCATTACTACCCACTGGTATAGTATTCACTTTGTCTGTCAACCGAAGCCACTCCGTCGAATAAACACCTTCGACTTTATCATTTGGTTCACAGCACTCAAACCCTCACGTGATCGAGAGCCCAGAGACGGGCACTTCCACGTTCATTGCTGGGCGTTAGCTCTTGAATTTCGCACCTATCATAGATGAGTGAGGCGGCAGAGACCAGCCTTATGACGCACATGATACGTGATGCCAACGCCAAGCTATTATATAGTGTGTAAACGTCTAGCGCGCAACCAGAATATTGCTCCCTTGTACACCGCGCTGCTCCGTCAATAAACTAAGTCAATGTCTTCTCTCCACTCTCATAGTTCAGACTCACAGGGATCAACTGCTCGCTTCTATGATCCTCTCACTTTTGAGTTGATGGTTGATCCTGTAGTGCTCACGGATGGTTACGTTGTTGACCGAGCTACAGGAGAACAGCTTAAAGTGAGCCCATGGACCAAACAGAGGGTTAGCATCGCCGCCGAGAACGTCACCCTCAGATCTGAGCTGTTTGAGAAGTACCCCAAACAGCAAGAGCTTTATCGACAGCGGAAAGAAAGTGTCTCTGCAGAGGATCAGGATAGAAAGTCAAGTACGTCTCGTGATGACACTAGCTCTACAACTTCATATTCCTCCCATGTCGAACCACGCAAGCCCTTGGCTGAAAGCCATTTCACCTCTTTCACAGAGTATCGCCCCCGGAGGAATCTAGAAACGTTCAATAGTCTCGAGATCATTAGCCCTGTGGCACTTTCCGGCAAAGCAGACCCCAAGCATCAACCCTTGACTGACGATCCTAACGATGTGTTCTCTTCGTTCCCGGCATTTCGTGAAATTGAAGATTACGATGGTGTCGGCGTCAAGATGTTCAACAGCGGTGAAAGGCTAATATCCAACTTTATCGAGGGTGTAGCTAATGGGGAAGGTATACAGTTTGATGAAAGAGGCAACTGTGTCTATGCCGGAGGGTATGTGGATGGTCTGAAGCATGGACACGGAGTTTGGACACGTCCTGATTCAGACACATATTATGAAGGAGTATTGGAGAAAGGTCGACCTCATGGAGCAGGCAAGTTTCATAACAATGGCACTGTAGAGGAAGGAACCTTTGTAAAGGGATATTTGGATGGTTACAAAACACTTAGTGATCAGCTATGGGATGTTTAGGGAACACGGGTTTTAGTCGTAATAAGAAGCTGGAGCAGAGAACGTATCTTCATTTAACATTCAATAGCCGTGTCTCTCTGTGATCATGAAGCTGAACAGGAACATATCGTCCGCTTATGGATTCTCCTAAAGGATGTGTAAGAAAGAAGTCCATGAGTACCAGTTTCCAGGCTCAAGTCTTTGCTACAGACTGACAAACACTACTAGCAGAAATCCATCTAAATGACTATATTTTATAGATATTGCGAATACCTCAATACTGTGACGGCATTACAGCGAGAATTTCCCCCCACATTTGCATAGCCAGACTCCGCCGATCCCCTAGAGTTTAACTATTCAGTTGGACCAGAATTCTTGCGATTATCCAGTACAAACTTGTCTAAATTTCGAAATAAAGAAAGCTGCTATTTTTTTTGTAATCGATTCCCTAATACATTTGTCCTTCCGCTCGATAACGACGGCTTCTCCACACTTGGCGGATAGATAACGGATAAATCCGAGTGGGGTTTTGTCTTAAAACTCGGATATACGACCTGTATCAATATCTCGAGCTACTGCAATGGTGTACTTCTTGGACAAGATTCTTCTCGTAGGAGACTCAATCACAGAGCTTTCCAGTGACCAGTCACTGGGATTTGCCTTTGCTCCAGCCCTGCAGAATGACTATGCAAGGAAATTGGACGTGATTACTCGTGGTTACAGTGGATACAACTCGGAATGGGATAGACATATTCTACCTAGCATTTTGCACGTCGAGCATGACAGTTCTGTATATTCAAAGGTTCGTCTCATGACGATCTTTTTCGGTGCAAACGACGCTGCTCCGAACTTTCAGTTTGTCGCCAAGGACCGTTTTCAGGAAAACTTGAAATACCTGGTCAATCTCGGCAAGGAGAGGGGAATCAAGGTTATTTTGATCGGTCCGGGTCCAATTGACGAACTCAACTTACCTTTGAAAAAGCCTGGTGATCCTCGTAAAACTAAGTTTGCTCATGAGTGGAGCGAGGCCGCCAAAGCAGTTGCCAAGGAAGAAAAGGTGCCATTTGTTGATCTCTGGAACGCGTTCTTTGCCTCTGTTGGATGGAAAGAAGGTGAGCCCCTGCCGAATACACTAAACACTGAGAGCAAGCGATCCATTGAACATCTTTTCACCGATGGCCTGCACTTCTCCGGGGCTGGCTACAAGGTGATGTACGATGAAGTCACCCGCACTATCAAAGAAGCCTATCCTGAGCTTGTTCCCGATGCAGTTGAGTACAAGCTGCCAGTATTCCGAGATGTCGACCCTGACAACCTCCAACAGACGCTCATTGACAAGATATAAGGTAGCTACTAGTCCATCTGCATAGATCAATTGAACTTGTATTTTATTGCGTCAATTGCCTTGTTCCTGCTTCGTCGGTTCCTGCTTCACCCATGTTCACGCTCACATTGTGTTCCTATGGGTGGAAAACCCAAATAGGTAAGTATAACCAGCCACTGATCAGCACCACTCCAGAACGCCAATCTTTGGCCTGAAAATCAGGGGAAGGAACATGAAACTCCTCGGCAGCATCTTGGCAGAGAAACGGAGCATATTAAACCCATTTTTTTCTACAGAATCGTTTATTAGAGCCTAAGTAAAGGTGGTGGGCCGCGACCAGCAACTACAGAAAGGGTGCCGAATTATTGCTTGCACTTGCATAATATTTGTGCAGTTTACCAGCAGTCAAATGAAGAGGCTGGCGCGCGGAGTACCACCGAGGAGGTTCGGTAAAAAGGATGAGGATAAGAAACCTGCCAGGCGGCAACATCATCAATGCACAGGGAACTTTGCCTTTGGCAATTGTGGGTCCAGAGCGCCAAAACCCACAAATTCCCTCGTGAAGGCTGGTTGATAGTGGGTCCAGAACCCACTAGCTCTGCTCCCCTTTACTTGGCACTTTTGTCATTTGGGAGTACTGAGATACTGCGTCTAGTAGGTCACAGGCCTGGTACAGGAGATTTTGCAATTTAGTCACAGGCCAGATCCACGGCCATCGCAAGGCATGACCTGTCTGTTGCTAACATTATTATTTCCCAGGGGTATTTTGCAATCCAAAAATATCCAGTTTCAAGGGGTCGCGTCCTGGGCGTTGCCAAAAATCCCGCCCGTCGCACCCCTACATTAACGCACACTAAAAGCTGGTGGCTGGCTCCACTAAGCTTTAATTTTTCTGCCTTTTTTTGTGGATGTCCAAGAGATACCATAGCCGCACGGTTCATCTGGGGCTACTACAAGAAGCGAAATTAACTGAGCAGGAAAGGCAGATGAGTAGCAATCTAAAGTAGACAATATTAGCCATTCTCTAGTACCTCCCAGTCTTTCATTCCTTACCCCTTGAAACGTCAAAAAACTCTCCTGCCCAGCCACTTTCTGTGCCCGAGTCTCCGCCCTGTCGCCCACGTCTTAGCTGCACAGCTCCCAAGGCATCGGCTGGCTTGTAGGCATACAATTTCTCTCTCAGCTTTGGCAGATATCCTAAAAGGGTAAACTAAGTGGGCCGTTGAACCTGCCTCACATTTGCTGTGCACTTTATATATATCAACCACCATCCTGCCGAGTGCAAATCTGCTTCTCACATTGCTAACCAAATACTTGACGGGATATGTCGGAGGACCTACTGGTCGACAAGCGTGGGAAACGCTCCTTTAGTGGAGTCTCGTCGACAGTAGCGTTTCCCCGGTCAGTCTCTGTTCCTCAGTCGTTTCTGGGAGCTAGACCACGAAATGCTGGTGGTCTTGCGGCCATTGCAGCTGACGACGAACGTTTTGCCGATGTTGAAGAACCTACAGACTCCATGTCACGGTCTCTGTCGGCTCCTTCAACTCCAAAAAACCCCAAAAAGATTAAGCGCCTGCTCACATGGCTGCAGCGTGAAGAGCCTATCGACGCCATTGAAGAGGAAGTGGCTCTTAGTCCTACAAACCTGGCCATCAACTCACAGCCGGCGATAAGTGTACAATGTTCGTCGGTTCCTCAATTGGACCAAAACGTGCAGTCTCTCGTCGGACCCATCCGTTCCCTCAATGTCAGAAATGCTACTGATATTGCCCTTTCCATACCAGAGATTCTCCATGAGATTTTGCGTCAGGTAGACTGCAATAACTCTGTTCCATTTGAAGCTCCTCCATCTCGTCGCAAGCCAATGTCGCTAAGACATGCACTAATCATCTACGGCGACACTGTGCAAGCACGCGAGGTATGGGAAAAGTCTCAGAGAGAGGATGCGAATGCCAGACAGTCAGTTACAAATTCCTCAGGGCTCTTTAATTGTCTTCAAGTCAACTCCATGTGGCACACCATCGCCAAAGAGATTCTCTACAAGAAGCTGCATTTCCGCCAGGACAAGCGCTGGACGCAGTTTGTTGCTTCTTTGGATGCAAGCCATCCTCCTACTAAACCTAGAGTTTTGGTTCTTCATAAACTAGCAGCAGCTAGTCAGACCCAAATCGAATCCATGGGCGAGGCTATCGGCGGCCGTCTTCAGTGGCTTGAGTTTTATACTTGTGCTTTCCTAATTCCAACAGAATCTTTGGTACGTGGTCAGTGTCTGCAGAAAGTAGTGCTTCCTGGCTGCCCGGGCGTAACTGACGATGTCATTAAGATGATTGCCGCCAACTCTCCCGCCCTGAAGCACCTTGACTTGCGTGCTTGCGATCGTGTCTCTGATAGAGGGCTCAAAGCAGTTGGCAAATACTGTCGACAACTGCGTCTGCTCAACGTCGGTCGCACTCATAATGGCGGTGCCATTACTTACCGCGGTTTACGCCATGTCATTCGCCGCACAAGAGTAAACACTCTTGGACTGGCCGGCTGTCATGTCGAGGATAAAGTTTTGTGGGAGATTGCAGCATATCGTGGTAAGGACATTGAGAGATTGTCCTTGAACAACTGCTCAATGCTCACAAACCAAAGTGTTCCTCGTATCCTTGGTTATACTCGTAACCTCTCTGTTCTGGAACTTCGTGGTTGCACCAATATTACTGACATGCGCCCGATTGTTAGATTCAAAAAGTACCGCGAGCTCTCAGGCTACCCACCCCTTATTGAAGGCTGTGAGATTATTGAACAGCGTATCAAAGACACAGAAACACTCATGGAATTTGAGCGCACTCAAGAAGTGCTTAGAGATATTTCAGAGTGGATCCACTCACCAGACGATGAACAGTTGGTTAGCACCGACAACACTGAGCGAGAATTGTCTATACAGCGAACTCCTCATGGGCAGCCTGCACTGGTGTCTGCTGCCTGATAGTGGTTTTCGCTACGCAGCCTATCCCTTATCATTCTTCTATAGGCATTAGCATTCAGCATTTTGTAATATCCAGTTCAGGTAGTACCTGGGCAATATAATAAGTTTTGTCATTGTACCTAACACTTGTTGTGTGGATGTCAAGCATTATAAATATGTATTAGAAATGTCTTGAAGAAGCTTCAAGAGATTAGAAAGGGGTATCGTCGTCCAATCAACTGGGTATTGTCGGTGGACCAAACAGGTACGGCAGTAGCCATACTACTAGATTGTCTAGTTCCACGGAAATGATAACGACTCCACAGAGGAAGTAGACAATGTACTTTATCAGGGACATGCTGTAAGAGCCCTTCGATAGAACCAGCTCGGCTGTAACTCCACGATACTGTGTCAGATTCTGCTTCTGTCTTTCGAGTGTCGTCAACAGTACATCTACTTCTTTTGGGTCGATAGCCGCATGGCGTAGGTCCATCACTTGCTTCTGTGTCTCTACCAATTTATCGAGATAGCTCTCACCTTCGTGGATTAGTTGGGTATTTTTCTCTTTGAGAAGGGCATTCTCTTCTTCCAAGAGGCGAATGCGTGAGACAAGATCCTGAGCAGCTTCAGGGTCATTAATAAATAGATCGGATAGGGGATGCATAGTTCGTGGAGAACTTTTTGTTCGCTGATGGCCAGGCTTTGAGTCTGGCTTCATATCTGGTTCTGATTTTACTTCATGCACAGCCGAAGAGGAAGCAAAGGAGTCTTCCGGAAATATTACTTTGGCAGTCCCCAGATTGGAAGCCTTTTCAGGTCGTGCCTGTTTCTGTCTGGCCATTTTCAACCTGTCGTCCTCAATCTGCTTTTCCATAGCCTCAACTTGCAGCTGAGACTCATTGTACTTGTCATTGAGTGTTTTTGTCTGTGTTCTGAAACCAGTCACATCGTTCATCAACTTGTCAATGGTTTTTTGCTTCTCCTCCAACATGTTTTCCAAGTACTGAAGTTCTTCAGACTGATCAAGCTTTTTGGAATCCAAGAGCGACTTGCGCGTTCTGAGAGGCGTAGAAGTCTCCATCGGCTCAATAGACTTGAAGGACGAGTCCGAAACATCTGAGAACTCCGAGGACGTGTCTACGCGACCTGAAATGACATCTGCCAAGGAAGCGCCTAGAATGTTCTTGAGGAGAGGTTCTAGCTCACTTCGTGACACCAGCTTGCGCGGGTTTGCTTCGATATAACGCGTTAATCGTTGTTGCATTTCCCGCGTGACGGGCAACTGGTTACTGAGCGCTTCCTGGAGCGCAGCCAAGAGCGATGAGAGTTGCTGCACTTCTAGTCGGTGCGCCTTCTTCTTGTCCACTTGCATCCACGCCAGCCGCAAGGCTGCAGATACGTTTGCCGCTTCAATGGGCATTCTCCCTGAGTGGACCCTATTTTGGTAAGTTTTGTATACAGTGGTGATTTACCGCTTGTATTTCCAAGTGTTGTCCCAACTAGCGAAAGTGAGACGTTTGGCGGGGCTTGCGATGAGTGTCGTTTTCGCAAAAATGCGAGATTTAGGGGGAAGTACAAAGGTCTAAAACTCACGTTTATTACAAAAAGTGTAAACTAGCAAATTCACCTCTGTCTTCTTCACATTTCCATTCACCCTCTACAGCAAAACCGTGAACGTCATGTTGACCACCCCTGAGCCTCTATTTATCTACTTCCTATTCCGGTCCATATGCCCATCCGAGGCACCTGACCCACTTCTACTTCCATGCTGGCAAGTGGAACTCAGACAGTCCATTCTACATCCTTTGTGAAATCTTCATCTACAAGATCTGGATAGATTCCCTTGCAAGTCTCTCTGCTATGTCATGACCGACCTGGCTGTCAGAAAACGGTAAGTACAACTTGTGATACATTTTGTCCTGCAACAGAAAAAAAACTAACAATCAGACACTCCTCTGCCCATCTTGGCAGACGCCGCGTATCCAGGAAACTCAGAAACATCAAGTCCAAACTGGACTTGCTCGATCAAACATTCACATCCTTTCCTCAGGCGTTTGAACAGCCTGTCGAACTTCGAATAGTCGAAGACTATTTTAGCAATCCACAGCCCGCAAGCAACTTGCCGCGAGTGCAGCTGCCGCTAGTCTGCGTCCGTTGTCTTCACACAATCAACGGAGAGCCGCAAGAGTTGTCTCTAATAAATCATCCCGAGATTGTGTGTGGCTCTTGTGTAGCGTACTGTGCCTCGGGGTTCAAGAGCATCGTGCGAGTCGAAAAGGCAGACTGCGAGCCTTACTATTTATTACAGCTTGACGGCTGGTACAACAGCATACAGCGACGGCTGCGTTGGCGATGGCGGTTATCAGGACTAATACCGTAATCCTCTTCTCTATTTAAAATCCTGCTCCTTATTTAAAAAATATCTTTATATCACTCTACAATGTCAAAGACTGACACAACTCTATCGGCTTCACCTTTTTTCCACTCAGGCACTTTGCCTTGCCATTTGCCCTTTCCTCCGCCCTTGACGCCAGTAACGGCTTCCTTGATCTTGCCTGCGACTTCTTCAACCTTCTCGCCAAGGACAACGATGGCACCACCTTCTTTACCCTGGCCACAGGCAAGCACAAGTGTACCTGTCTTGATCTTTCCCAGCTCTTTCTCAACGGCTCTCAAATAGTCGGCTGTTCCGTCAGCTTTGTATAGCACATAGTGACCCTTCTCCTCCAGGGCTTTGACGACATCCGCCGCTTCGTACTTGGCCAACTGCGCAACCAGAGACTTTTCGCGTGAAAGGCTCTCCTTGTTCAGCAGCTGCAGTCGAGAGATCTTGTCTTCCAATTCTTCAGGCTGGCACGACAGCAGCGCTCCGGCTTGCTTCAAAATCTCATGACATTCTGATGCATATTGAGAAACACGCTCACCAGCCATAAAGAACAGACGGCTGTTTGTTCCTCGAATAGCTTGCGAGTGGTACAACGACAAGGCTGCAATCTCACTGGTGTTCTTCAAGTGTGTTCCACAGCAGGGGTTGGCATCAAGCTTGCCAATGTGAATTACGCGCATAACACCCTTCTCATCATCAACCTCAGCAGTTTCATCAGCCTCGACAAAGACTGGAAGACATTGCTGGATCAGACCGTTGACCTCTGATTGCACTTCCTTCACCTCAGTATCAGACAGTTTACGGGGGAGCTCGATGTAGTTCATCTTGGTGCCCATATTCCAGCCCAGAGTCTCGACTTTGCGCTGATCCAGAACGGCAGAAAGCAAATGCTGACCCGTATGCTGTTGCATATGGTCAATACGGCGTTTCCAGTCCACTTCCATTGTCACTTCGCTGCCCACCTCTAACGGTTTGCTCACGTAGTGAACCGCCTTGAGGCCCTCTCTCTGAACATTCGACACATCTGCAGACAAATCTCCGCTCTTGAGACTGCCTGTATCGTAAGGCTGTCCTCCACCTTCTGGAAAGAGCACTGTGTCGTTCAATTCCACCAAGTACGTGCTGGGTTCTTTACTTGCGGTGCAGGAAACAACAGTTGCCTTGAGAGACTTGAGATACGAGTCTCTCTGACAAGCAAGGCGTCCAACTACAGTGGATGTAAACGTCATTCTCTGCAATGTCAGAAGTAGCTTAGAAGCTTAGACTTGCCAAGATGACTGATAAGATAGTAGTCACGTGAACGCTACCAGGAAAGTGGAGAGTCAGTCATGTTGATTGATGCGCTGGAAAATAGTCGAAGGCCATTCTGGAGTGGATTTAACTGATGATACGATGCACATCTTTGCACTACGACGCTGAACTATAACTCAGTAAGATTCGCAAATTTCAATTGAAGTCGTCATTGACAAACTCCGTGCCGACACCCAGGCAACGAAAGCAGCAAAAGCGGCAGAATTGAACCGGAAACGAGGGTAGCTCTAATTGACCTTTATCCTCGAAATTCCGCCAATTCCATTTCTTGTTTCCATCCCTCCTCAGGTCCCCAGCTCCATATCTCACCTCCCATCTTCATCTAGAACACATTGGAAGCTTCTCGATGCCCAACAGAGCCGGCGTATAAATAAGCCACGCCCAGCAAGGGAACGTGCGAATCCACGCAAACGGACTCAGTCTCATAAATAATCCGTATACAAAATGCCGTTTTTTCCAGAAATCCTGTGGGCTCAGCGTAGCCACGAGTTTGAAGAAGCCAAGAATGTTGTTTACCTGACGGTCAACATCACCGACTCTGAAAAGCCAAAGATCTCGCTCACACCGACATCTCTCAAGTTTGACAGCACTTCTGACGACGATAACAACGAGTACAAGTTTGGAATCGACTTTTTTGAAGAAATTGATGTCGACAAGTCCCGTGAACACCAGACCGGCAGAGGCGTTTTCTTTGTGCTGCAGAAGAAGACTCTCAAGCAAGACTTTTGGCCTCGTCTGACCAAGGAGAAAAAGAAGTTCCCATTCATCAAGACCGACTTTGACAAGTGGGTTGACGAGGACGAGCAGGAGCAGGAGGCCGGTGTCGACACCAACGAGGACGCTTTCGGCGCTGGTCCTGGCGCTGGTGGTCCAGCTGGCATGGAGAACTTTGACTTTTCACAGCTGGCCGGTGGTTTCCCAGGTCTTGGCGGCCAGGGCGGTATGCCCGACCTGTCTGCTCTGGCCGGTGCCGGCGGCATGCCAGATCTGTCTGCTCTGGCCGGTGCTGGTGCCGGCGCTGAGGGCGCTGACGAAGACGGAGAGGAAGTTGAGGAAGTTGTCGAGACTGCCAAGGAGTAATTTATTTTTCCAGTCTTTGCCTTTTTTCCAATGTGCTCTCTTTCAATGTAGTATAAAATATATATGATCATTAACTCCAACTCTTGGTTGCGGTAAATCATATTATTGATTCTAAATAAATTACAGTGGAAAAGTCACCAGAATATGCGTTTTTTTACATCTGACAACAGCTTCCACTCCCCGAAAATGCTCCTCCAGCAGAGTCTACTCTGCGGTCTCATTAGCCATGTTCTCTTCCGAGATTTGTTCGGTTCGTTGACGCAGTTCAGACAGATCCCACGCATCGTTCTCCTCGTCCTCTTCAACAACAAACTTGCCAGAGTCCAAAAGCTGGCGACCAGACATGTTCTTGGCCTTGAGCTTCTTGGCGGCAGCCTCCTCTTCCTTCTCTTTTCTTTCCTGTCGCTCGGACTTCCACTTGGTGAACGACTCCAGCGTGATGGGCGTCAGCTTCTTGGGCAGCTTGAACCTCTCGCTCTCAATGAAATCCTCCAGAGAAATCTCCTTCTTGTTGGCAGCAGCATCGCGCTCCAGCCTCTGCTGCTCCTTGGTCTTGAGCACAAACCCAGGGGGCAGCGAGTGCTTGTATTTACATTCATTACCGCCATTAGGACACGTCCAGAACCAGCCGTACTTTCCATTCTCCACTGCAGAAATGAAATGCTTGCACACAATGTCTGTAGTAGTCTTTGGATTGCCATGCTTGGACATGATGACGGATCGTAACTTTTCCTCGTCCCACTGGTCCATTGTGTCCTCTTCCTTGGTGTTTGCACGCTGATCCTCGTACAGGTTCTTCTTCTCTGCTTTTCTCTCCACTTCCAGGTCGTGCGAAAACTTGCACTTGTTGCCCTTGGAACACAGGCCCTTCTTGAAAAAGACACACACGACAGACTTGGGGTCCACTCCAAAGGGGACCTTCTGCGTGGGGATGGTCGCGGCAAACAGCTTGGCAGCCTCAGCTCTGGCCTCAGCCGCGGCTTTCTTCTCTGCGGCCTTTTTGGCGTTTTCAGCCTCTCTTCTCTTGGCCTCAGCGCTAGTGTCTTTGCCCATGGCTTCGACCTGCTTGACAAAGGCTTGCACCTTGGAGGACTTGTTTTTGTTTTTCAGACCAAATGTCTTATCAGAGGCCGACTGGGCCCTCTTCTGGGCCTTTGTTTTATCGCTAGGCTGATTTCCTTTCTTTGCCATTTTTTATGTAGATGAAAATGTAGACAAATATCTTTTTTTCACCAGACTCAAATTGACTTACCCGGGAGTCAGCATGAAGTTAGGCAAGATCTTGGTAGGTGACACCCGGTGATGCGCCGTGACGCTACGGTATATGATGAGAGTTCTTGTAAGGGTAACGGCTGTGTTACCGTCAAGTTGCTTTGTAAAATATCACTCGGGTGTTTCCTGTTTTACCTCGGTACGATTTTCTTGACAGCCGTTACGTGATTATCTCTTTAATTTGGTCGCCTGGTTTTCCAGATCGAGACCTCTACATCTGCAGGCTCCCTGTTCCTTATGCTACTAGAAACGACAGCATGGCTGAACATTACAGGGTAAAGACCAACAGACAGACATTTGGCATAGAAGAGAGTCAGCGTGACTTCACCGTTATAAACCTTGCAAAAGGATTCGCCTCGGCTTGAGTATCTAGTGACTGAGACTAGTCGTCTGAGCCTGATCGTTAATTCCCATTCCTTATTTACGCGATCTCCGGCCGTTCAAGTAGAAAGTGTTCGAACCACCAATCAGTGGATTCAATGAAGTTCAAAAAGACACAACTAATGACACAGTCAGATATTGACATCTCCATGGCACACGTATATCTCATTATCTTCACGCGTCTCCCTCAACACAATCAATCTACTCCATAAAACTTACCCTCCCGTACCCCAGATTTCCGCGTCCCTTCATATAATCCTCTTCCTCCTCACGTTAACTTGGCATTCTGGCTTCTAACGCCATCAGTTTCATGTTTAGCAGGACTACGGCGCGATACTCAAAGATCCTGTTCACAGCCACAGCCTCCTTTGTCGCTGTGGGCTCTTATTACGCAATATCCGGTCGTGAAGCAAGCAGTATGGTTCTCAATAATGGAAGAGCAAGAGGCCCTCTTTCACTCAGCGCCGTGCAGGTCACGTCGTTGCTGCGCGAAAGTGAGGAGTCATACCTGGTAGACCGAGGTAGAGGAGTACGGAGGTACGACGTGTCGCAGTTCGGTTCAAACTCACCATGCGAAGACGACCGATCAGAAAAGATTGTTCAGGTGCCTTTGATTACAGAAGGTGAAGAAACCGTATCCACAGATTGGATGTTCTGGGGTATCTATGACGGCCATTCTGGTTGGACAACCTCAGCAAAGCTGCGCGACCAGTTGATTGGTCATGTAGTTGCCGAACTAGACAAAACCTATGTAAGGGCTTCGCCAAATTCTGCGTCGCGACTCATCCCTTCTCCGCAGGCCGTCGATGCCGCTATTAAACGCGGATTTTTGAACCTGGATGACGAACTTGTCAAAAAGTCGGTAGACAAGTTGCTGGACCAGCAGCTCACAAAAGGACAATCAGCCGAGCTCATCGCTCCGGCCCTCTCAGGATCTTGTGCCCTTCTTGCGTTTTACGATACGTACTCTAAACGCCTCAGGGTCTCTGTTGCTGGAGACTCACGTGCTGTTCTTGGAGCGCGCAAAGCTGACGGTTCCTGGACTGCCCAGGCTCTTTCAGTTGATCAAACTGGTTCTAATCATGCCGAGGCTCAGCGTATTCGCAAAGAGCATCCTGGTGAAGAGACCACATGTATTGCAAGAGGCAGAGTCTTGGGATCGCTAGAACCAACCCGCTCGTTCGGAGACGCCAGATACAAGTGGCCCCGCGATGTCCAGAGACGAATTGCCTCCATGTTTTTTGGCCGTTCCGTCAATAGCAATCTGAAAACACCTCCATACGTGACAGCTGAGCCAGTGACTACGACAACAGATATCCGCCCTGAGAGTGGAGACTTTCTTGTTCTCGGCTGCGACGGTGTCTTTGAGTTGTTATCCAATGCAGAGATTGTGTCTCTGGTCGTTGAATGGATGAATGAAAAGATGCCCAATAAAGAGTTTGCCAAAACAAACAGTGGTGGGGGTGTTTGGTCTAGACTTCTCGGCAAGCGCGAAGCTCCTCGATCAGTCATGGCTGTGGAAGATATTTCTACAGATAAGGAATCGCAGAAGCCGCCATTTCGCAGAAACAATAAGCAACTTCAGTCCGTGGTAGAAGATGAGAATGTGGCCACTCACATTATTAGAAATGCTTTGGGCGGTGCTGATAGAGATCAAGTTGCAATGTTGGCAGGGATTCCATCTCCAATGTCTCGCAGCTATAGAGATGATTTGACGGTGACTGTGGTCTTTTTTGGTGACTATGATGGTGCCGAAGGATCGATAGGCAAGGTACGCGTGAACCAAGCTGCCACTGCAACTGGTGTCAGAGCGAAACTCTAGATCAAACCAACAGCACAGAATCATCAGATGCTATAGAGCTTATGAATGGGTGGTCCATAATTTATAGAACCTATCATTATATCGCATTGCATTGGCCGTATCTACAGCGCTTTACACAAGTCATGACTGGTCCGTCATGTTACCCCGATTCCTTGCATGGATTGAACATACTTGATCTATGAAGGCGAAGGTACATGGTGCTCAAGACCCGTCCCACGTCGTTTGCGTCTCTTTCAATAATAGCCAGTCGTCGCTTGGCCCGTTCTAACCCATTGAGCATCTCAGTGTGTTCCGAGGGATGCCCCACAAAGTAACCAATCGCCTTTTGCAGTTCCTTTATATGTTTAGACTGACAAAGATACTGTTTTTTGCACGAACTATAATGATGTGCCATGTAGCTCGTGGTAGCGCTCTTGAGAGCCTCGTCCAAGACAGCAGCGGGAACGTACTCTAGCATGGTATGGGAGGCAAATTATTATACGATACACTTTATATACTACCTTTATCTGTGGGGAAATCGATAGGTTGACCTCACCATTCCGACGGTCGGTGAGGATCATGCCTCATTTCGACAGGTCGTCTTGGATGCAAACGCATCCTCAAACGACCAGAAACAGAGCAAATTGGTGGGATAATGGGGACCACCTTGATATATCACTTGTTTCTATAAATTATCCTTTATAATGCGGACCTGTAGAAAGAGAATAAGTTCAATTGCAATAGTTTAAATTTTAGCATAGAGTGTTTGAGAACCGTTCCACTTGCTGCCAGGAGACAGCTTATTCCACTTACTGACAGAGCCTGCTTCGACACAGACCATCTGCTCATAGCCATTCTTTGGCCAGAAGTCCGCAAGAGAATTAGCATTGGCAGTCCAAGGATTCCACACAACAACATCGCCAACTTCCTTGCTGCGCTTAACAACATGAAGGGGCGTGCTGCCAACCTCGACCGTCACGTCACCTGGAGCATTCTCGTAGACTCTGTCGAGCTCGCCCTTGAAGGAGATACCACCAGCTTCGGCTTCCTTGTACTGGTTCTTGGAGACCTTGTCATTGACATGGACAGAGTCCAATCCGACTACACGAACCTTGTCAATTGCAGGAATACGGAAATAAGTGTGGAACAGCACATTGAAATCCCATTCCTTGGAATCGGTGTTCTCAACGGTGAAGGCAGTGCTAAGGGTCTGCTTATCACCGTCCAGAGTCACGCGGTAGATAAGCGTAAAGTCAAAGGGCCATTGCTCGCGAGCAGTCTCCGAAACGTCCTCTGGACCAAGACCAAACTCGACGGTCAGAGGAGACTCGGCAACCTGGCCAAGAAACTGCCACGTGCTGTTTCTAGCAAATCCATGTTGTGGCAATTTGCTGCAAGCGCCCTCAGTGGCCTTTCCAAAGACTGGAAAGACGAGAGGAATACCTCCACGAACAGCCTTGGAGCCGTCGAGATGAGCCTTCTCAGACAACCAGAGTTGCTCTGCACCCTCAACAACCCAAGAAAGGATTGTAGCGCCAAAGAGCAGAATGCGGACTGAGGAGCCTCTGTGTGTAAGGACAATGTCCTGTTCTCGAACTTCTACCGACATTGTGTTTTTGCAGGATTCGTTAGGAGAGATGACCTTTCTTTGGGCAATTCCCTATGGTTGGCTTGTTCCTGATTCACATATCCGGCCACGGTGCGCAGCCGGTATTGCGCGATTTGTGACGTAGATGGTACTGAGAAAGATTCAAAGAAAGATTGAAAATTTATAAAGTGGTTTGAAGAGTTTAGTTGACTGTTTTTCTCTGCTCGACTTTGGGCCCTCTGCATGCACCTGCCCAAACAAGAGGGTCCAAAGAGGAACCTCGTGAGGAGCCTAGTTAGAGATTATAGTTACGAGATCACTGATAGCGAGAGGGCAATGAGAACACAGGCAATGAGAACACAGGCAATCAAATGGCAAAAACATTAGCAATTGCCATTCTAGCAGGAATAAGATAATAAATATATTGATAAATAGAGAAACGGCGAGGTGCCGCCTAAGGTATTCTGATTACGCTGATAGGGCAGCATCTGTGGAATAAATAGATGCAACAGAATTAAAACTTCACATTGGTGACGTTCAACATGTTGGCCTCACGAGGACAGTACGGACACTTGAAAATGTGATGCGATGAGTCCTTACCCAGGAGGCGCACAGATGTAGAGGCCAGAACGTGGCCACAGGGGAGCATCATTGGCGGATTCTCCACGGTTGTCTGCTCCTTACTCACAGGGCAGACAAAGATCTCATGGAAATGCAGAGCCCGCGGCAGTTCGATTTCAACCGGAAGCTCGTTCTGAGACGACCACTCTGTACGGTTAGACTTGATGATTGAGTTCATCTTGGTGAGCACAGGCAGAGCAACGGTGCCAGCAATTGAAGCTATCAAAAGAGGTGGCTGCGGCGGGAGATCCAGCAGAGAACAAAACTCGGCAGAGAAGAGATCAGCCAAGTGATCGTACGCTGGCTGTTCCAGCAAGTTCAGTTTAAGATAAGGAGAATTGGTGTTTCCGCGGTACAGCAACGAGGTTGCCAGCTGCTGAATATCTGCCAGCTGCTTTTCACCAAAACGTGCTAGGTTTGAGACTGCATATTTCAACGCCTGATGTGGTTTATCAAGAAGCTTAACAAACTCAACACGGTGTAAAGTATATTCCAGGTTGGAACCCCGCGATAGGAGCTCGTTGTGACGAGCCGAGCACCATTCAATAGCTGACTGCAGAGAATGATGCTCCATGATATCTTCGACGATTCTATGAAGATAACCAAACTCTTCACGCAAGAGAGATTCACCGGTGTTGGCCTCACGGGCAAAGATCTCAGCAACATCAAACTCACCCGTACGGAGCAAATGCATCTTCACAGCTTCATCAAGTATCTTCTTATCTGCAGGCAGCGGAAAGAGCTTTGGATCATACCCCGCAGAAACGTCTAGACGAAACGTCTTGTCGACAGCCTTTCCAAACTTGTGGATCTGATTATAAAGCTCCTTCTCATGGTCATTGATTTGACTCGTCACATGCAGACTGTTCTTGTGAGCGTTTTCAAAGTGCGTTTGTACGAGACGCGGATCTGCCCCGTCCGTAGCAATGGCAGTCTTTGTAAGCATCAGCATGCGCTCAAGAGCATCCAGCTCTGAGATGCATTTGTCAATAGCCGTGGAAGATTCCAGACGACCTACCTCCTTTGCGACAAGTTCCATTTTGCTTCGTTTGTGATGCAACAATGATCAACGATGGGAAGAGGCAACTTATGGAGGGCAGCGCGATGCAGGGCGGGGCAGGGGACCTGGATGGGGCAAATAGTTGCAGAGGGAGAATAACGGCAACGGGAAATGGCAAACGAATGAACGGGGTATTATTCAATAAAGTGTCAAGGAAAGTAAGTGAGTATTTATGTATTTTCACGACTTTAGCTAGTCGTATCTTGACTCTGATTTCTGCAATGCCGCAATCACAGCAGCAGTCTTGTGCTGCTCTCCATACGGTGTACCAGGGTGGAAGCGAACACTAGAGATTATGACTTTCCTTGATAAAGCAGGTTAAAGAATTGATAAATTTAGCAACTATAGCGATAATATTGAAAGAAATCTAGTCGTGAAATTGGTAGTTTCAGTACCCCGGCATTTGACTCAGACCTGATGAATAACGTCCGTTCTCAGACATGCGGCTCACTAGTGCAATAGGTAGTCAGGCAATACAGCGCTGAGCCAATGCACAGACTAAAGGAAGTAGAAAGACGATGAGCCAGTTGAAACTACTCCAAGTATGAAAACCCAAATTAAAGTTACTTGAAACATCCTCCACTACTCTACAGACACTGATTTGGAGAACTGGATCTGGCACAGCCGTGCCAACTGCCAACTCCATATTTCGTCTGGGGGAGGCGACCTCAACATTGCGCACTGCTCTCAGGTTCTTGTGGCATTGTGACTTGTTCATTGCTTTACCTTACTGGTGCTCTTTTGCTACAAACAAGTCCATTTCCTGTGTATTCTATTTGCCCCCAAATGAAGCCTTACCTAAGCATCCCCTTGAAGGGAATGCCAGACGTTGACTGGCAGGGGCCTCTTCGCCATTACATTGCTTCGCTGTTTGGCTCTGATGAGCACTATTCCAGGGAAATTGCTCAGCTGGCAAAGCTCCGTCAAGAAGTTCGAGGATCTGCATCGGATCAGGTTGGGAGAGACTTGACTTACCGCTACTGGAGTCAGTTGGAGCTTTTGGAGCTCAGAATTCCAGTTGGAGATCACGGATGCCGAGTTACTTTTAGTTGGCATGATGCTCTTACCAAGAATCTGTCCACTCAGCATTCCATGGCATTTGAGAAGGCCTCTGTGCTCTTCAACTTGGCTGCGATATACTCTACAATCGCAGCGAGTACAGATGACTACAAGATTGCTTATGCGTCTTTCCAGGCTGCTTCTGGAATCTTTTTATATCTTCAGGAAAACTTTCTTCATGCTCCTTCGACTGATTTGCATCAAGATACGGCGGGGGCACTTTCCAAGCTCATGCTCGCTCAGGCACAGGAGACGTTTGTGGAAAAGCTGCGAGCTGACGGTACAGGCAAGCCTCAGATGCTCGCCAAACTGTCCAAGGGTGCAGCAAATCTCTACAAAAGTGCCTCTGCAGCGCTGTCGGCGGTGCTAAAGAATGCTGTTTGGGGCGACAAGAACTGGGTACTGTATTGCAACACCAAGGAACACATGTTTTTGGCAATAGCATTTCAAAACCAATCCCTCCACCTGGAATCCACTCGCAAGTATGGCGAGTCTGTGGCATATTCTCTCCTCGCGAAGCAAACCATTATCGAGGGATCACGACCGGCACTTCCCTCGCAGTTTGCTGATATAAACACTGCGGTCAAGACTCTTGTCGATGCATTGACCCATACAGCAGAGTCCACTGAGAAGGACAATGATCTAATTTATCATGACAGTGTTCCGCCTATCTCTACTCTGGCCGAACTTGCAGGCCTTGCGGCCGCAAAGCCTACACCCCTTAATGGCCTATACAAAGACGAGGCCACCCTCAAGAGTGTTATTGGGGGTGATATTTTTGAGAAACTCATTCCTCTGTCGGTGCATGAGAAGGCTTCACTTTATAGCGAGGAGCAAGCGAAGCTTGTGAGAACTGTTGGCGAAAAAATTGACATTGCCGACGAAGAACTCAGCTCAGCTTTAGAATTCCTAGACTTGCCAGCTGCTCTAAGGATTTTATCCAGTGATGGCAAAGATTCGTCGTCCTCGTTAGATATTCCTAGTGCTGTCAACAAATGGGCAGCACAAGTCTGCACCGATGATACGTCTCAAACTTCTGTTGTTGACCTTCGTCGCAAGATTTCAGAAAATGTAAGAATGGCAGATGCGTTGATTGTGAATCTGCCAGTTTCGACTGCAGGTGATCTCAGGAACGAAATTCGTTCTGTCAAAGAGAGTCTCACCAGTGGTGCTGCCTCTGATTCTAGAATCGAATCGCTCTTACAGCCTGTACAGAATGAATTGGAAATGCTGCGAGAAGGACCTGATGGAAAGAAACTAACTGTTGCATTTGCAGAGGCCAGTGCATCCTCTCCGGCACCCACCTCAAGTCTCCTGGATATTGACCAATCTGGCGACGATAATCTGGCTCGAATGATAGATCAGGCCCATGTATTTTTGGGTAAGCTCAACAAGTTGAGTTCAGAACGCAAGACAGTCTTTTCTGAACTCAAGAAGAAGGTAAGGGAAGATGATATCTCGCAAGTACTGATAGTGAACCAGAGAGCTGATGAGGCCACGTATCAGAAACTGTTTGAGGGCGAGCTCTCTAAGTTTGAGCCATATGAACAGCGTATCCTGGCCACCATTCATCATCAGCAAGTGTTTCTGGGAGATTTAACAAATCTTTGGAAACAAGTAATGTCGTCTGACTCTGTGAAGCAAAAAACTAAGGATCGCGAATTTGTCAAGTCTCGACGTGCCGCCCTTGTGGACAAACTTTCTGATGCTTATCATGCGTGGAGAGAAGCTGGCGATGGAGTGAGCAAAGGCAAGGAGTTTTACTCAAAGTTGGTTAAGACTTCTTCTTCTCTACCTGACAAGGCTAAGGAGCTTACAAAATCGCAATCACAACCGACATATTCTGCGGACTATTCAAGCCCGAGGACTTCTACTGCGAGTCCAGATGATAATTTGAGAAGCCAGCTGGCTGGTCTGTCCTTTGGAAACTCCTCTGGTGGTCCACCACCACTACCGTCCAAGACCAGTGGTTATCCTTCCTACCAAGACAGACAGTCACCGCAGTCTTCTGGATATGATGGCCAGGGCTCTGACCGGTATCAGAGAGCAGATGCTCCTCAGGCTCCGTACCAGCAGCCGCAGCAGTATTCTCAATACCAGCAGCCGCAATACTCTCAACCCCTGTACTCGCAATATCCTTCACAGGGCCAGTACTCTCAACCGCCTGTACCTCCATTACCACCTCAGCCTAACCGGAATGCTCAGTTCTCGCCCGCTTACAATGCTTACTATGGACAGACGTCTCAGCAGAACCAGTATGGACACCCACAACAGCCACCCTATCAGTAAGATGATTCGAATTTTTTTTTTGATGTGAATATGCTATAATTATATATCAATGCAAATAATGGCTCACCTGTAGTTCCCTTTGATAAACTAGGTGACAAGAGCTTTCATGCTAGTTTTTGAGACTCTTGTATATTGGTTCCAGCCCAAACGAGACATCACAGAGTCTGACAAAGTTGATTACTCCAGAATCCACCGTAGCCAGCACTACACTCCTAAATCCTTCTTTGAGACGCTGCATTCTACCTCTCGTCTGATAGCGAGGATCAACAGGACTGGCATCAAACAGCTTGTCAAAGTCAGCAAGCGTAGGAAACTTATCAGTGGAAGACATCACAACTATGCGAAAGTCTGGCGCTGGAGGTTGTGACTTCTTGAAGACAACGTTGGGCTTCCAAACATTGAAAGTGAAGACATCTGGATCATATTTCTGATTGAGATGTTCAATTTCAGGTTTGTAACATGGAACGTAGTCTATGTCTTCGTACACTTGCTTGTACGATCTGTACACAGGCGCTCGGAAGAGAAACAACGGGTTGAGTAGGCGCAGGAAAGAAAATGAGGGGATCCACAAACGCCAGCGAGCAGAATGGACGTGTAGAGGAGAGCTCTTGTAGTGCCGTAGCACATGGAACCCCAACTTCTTCAGATATGAGTAGACGTGGTATTGGTATAGGTCACGTGATGAGAGAACCGAATATGCAGATTGAAGAGACAGGGGCAATGCTCCTGCACCGGCAGCGCTTGTTGCAGGCCAGTAGCATCGTAGAGAGCCTCTTTCAAGCAGATACAGCATTTCCTCGGGGGTTAGCCAGGTCGTACCTGTGGAATCAGCCACGCCGACGGACTGAAAGTGCGGCCCCCTGTACATTGTTACCCGTGCCATCTTGTGCTCGGGGCTCCATTCGGCCGTTGCATGGTGCTTTGAAAGATGCAAAGAGTCGCCATTTAGCGCTGCGTACATTGATTCTCTTGACTCTGCTAGTGCGCGTTTCTGCGAGACCGTGGCGTCTGGGGCAAAGTCCTTTTCGCCCCGTTTGAGAGGAGCTCCGCCAGCAACATTTGACTTGTCGGAAGAGATCTTGCCAGCGGACTGGCTCAGAAAGCGCCAATCCTGCTGCTCATCTTCGACATCAGACATGACTCCAGCAGAAAACGATGAGCTCGTGCTGAAAATAATGAAACACTGGCGCGGCTGTGACAGGCGGGTGAAGGCTGTGCCTGGTCAAGACGGTTGCCTCAGACCTCCGATAAGCCTTTTGGGAGAGCGAGCCTTTTGAATTTGGGCGCTCGCATACAACCGTCACGGCTGTGCACTGACTACCAACGCACTTGGTCCTCAAGCAGAACCAGACAAACGAGAACTAATCTCGTTGAGGGATCAGATGGACGAGGAAACTCAGGATGGAACGATCGGTGCAGTTGTAGGTATTAAAGACGTGGTTTAGGCGATGAAGGATTTTTAAGATTTGGCGTTTCCCGTTACTCAAGCGGCTCTCTCGGCTAGAGATGGGCGGAGCTGGCCGGTGTCAGCTGGAGACGTGAGAAAACAGGCCAGTCGAAGGCAAAAGCAAGGGAAGAGCAGTCAGACGATTATTTGCTTCATAGTTGTCTGTTTGTCATCTTTTGCCGTCTGTTGGGTGTTTGCGTGGTGTCTGTTCGGTATCTGGTGTCTGTGCTCATCGCCTCTTTGGCGGTGAGACTGATCAAGAACTGGTACAACTGCACTCGCTCATGTCTTTGTGCTATGAATTTCTGAACCTAAGGAATACCAGACGTTGTCAATATTCCAGCTGCTTCTCTAATACTTCTGAAATAGGCAGGTCCAGCTCATAAGGGCGAACACTCCTTCACAGTACTAACCAAGGCATTGAAATTACTTCAAAATCTCATAGAGCCACTGGCGCACGAAATCACTACACAAGCTATAAATGATGAGCGCAAGATTCGAAAACGATATGGCTCTAGCTTTTCGGCAAAGACTCACCACCCCAAGAAAGGTTCGGAAACAATCACCGGCCGCATCGCGTATGTGACGATCAGGAACAAAGATATATACGGCAAGGAGAAATCCACAGAGACAGTCTACTTTAGCTGTTCCAATTGTGGCCGCAAAATTGCAGGTACAAGATTTGCGGCACACGTAGAGAGGTGCCTGGGTGGCCGCAATGCTCGTGGTAAACACAGCCTTTACTCAGACACAAATTCAGAATATGGCTCTCCGAGTAATGTGGCATCTGCTGCGTCGTCTCCAGAGTCTGGGGCTCCTTCACCCAGGAAAAAGAGAAAGAAGACTGACACAACAAAGAGCGTTGTCGGTCGCTTTGTGAAACGCGAGGAGCGTTCGGGGAGTTTCACTCCAGAGCCATAGTTCGTGCTCTGGATTACATCGTTGCATAACTAGTTTCTCTGTATTTCTAGTCATTATATTTATGATTGATCACTTTAGATCCCCCTTATCTCTGTAGTTCGCTTTCAAAACTTGTTTGCGCGCAACAGCAAAATGCATGAGCAGACAAGCTTTGAGACGACCTCATCTGATATCAAGAGAGCTGTGCTCTAAACTCCAAACCCAAATGACAATGTATAACTAAAGGTAAGTATGCGTACTAAGCAATAAACAAAGTTAAATATTTTAAATATAGGGAGAACGAATCTGAAGCTAGAAAAACAGATCCACAAACTGTTGCCTTAAACGTGGCCAACCTGTGAGATTCTCATAGCGATCAAGATCCCATTTCTCTTCTTCAGTCTCAACATGACGATCAGTCTCAAGATCAATCTCTTCTACTGGAATGGTTTTGGGGAAACGCTTCCAGCACCACCAGCCAAAAATCATGAGGGGCATGGCGATAAGTTCAACATAGTAAGAGAAGAAAGTAGACACATTCCAGGGACTGAACGCACTCCATCCTTGGACAAACATGATGACAAAACACAGAGCAGCAGAAAGATACGGCCCCCAAGGGTATGTCCAATTCTTGTATCGCAGCAAGTGATCCTTGCCTTGTGCAGAGACTGCCTTTCTGAAGCGAATGCTGCTGAGACAAATACACATCCAGCATATTTGGTTCGCTACACCAATAAGCTTTTGTAGCCAGTTCCACAGGGTGCCTGCACCAATGTAAGATGAGCCGAAACAAAGGCCAGAGAGAGCAGCGGAAAGTAACAGAGCAACATAAGGTATTTTGTGCGGAGTAAGAGTTGCAACAAACTTTGGTGCAAAACCTTGAGATGCCAAAGAAAACATGAGTCTTGTGCCAGTAAACAGACCGTGATTACCAGCAGCAATTAGCGAGGTCATGACAACGGCATTCATGAAAGATCCAGCAACATGCGAACCTGCCAGTTCAAAAGTAAGGGTAAAGGGAGAAGTTGCAGCGCTCTTTCCAGACAGTTTGGGCTGGGTGTATGGGATATTTATGCCAATGACAAGAATCAAAAGTACGTAGACGGTGAGAACTCTCCAGATAGCTGCCCTGACAATCTTGGGGATTGTCCTGGCAGGGTGCTTTGTCTCACCTGCAGTAACACCAATAGAATCAATGCCACCGTGAGGGAAAGCTGCGGTGACAAGAACTGAAGCAAAGCCTCTCCAGCCATCGACAAAAGGAGCATCTTTCAGATGCCAGTACTTGAAGCCAATGTACTCTTTTTTGGTGTTTGCGCCGCAGTTGACAACGACGCCGAGAATAATGAAAATGATGGTGGAGATGACCTTGAGAAAAGCCAGCCAGTATTCTAACTCGCCGTAAGCACGGACATGTAGAGTATTGACAGAAATCATGAAGAGCCAAAAGATAAGAGCAATGGCCCAGGGAGGAAACGTAGACCAGTACGAGAAGACAAGCTGCACCGATGTGAGATTAGTAGCCACCGAGATGGCCGCATTGAACCAAATGATCCAAGTAAGTGCAAAACCGACTGGTTCTCCAAGAAACCGGGAGGCGTATACCCCAAAGGAGCCGGCGACTGGGATGAAGGTTGTCATTTCGCCAAGAGCCAGCGTCGTCAGAAAGACAATGACACCGATGAGAGCATAACTGAGAAGCATTGAGCCAGGACCAGCCGTGGCAAGGGACTTTCCAGAGCCCAGAAAAATGCCAGTTCCAATGACTCCTGAGATGGCAATCATTTGGATTTGGCGAGACGAAAAGCCTCGAAACAAACGATCTTCAGACTTTAGCAGAGCCTCCTCGTCGCTGGGCAATTGTCTGACATGTGGCCGTTCGTCTTTGGGGGCGTATTCATCGGAAGACTGTTGGCTATTGAAGGAGCCCATCTGTCCGCCAGTTGGTTAACAAAAAGCTAAAGATCTTTGTAGATGAGATTAGATAACAGCGGAGGGTCAGACATATATAGCATTTTTTGCGAGACCGGCTCGAGACCCCTCCCCGTACGCAAGTGCCATGCAAATGGGCCACAGGTAACGGCACAGGTTCGGTCGCATGTGCGGCGGGCGTGCATTTTTTGCTTCTTCTGGGGAAGGTTTCTGAAATGCGAGTTTACCCGCTCCGACAGTGCATTGCACGAGTTGCCGCTTTGGACCAAAACATCTAGTGTAGCGGTGCCATTGAGGGAAATGATCGATAAAGAAGATGAGAAACGATCAGATTATGATAGCCTTGGCGAGTGACTTCAAATAGCGCTTTTTCTCACTTCTTCAAAGGAAACTTGTCTCGCGCGGCATTCCCCGCCCGTATTTTAAGACCAACCTTAAAATCTTGGCGCTGCTGTGAGCAAAAATTCTAATGCCGGCAAATTACGTGAATCTGATAAAACCCAAGGAATCCGACGCACTAGGATGCGGACCCCCATGCATCGCAGTCACTTGAGCACTTTTAGCGGATATTTCTGAGCAGATTCTTAATCTCTTTCTTGGCAATTTGTCCGATTGTTTTCGCTGTGTTCATTGTTGGGCGTTCTGCTTCATCGTTAAGGCAGGGCCAAGCTTGGCTCTAGTCTTAGCATTTCGGTGGTTCCTGCAACAGCTCTCAATCGTTGTTGAGAGCTGTTGAGCGTTCTCCGAGTACACCGGAGTACTGCCCCGAAAAGTCCCTGTGGTTCCGACGGTGACCTAATCTGATCATCTGATTAATTTGGATGATGCGGATTGATGTGGATTGTTGTGATGCCGCGATGCCGGAAACGTTTAAGCACGCAATAGACTGATTGGATATATTCGTTATCATTCATCTCAATAATCAGTCTTTTAATCTAACTCAATTGGGCAAGTCCATGGTCGCCAAGAACTTATTGCAGCTCAATTGTGGCCGTTGGGAATCAATTGAGGTTGAGCTCCTCCGTCTCCGAAAATACGTCACAACCCTTGCAGAGCCGTTGCCGTACCTTTGTGGTACCAGGCTTGAAGAGCATAGGCAACACGCCAGTCTGCACGACTGGTGTGCACGGGCAACAATCATTCAGAAAGCTGAACCAGATAGTGGTTACGAGCAATACGACATGTCTAAGTGCTGGCAAGAAATAAAGAGACTTTTGATTGTTGCATCCAATTGAGCACATTGTACTTGTTTGCGTGTTATAGAAGCGTGTGATCCATAGCGGGCATTTTCCCGGTGTTTGGGGATAACTGCGAGCGCGGGTTCTAGTAGGTCAACCTTGTCGTGTAGCACCAAAAACGCTGAAAACATCTATTGGAAGTACAAACTGACAATTGAAGAAAGAGAGCTGAGTGATTCTGCATGTCTGCACCACGATTCCCGCAAACTGGTCTTCACTGTACTATCAGTTCACCGTTCACGTGACTTTTACGGCTGAAACCTTAAATGCGAGAGTCGTGCAATCGCAACTTGTACAAGCAGCCAGGGCTGCTAGGTTGTAGCAATTCGCTCTGTATACAAGGCCCTCAGAGTTCACCTCGTCAACGTTTGGAAAACACAGACAATGGGCAAATACTACGCAGTGCAGAACGGTCGTGAGAACGGGGTGTTCACCAACTGGTCGGACACCAAGTCGTCCGTCATTGGCTACCCTGGTGCCGTTTACAAGTCGTTTAATACACAGGCAGAAGCGACTGCCTTTGTAAACTCTTCTGGCGGCTATAGCGCTAGTCGCTCGTCTGGTGGTTCCTCTAGTGGCGATCGCTCGTCTGGTCTTTCGTCAGGTGGTTCATCTGGCGTATCTGCCAGTATTCCAACAGTCTACGGCCGTTCATCCTACGGCTCGCACAAAATGATTCCTGTAACCAGCTCTCACTCATCTGGTGCTTCTAAACGCTCTTCTGCCGCCTCCTACAGCCCGTATTCCAGCAGCCACGCATCCCACAAGTCTGGTGTAAAGGAAAAGAGCACAACGGTCTACGTTGATGGCTCGTCTCGTGGCAACGGCAAAAGTGGTGCTCGTGCTGGCTACGGCGTCTACTACGGTGACAACGATGCTCGTAACGTTGCTGCACCCCTAGAGGGCCCTTCGCAGACAAACCAGCGTGCAGAGCTCTCTGCTATCCTCTCTGCTCTCAAGGAGCACTCTCCAGCTGAAGGCAAGCTGACCATCAAGACTGATTCTCAGTATGCGCTCAAGAGTACCACAGAATGGGCTGACAAGTGGGAACGCAACGGCTACAAAAACTCGAGTGGCCGGGATGTCACTAACCAAGATCTGATTAAGGAGTGTCGCATTGAAATCAGCAGAATTGGCAAAGACAACTTGAATTTTGAGCACGTCAAGGGCCATTCTGGCGAGCACGGCAATGAAATGGCCGACAGGCTTGCCAATGAAGGTGCCAACAAGTGATTAACTTTTTGGAAAAAAAATTGATTGAAGAATCAAGTGAAGTGAGCCTGTATTGCGGTATATCAATGAAATGAATACTAGTGCGCCTCTATGGTCAAGTAATTAAAATGCACTATAGATTACAGATTAGAACAGCTTCGCCTGGTCGTTGTTCTGTTCAACAAAGGCCACAGGAAGACACTGCCTCACGCTGTGGGAAGCACCTTCTCAAGGAAGTCAAATATATCGTTCAGTTCTTTAGGACTGACAGAATGAACCAGACCAGGGTAGGGATGCCACTCTACCTTCTCAAAGCCCTCCTTCTTGAGAGCCTCGTAGCTGGAGTAGCCATAGTCGTACTTGATGACGGGGTCAAGGTCGCCGTGTCCAAAGAAAATTGGAGTCTGAGCCTTTCCGCGGGTACCATGACCAAGTAACCGTTCGGCCAATGGCAAGTAACTGGAGAGAATCAAAAGGCCGCCGACCTTTTTGTCAGATGTAAGGAGATTAGCCAACGCAATAGCACCGCCCTGTGAGAACCCGCCAATGACAATTCGTTCAGATTTGACACCGACAGAGACTTCCTTTTGAATAAGACTGTCAAGCGTCGCTGAAGACTCCAAAATTCCAATATCGTCCTGATCAGAATGGTTCACAGAATTCAGCTGTTTAATGTCATACCAGGCAGGCATTTTAGAGCCAAAGCTTAGTGTCACTGGACGTTCTGGAGCGTCCGGAAATATAAAGTTTACATGCTGAAGGCGCTTTCTCTGGCGGGCTTCCTCAGCCAGGAACTTCCAGCCCTCGCCAGAGTCGCCCAGACCATGAAGAAAGATGATTGACGCAGAAGACGTCGTCTTGGCAGGAATCCGAAGTGTCATCTTGGTAGGCTGATGAGAGGGTCAGTTCCGGTGTGTTAATATAGCTGGGAGTTGGGTTCGTTTGTCCAGGTGTTGTCTATGTTGTTCGTGGGGGGGAATGAGATCTCAAGGGCCGGGAACGAAAATTGTAGAACAGAAAACTCCGCTTCATAGAAAAATATGCGTTACAGTCTGGGCTCTATAGTCTATTCTGCCAGATGAACGTTAGAAGAATACCATCCGTAAATCAATATATAAGATCGTCCAGTGTCACCTGGAGAGTTAAATAAGTTTTGGGCCATAACGAATGGCAGAGAGCGGTCCCTTCAGTCAGAACCAGCAAAACCCTCTTTGGGTCCCAGCAATGCTTTGTGGACCATGTCAATGACCCCTGTAGAGCTGTAGTCTCCTCTACCTCCTCCGTTCTTAGCATAAGCTAGTCGCACATATATTCTGGTCAAGCTCGGTATGTGCTCGTCCAATGTTGTCAGCCATTCGCCGATTGAGAAGGACGTTGAGGAACCACGGAAACGCTCGACATCATCAATAAGAAGCGAAAAAGTATCCCATGGCTTTGACTCAGGTAGAGATGACCAGTGCAACACTGTATTATTGGCTGAAAAGTCAACCGTAAGAAATTTCGGACGACCTCCAACAAAGGTAGGACCTCCTCTTCTCAATTGCGCAACAGTTTGCACAATGGAATCAAAATCCCATCTTGCAATGCCACTCACAAAAAGACCCATCAGAATGCCCTGGTAAGCCAATCCGGCATGTGTTGGTAGCGATGCTCCTGGCAGTAACAGCAGTGCCATTATATAATGATGGATGCGTAAAGTCTGGTTTGGAAGGAGAGCCAAAAGAATCAAAAGTACAATCATAGTAATGTACAACAATATGTATGATCGTAGTTTCCCGGCTCTCCAAATAATATATACTTGTCCAATTGCGATGACCAGGACAATGCCTGCAAGAGAGAGTGCCGCGGCCCACCCACCGGGCTGAGAATTGAGATCATGAATAGTCAGTCTATCGAGTGGTAATTTTCCAAAGACAATGTTCTCCAGAATACCAATGAAAAAGAAAGGAACCCATAGTACCGCTCTACTCAAATTTGGCGAGAATTCGGACGCTGGGTCAGGTTTCACGTCCTCTTCATCATACGCTGCCATTTCTTCACTAAGTGATTCAGCAAGCGACATGCTGTCAGGGGACGCAAGTCGCTGATGGAGTCTCTCGTAGTTTGTATTCGAGCCTGTCGGCCTCAGAACTGGTATCACGCAAAAGACATACAGTACATAAGCAGACATGAGGCACGGAAGAAAGCGGCGGAAGCCCAGTGATATTAGCTCAGCAGACGGATTCTCAGCACCACTTTGAATTGGCGGGTTAGATGCGAGAATGACAGTCCAAAAACCAACACTCAATATCACCCAGAAAAAGTCGGCAGCACCACTCGCAAAATATCCATAGATAAATGACATGGCAATGTTGAAGCCAATAATGATCCATCGAAGATCAAGACATCCTGAAATCTTGTGATTGGAGAGACTATCGAAAGTGAAGGATGCAGGAAACTCGGAGTCAAAAGGCATGGACTCAATGCCATGGGCCCTCGAGGAAGAAAAGTTGAAAGTTGGACCAGCAAACGTGACAACTCCTCCACCACCAACAAAGTCTGAAATGATGCCTGCGTGGATAGCAGATGCACAAATGAACGAATCGGCTCTATAGCCAGATTCATTCGTGCCAATCACGTACGGCCGATAGATTGAATTGTATGTACCCACAGCCCAGTTGGAGTAGGTGTAAGAGCCAGTGAGACAGCCTGCGGGGCATTTGAATGCAAAGTTCTCGAGAGTGGTAGCACCACAATCCTTGCCATCAATGCCGCAGGCATTATCTGGCCCTTTCCAGACATCCCAGGTATTGGAGCAAGATATGGACCTGGTTTCTAGTTCGTCTATCCTTGGAACCGCCAGGAGGGAATGCCGGGCTAGAGTAACAAATACGACCAGCCATGTCAAGAGAAATGCAATCCAGATAATTAGTCTGTTCCTCTTGCTCAGGTTGATGCGCTGTGGCCAGCTTTGGAGCTTTGGAAACACAGGCGTGATGGACGGTTGTATTGGCTCAACAGGACCGTCTAATAGCCTTTCCAATGTCCATTTGACCATCTTGGGGAATCTCCTCCAGACTTCTATGCTAGTAGGCGGACACAAACTATATGCACAATGATCGGCACTACTTTAGCGAATGCGGCATCCGGTGGTTGGCGACCATGAGATGAGATGGGTTTGAGAGCCGTGATGATGGTTATCAGCTGCGTATGGCATTCTGAATTTTTCGAGTTCCAATACACGGTAATGATCTGAGAACTATAAGAATCCAAATCCCCTATGAATCTGCACTAGTCTGTCAAAGAATTGATTCTGGACTCGACGCTGCTAAGTGAGCGTTCACCAGAGTCGATTCAGATAACAAAAAAAGGCATCTGAAAGATCAATGGGTAGATCGAGTTTTAATTTATATCATTGTTATAGATAAAGATCAGAATACAAGGAAACAGGATACCCGCTACAATCCAGACAATTCTCCAAAACACAACTCTCCTCAACTTCCTCCAAGACTAGTCACCTCTCCCAGGCTCAACTCCAGCTGCTCCTCCAACCTCCCAACCACCAAACACTCACAACTTCACCAAACACTTTCTCGAGTCTTGAAACATTTACCAGCCACAAAATCTCCATGAGCAACGCGGTGGATGAACTGGCACCTGTGGTGCTGGAAGTTGGCACAACTAATACACGTGTAGGCTTTGGCGGTGACATTACCCCAAAGCTCATTCTGCCTACAGCATACGCAAAATCTGGTGAAGAATACACATTTGGCGAGTCCATTCATGACCCAGAACCAAACAGAGACATTTACGTGCCAATGGCAGACGGCTGCGTGCAGGATTGGAATGCCGTGTCAAAGCTAATCAATTATATTTATGATGATCGTCTTCAAATAAGCCCTTCTGATCAACCGCTGCTAATGACTGAGCCAGCGTGGAACACGCCTGCAAGCAAGCAACGTGCACTTGAGATTGTTTTTGAAGAGCTTGAAGTACCCCTCTTTTCTCTTGCCAAGGCCCCTGTCTGTGCTGCCTTTGAGTCTTCCAAGGCAACGGCGTTGGTAGTGGATATCGGATCGGCTGTGACCTCTGTTTCCCCTGTCGTCGACGGTGTGGTAGTTCAGAAGGGTGTGTTGCATTCGAAAATCGCTGGCGACTTCCTCAACGTGCACATTCTCAATAATTTCAGGAGAAGAGCCCTTGAAGTAACGCCCTACTTCCGTGTGCGTCAAAAGACTGCCGTTGAGCCTGGCCAGCCGCCAAAGGCTGTCTTGAACGACTATCCTAATCTCACAGAGTCCTATCTCATGTATGAAACGGCGAGCGTGCTTACAGAGTTTAAGGAAACAACTACACAAGTCTGTGAGCAGCAGTTCTCTGCCAATGAGCTCACTCTGATGCACAACATCCGTCCGTTTGAGTTCCCAGATGGGTACAACATTTCCTTCGGCGTCGAGCGCTTTGCTTGCTGTGAGGCACTTTTCGCACCTGTTGCTTATCCTCTGCCTGAGGCTCCTCTGCCATATGCTGCTGCTGGCTTGTCGGAGCTCGTGTACAACTCTCTGAACAAATCTGACCTGGCTCCTGATGTACAGGCCGGTCTTCTTGGAACTATTGTCGTTACTGGAGGTACTTCATTGCTCCAGGGACTTACAAATCGTCTGCTTTACGACCTGTCCCGCCAGCTGCCCAACTTCCAGAGCAGAATTTCCACTGGAATGAACCCCACAGACAGAAAGCTGACCGTCTGGACTGGTGCCTCCATTCTGGCATCACTTCCATCCTATGATGGATGGGTGTCGCGTGCTGACTATGATGAACATGGTGCTGCTGCTCTCAGTGAAAAGAAATTTAAATAATATATGTACTATATGGATGGTTTGTAGACCAGGGCAGCTCGTGCTGTTTAGTTATCTCTAAATGTCTGTAAATGCGTTTTGTTTTTTATTAGCCGTCTCACAAATCTTCAAACTCCACATCTTCATCGTCATCATCGTCATCATCATTTTGTGCTGTTGTAGCTCCACCTGCTGGCTGAGAATCTTCGATTTCAACGTCCTCAAACTCAACATCATCATCCTCGTCTTCTTCGTCTTCTTCCTCATCGTCTTCCTCCTTCTGTTTAGCAGCAAGTTGGGCGTAGAATTCAGCCAACGTGGCCTCTGTCTTTTCATCTTGTTGCTCCTCAGTGTCGACAACCTCAGGCTTGGTCTCTTCAACCGGCACTGGTTCGGTAGGATTGGTAGCATTGTTGGAGTCAAAGGACTCGCCAACAGTGGACTGCTGGTACCATGCTGGTAGAGCATTTTCTTGAGCAAGACGCTGTTTCTCTTCCTTTGCCTTCTTTTCAGCCTCAGTCTTGTCCTTATCAGAAGTGATTGAGACCTCGAAACCAGCGGTACCCACATTGGCAGCTCCAGATGCAAGTTTGATGCCATCTGAAGTCGCCTTGACGACCTTTGGCTTGGGCAGTTCTCCGCCAGCTGGTACTGGTACCGAGAGCAATTTGGATGTCTCAAACGTATTTTCATCGATCTTGGAGTCATCAATCACTTTGAGAGTATCAATGATGGGCTGTATTTGCGCCATGAGAACGGCCAGCATCTCCTGCGATCTCTGACTCTGCGTCGACTGTTCATCGGCAATAAGTATTGAGCCACACAAATCACAGTAAAACGAGCCATCCGCAGAGGCCGAAGTAACCGCGTCCAGCAGAGAGTACTTTGTACCGCAGTTTGAGCACACGTATCCTTGTGGCTGGGAATCGATTCCCATGTTTATCTTGATTTTGTTTACAAGCTGATGCATTTTCCATTTGATGGAATCAATCGCTTCCGTGTAGTGGATGTAGTAGTAAGTTTTGGTGATTGGCCTAGTAGTGGGACCTTCATCCTTCGTTACATGGTCCAGAACCAAATGATCTTCTTTTAGACGAGCGCAAATAGCTCTAATGTCCTTTTTCTGAATACCTAACAGCTGGTGAAGGTCTTCCTCAGAGAGAACAGAGTGCACCAAAAGAGCGTCCATCACCAGAACTCCTTGTAGGTCATAGAAACCACGCACGACGAGTCGCAGCAGTGATTTGACTACGTCCATGCTGGTATCACTACTGTAAATTCTCGAGGCGAGTGGTGAAGGAGACCTTGTGAGTGTGGCGTGGCTGCGCCACCATTATTTTGTGTTACTTAGTGTGCTGGGGTATTGGGGTGCTAGTGGGCCCAGGTAGTTGTTGGGCTAGGGCGGTAGTCCTCAGGGGTGTGTCAATGGAACGGTTAGGAATATACAAGGCGACTCCAAAACACTCAACAAGATGTTCACGCCAAAAAGGGACGGTCATCGACATCCACCTGTCAGATTGCCGGCCGCGCACGGGCCAATGGCGCGGAAGAGCACTGATCCAGTGCCAAGACATTGCGGTCAACAAGCGGATCGTAACTGAACATCTCAGAGAAGCTCAAAAGTAGAAAAATACCGCAATAAAATACCGGCGGCCAAGACTCTCCCAAAACCTTATCATTTTTCTCCATATATTCCTGCCATGGTTCATATCTAGCAGGTTCCACCCACTAACGATAACTACACAGTCATGACTAAGCAGCAGACTGACCAACACGGACTTCCCGTCCCTCAACAATTTTGCTTGCCTTGACTTCCATTCAAATTAGAGCGACTTAGCCTCCTTCCTTGCATTCACAGTCACGGGACGCACACGCCACAGGAGACCGCGGAACTCTCACAAGAGCACGCTTACAAACCTCCTACACTCCATATATTGTGTTGAATAGCAACCTCAAAATCACCCCCAGGGACATTTACGGGCCATCGCACATCAAGAAAAAAAATCCAAAAACCACACAAAAGTAGAAACAGGATTAAACCATCATGACTTCTTCAGAAGCCCAGTCTCGTCGCCAGTCGGCCGTTTCCTTCTCGGAACAGCAGCTCAGGTCGTCGCAGGACGCTATCAACAGACATCATGTTCACGACATGCTGAAATCCAAACTCACCTCAAAGTTGGAGAACTCTGGTTCGCAAACACATTTGCCCTTGCCCAAGGTGTCCACCGAGATGTCTCATGACCAAGCAAACTCGGAGACTTTGCATCACGTTTTGCCTGGTTCAATGCAATCTCCAACTGGCGAGATCCAGTTTAGACAGCCGACGGTCATTTCTCTCAAAGACCAGAAGGAGCACAGACCGCCGTCAAGTGTTGCGTCGCCTGACCATCCAGCGAGCCCGGCTCTGTCGGCAGTTGGATACGATAATGCGCCTGCTACGGAGTCTACTCATTTGCCAGAGCTGTGGTCGGAAGATGGAAAGATCCACATTCTGCTGGGCGCAACTGGTTCCGTTGCAACCATCAAGATTCCTCTGATCATTTCCAAGCTCCGTGAGGTTTATCGTGACAAGTGCGAGATCCAGCTGGTTCTCACATCTGCTGCTGAGCACTTTACAGACGGCGTCAAGATCCCACCAAATGTCAAGGTGTGGCACGACAAGGATGAATGGACTTCTCGTCACGGTCGTGCCGACTCGGTGCTCCATGTCCGTCTCAGACGCTGGGCTGATATTCTTCTCATTGCACCTCTCTCTGCTAATACCCTTGCTAAAATGGCAAATGGCATTTGTGATAACCTCATTACCTCCGTCATCCGTGCATGGAATCCTGTAAAGCCACTGCTCATTGCTCCCGCTATGAATACCCACATGTACACTAACCCGATGACCAAGAAGCATATTATGCTCATTAAGGAAGAATACAAATGGGTTGAGATTCTACGTCCTATTGAAAAGGTCCTCGTCTGTGGTGATATTGGCATGGGCGGCATGTGCGAATGGACAGATATTGTTCAAAAGCTGATTCTCAAACTTGGCGGCCCTGAAGATGATACAGATGATGATGAGGAAGATAAGCAAGGGTCCGATAGCGATGATGCGTATGACGAAGAGAAGGGTGTTGAAATCACTTTCCAGAAGCAGAAAGAGGGCGAGAATCTGTCTACCTCTGTTTGAGTCTTTGTTTGATATTTATGGAAGCAGTGACTAGCTGTATATTTGAGGGCAAAATATTATACTATCATGGGTGACCCTTCAAGTCGTGACATGTAATGGATAGTTGCAATTGGCAAGTACTATAACGGTTAACTGCAAATGATTTTACCATATGCTACAATATACATGCCACAGTCCTAGCGGTATTTAAAAATTAATTTGAACATTTACTATTGTCATCAACATTTTTTCCCTGCATATCGTCACCTCATGTCGTGGTCGACAAACCCTCCTCCTGCAACTGCTCAGTTAGCCTATGAACTAATTGATTCACTTGCTTATCGTCTAGCTCCGGCACTTCCTTCTTATCCTTGGCATCGAAAAACAGTCGATAAATATCGTCCTTGCTCAGCGTCTTGATGTGCTCCATCAATTGCGAAACAGCAGGATCATTATCATTGGCCTCCAAAGCAGCACTTTTAAGAGCATCACCAGAAAGGTGGGCAGTCTTCTGATCGTGGGCCTCAACATCAGCAGCAGTTTGCAGAGGACCATCCTTGCCGTTCATGAAAGACCTCATATAGATACCCAACTTGTGGAACTCTCCTTCTTCCTGCTCCTGGAGCTTGGAGGCCAGAGAAGTATGAGAGCCGGTTCTCGATAGCGATACAGGCTCTTCGTCAATTGGAATTGGCGCGATCTGCAAATCGGGATGAGAAGGATTTGCTGCAGGCGGTGACAACTTGGAGTCTCTAGTAAATAACATCACGTTCGCAGGGTGTGTCACATCCAGAGCTCCTCCAGTTGGTTCCTTCGAATCGTACTTTTTCAGTACAGTTGCCAAGTTCGCATCCAAAAATAGCAGACGTAAAATACGATCAGATTTTCCAGCAATTTCGTTCTTGCTGTTGATGAGTTGGTGAATGTACCTCTGCACCGAGCGCTGCATTGTGCGAGCCCTCTTTGCCATCGCACCTGCAATCATTGTACACTTAAGTTCCTCACTGTTCTCACGACTCTTGAGAATGTCATCCACGGCCACAGCCAGTTCGTTGCCAACTTCAACCCAGTCGTCATGGTCATCTGATAGAGGATGAGATTCATCATCAAATTCTTGATCAATATCATCACCAGGAACCTTGAGCGCTTGAGAGCTATCGTTTCCAACAACAATACGGGCACCTTTTGGATCACCACTGAATATAGATTCAATGTTGATCATGCACGAGTGGGCCAGTCTGTGTACCAAAACTGGTGACACTAAATCAGTATCATACTCAATAACGTAGATCGTAGACGATAGTCTGACTGCCATTGTGAGAGCAGCAAGAGAAGTATTGTTAATCCTCCGATTGCCGATAAGAGAAACATGAACCAGCAACGAGCAATGTGAAAAGGCTTCAGAGAATCCCACAATATCGTCTGGACTGAGATCATTATTATCAAGATGAATTCGTCTCAGGTCTTTGAATTTGGGGAGCTGCTCAGCCAAATCGCGACTAAACTTGGGAAACAGCTTGGGATTGCCAGAAAAGTCGAGGAAACGAAGATGCGACATCTCCGCCATCCGTGTGGTAAGTCGAGACATTTGTTCAATGTTTGACAGGTTGGTAGCATTCAGAGACAATTGATGAAGATCTGGGGCAATACTAAGGTCCTGGAATACATCGACATTACCGCCGCTGAGGTCGTTACCACCCAGGTCAAGACCTTGACAAATGCAACCAGCAGAGTTGATCCACTTTGCAATTACACGCAAGTCTGATGCATGCAGATCATTGCTGGCGATGCCTAGACGTTTGGTTTTAAGCGCACAGCCATCAACAATGAAGTTTTCAAACTGGTGCGACGGGATCATACATCCATTTACCAAAAGTTCCTCGATACCACCCCTCACTTGTAGCGCCTTTGTAAAGAGACTCCAGTCAAGACACGATCTGTCAACCAACTTCTTTTGTCCGCCGGCGGTGTTGCAGGAAGCGTCATTTGATTGAGTTCCAGTCGTTCGCTTTGGAGCCTGTTGCATAGATAGGTCAAGCTTCTGAAGAGATTTGCAAGAAACAAGAAACCCACAAAACGACTTCCATGCCATTTCATCCATGATGACGTTCCTCATTGACAGTTTCTCCAAGCTCTGTGAGACAGTCAGAGCACAGAGAATGAGTTTCGTCATCTCTGTAGACAGCGAGGCATTATCTAGAACTACAAGGTTTGTGGGTACGACCGACAAGAAGTCGCTGAATGAGAGAATCTCAATAAGCGTGGGACGCGGGTTCATCATGCGCAGAATTGAGAGAGGTGCAGTTTTGTCTTTGAGTTGTTTTACAGTAGCAGGAATTGGCAGAATCTCACGTAGATGACAGCATCGCGTGTAAATATCAACAGGAGTAGGTGGTTTGGGGACATGTGTGTGGTTGCCTTCGCCGTCACTTTCAGAGCTGTCGTCCACCTCTGGACGTGTTTCAAGCGTCTCACGATTGTGCATTGGAGTGTCAATCTGCATTTTTGACGTTGTCATCGTGTGATCGTCATCATCGCCAAAAGCCAGAGCAACTTCTCCCATAGCCATCGAGGGAATGATTTTACCTCTGATAGAACTTCCGCCTGCTGCAATTGAGGACTGAAGTTTTAGATAGTGAGACATACGCTGAGCAGACTCATGAGCAGCTGCAATGGCACTCTCAGAGATGGCCGAGTACGACTTGTGTGCAGGGTATTGGTTGAGTGTCGAAAGTGAATCGACCTCACCCGGAGCTTTCCGATGCTGAATCTCTCCGCCGGCGCCAAAAACGACATTGCCTTGCTTAGGATGGCGCGAAGGGATCTGCTGAGGCGGATCAATGCTGAAAACTGTTGGCGCAAAATGAACATATTTGGGCATGGAGGCACGGAATGGACCAGGCAACTCCTGTCGCGAAGTATTCTTGTTCAGGATGACTCTGGCGCAAGCAGGCGCTGAACTAGGGGAAGACACAGAAGAGCCTCTGATACGCCGTAGACGTCCCAGCAAACCCTTTTGCTCGTCTTGCTGTCCTGGCGAGATCGGAGGAGGACTGGACGTTGCCCGATCTTCTGGAATAGAGATTTTGGGGCTCTTTGGAATCGCCTTCGGGGCAGTCTTAGCGACAGCTTCTAATTTTGGTTTTGCAACTTCAGTAGCACCGTTATTTCCGCCAAACTTGCTACTGAGAGAGTGCAGCCATCCTTTCTTCTCTCCACTGGGACTTGCTGAAGAGCCAGAGCCAATAGAATACGAGCGAGTGCGTCCTACAGCAGAACCAATCTGACCCATGGAAGAGGCCGTAGAAGTAGCGCTTGTGGACGACGCCCACCTTTTCATTGGCGTCATGCCACTGAGATCTTCCAGTTTCTCATCAACGGTAGCGGACTTCTGTACTTGGCGCGACGCCGTAGAAGACGCTGGCTTCTTCTCAATTGGAGCCTTGTTGCTGTCGCTGTTCTCTGTTGCTGGTGGAGGTGAACGAGACTGCGTTTGCTGGTTGATGACTCTGGTACCTTGGTTGTTAGCAAAGGAGCCGCGGGCAAGCCAGGCCACGTCGTTTGACGCTACTCCGCAGTTTGCAGGACCGAGCTTGCCCTGGTTTGACGGGCCGATCGGTTCCTTGCTTGTCGGGCTAGGCGTAGCCTCTGACGGAGCTGACATTCAGGTGGTGGTTGTAATGGGACAGAAAGAGGAAAGTCCAAGAAAGGTGTTTTAGTGGTGCGATCTTTGTGTCTGACGAATATCCGCCTGCAGAATAAACTCCCAACGTCTGGTATACAAGCACTGCTTTCTCTGCCCTGGCCCTAAAGTAAATAGCGGTAGGTTGGATGCGAGTTACTGTCCACCGTCAGTTGGAGGGGAAAAGCACAACAAGAGTCCGGGGGTGGGAGGGGGGGTGCGATAGTGGGGAAGGGCCACAGACAAAGAAGACAAACGCGGGCGGGCTTTGAAGGGGCAAGAAGGTTGTAACGGTGAGATTGCTGTATCATTATTAAACTAAACACGGGCTTTCAACAACAGATACTTGCTGCTGTGCCATCTATCTATCGGCCAAGCTTCTGGCGAAAAATCCTTTGTGGGAGGTGGGCGCATCCCACGCTGCAACCAGCTGCACGCTAATGTAGTTTATTGTCGCAGCCCGGTCCCTAATCAGACCAGCACTACGCAAGGAACATGATGCGAAAAGGAGGGTACAGCAGCAGCTGGCTCAGAGTGATAAGCAGGATTATCATATCCTAAAAGTGTTAACCCTTTGAAGTTTCGGTCTGCTCGCCCCCTGCGGGACTCCTTTTCCATGACGTCATGTGACATTTTTTATGCTCGGGAATTGACCGTTCTAGGCAGCTCGGTACCAGCGGGATCCGGAGTGGAGATGAACAAGTACCGAGTTTCAACAATGAACAAGATAAGAAGTACGAGAACGAGAAAATAACTCAATTGGAATACCAGTTCCTTGTTCCGAGCTACTAGCTCAGAACACCAAGTACAATCACGAGCACAACAACTAGCACGAGCAAAAAGATACAGGTGCACTTGCGCCTGGCGCGCAGAGTGTTGTCGCGCTTCGTGAGCTGCTGGTCGCCCTGCACAACATTCTCGCGCATGTCGCTGATATGGTTCTGCAAGTAGTCCACCTGGTTGCCCTGCTCAGATATCATGGTACCGAGATCCTTGAAGATGGAATTGATTTCCTGAACGCCCTGGTGGATGGTTGACACCTCGTTCTCGCGCTCGTAGGCTACACTTTCCTGGAAGTTGACCTGCGATTGGTCGGCAGTTTGTATCAATGTACTTTGCTGGACTGTACCGTACGTACCATGTGAATCATCGTCTCCAGGAGAACTCAGAATTGCAGTGCTCTCGGTGACAACAGCAGCCTTAGGGCGAAGGGCCGTTTTCAGCTCCTGCAGCATCAACCTGCCTTCATTGCCGACTTCATCGTACTCGTCTGACAGCTTCTGCTGTGTCAAGCGCTGTGTCGGGGACAAACTCTTTCTGTCCCATTTGTTGAGCTGCTCGACGTCGCTTCTCATCTGGCCAATCTGGCGAATTGCCTGATCCCTCAACGATGCAATTTGCGTTCGTTTTGCCTCGTTTCTGGGGTCTTCTCTCTTGGATGCAACTCGTCCAGCTAACCGCCGTATAGTTGCCAAATTGGTCGATACGGCACTGAGGTCGTTAGATATTTGAGTGGCATAGTGGTCGAACCCAGCTTCAGGGTCTGTCATTTCGCCTGCAAAGTTTTTCCTGCAGAAATGGCCTTTTCTAATAGCTGTTTAGTAGCTGTCCAGTTAATGAAACTAGTTTACAGTCAAAGGGGGGCGTTATCTGGTGGGGCAATAAATAGTGGCTTGCTCATTGAGTTTGTTGCTCAAGCTGCGGTGTCCCAATCCATAGCACTAGTGAGGTAAATACAAGCATTTGCAGCCCTGTGGGGACAGCCGATATCGGCGTAAGATCATTATTTCTATATTTGAATAGCTGAACAAATTCTCATCTTTCTCTCCTCTTTTTTTCTCCCCGATTTCACTCTGTAGAGTGCTGTCGAACAGCCTTGTGAAGTGCTGTCACTTCTGCCCTCCCCTGAGTCAAGCGGCGATGACCATCTCGTGAACGATCAACATGAGAAATAGATGAGAGCTGATCATGGGCTTCCTCGCTATAGAGTACCCGATATTGGAGTAACCACAATAGGCAAGCTGTATTATTATTTAAACTATAATTAAAGCATTAATGGCGTTTATGGAGTTCCAGGGTGCGGAAGTTGTATGAGTCCAGAGCTTCAAAGGTGGAGATGGTCAGTGAAAAGGCTCCTTCCCGGCTCTGGTAATCAAACATCCAGCAATTTCACCCAATGCGATGGTTTCCAAGCCAGCCGTATGGCGGCTCCTCGTCATCAGGCTTTCCTTGACTTGGACCGCTGTGGCTACGACCAGTTCTGCCTTTGCGGGCTCTTTTTGATCTTGTTGATCCTTTCAAGCCAGTTTGAGACAGGAGTGCACCGACAGAATCCAGGGCAGCTCCCGCAACATTTGTCAAGTCGCTAAGGTGAAACCTGGTCTGACCCCTGGTTGAAGTTCCTGGGGGAAGGCTGGATGCGGCCTGCGGTTCGTCAGCATGAACCACAATATTCACCACGGATTCATGACCGGAGTCTACAATGGTTCTATGATCAGGATTGTTGCAAGGGGCATGTATGGGGCATGGGCGGTCACGTCTGCGTCTCCTGGGGGTTCGGACTCTTCCGTCCGGTCTTCGTTCGATACCATGATCTGGATGGTTGCAAAGGACTACTCTGGGGCATGGTCCGTGACCAAGGCCTCGTTTATTTATGTATCGCTCGACTCTTCCCTCGGTTCTTCGTTCAGGCACCCTCAGACTGGTACCCAGAGAGGTACCTTCGTCAGGGTCGACAGCATCCTTCCACATAGATGCCTCAAGTCCCTTGCGTCGGGGTCTTTCGGGAGTTTCTTCAGTCTGATGGAGATGCTCCTGCTGAGGACCAGCTCTCTCATCTCCATGAACGCTAAGTAATTGGGTAAAGTGTTGTTCAGACATTTTCAGGACAGCAAAGAGAAAACGTGTTATGGAGAAAAGAACAGTGGGCAGGGACAAACACCTTAATTTATTGGCCACGGGTAGCGAGATAGGTCTGCTGGTTCTGGCTGTAGCGAGTAATTTACACCTGCCTAATTGGGCAAGTCGTGTTATGGAGCGAGGCAGTAAGTCGCCAAGCGCCGTCACGAAGAAACTTGCCGTTCAATGGGTCGCAAATTATCTTATTGTCTGGCATTAGATAGAGAATAAGCTGCGACACTTCTCACGGCGCATCTGCTTCTGTCTGCGACGGCATGTTTATCAAGCGAAGCAATTGCGGACAGTGATGAAAGATAACTAGGTGGGGAATTGCCAGAGATATACTCGTCACAAATGGTTTCATTCACGGTAGCTTGACAAGAGTTTCTGCAATTTGGTAAAATTGCTTGTGTTCAGCGCGCATTCTCGATCTTGGAGAACTAACCACACGTGGACATGTAGTTCGCTCTTCAGGAGCCTATGGTGGTTGCAGGTTATTGTAACCATCTTCAACTGATCAATAAACATCTCTGCATAGAAATTATTTCTCAATCCGTGCTTATCCTGTTTCTCGAGCTTCACCCCCAACTCACTGGCCCAACTCTCTTCGCACACCTATCCCGGGCACGATCCATTCATTCGTTAGAGCTGCACCAACGGAAGTCGAGTTACATCAAACTGGATTCAGTTACAGCTTTAAAGCAGGTCATTTGACTATACAGCTACAAATAAAGTAAAAAAATCGCCAGAATCTAGGTCTGCCTGGCAAGCTGAAATCTCACCAACTCTCACGCACCAAATACAGGCGCACGGCTGTGCACACTGTGGGCGAGCTCCAATTTTTTTTTTTTGAAAGATGTGAAATTTCTTGCAGAATCCGGTCTATACAGCTATAGCCATGGCGGTCTCCAAATCAACAAAAAAGTTTCAAAACAAACACTTGAAGCGTACCATTGACCAGCGCAGGGTAGAACACAAATACAAGCAAAAGATTGGTGCCCGCAAGAGAGATGGCAAGCGTACCGACGATGCTTCAGACGATGAACAGGACATTGCACCCAAATCAAAGTGGGATGACAGACCAGACTACGATGGTATGGACATGGAAACGTTCCTGAATGGTGGATTCGAGTTGCCCAAGTCCAAGGTTAAAAATAGCGAGAAATCAGACCGGGACGACAAGGTCCAGGATCATCAGAACGATCTGGAAAAGCTCAAAACCACAGACCCAGAGTTTTACAACTATCTCAAAGAGAATGACTCTAATCTCTTGGAGTTTAATCCTCTTGAAGACGATGACGAAGATGACGAGGAAGAAGAGGACGACGATGAAGAGACAAGAGCCGAGAAGAAGGCGTCGGCTGGAGAACTGACACTCAAGAAAGTGCAAGACTGGAAGCGTGCTCTTGAGACTACAAAATCAATCAACACACTTAAAAAGGTTCTCTCGGCTTTCAGGGCTGCTGTTAACACTGAGGCATCTGATGAAAACTCTCTCCGAGTAACAGACGCAGAGGTGTTCAGTGAGCTGTTGATGCTCACCCTCAGAGCCACACCTGAAGTTTTGGCTGTGCATTTTCCTTTGAAGCAGGGCAAAGTTGTTCGTGAAAACAGTGAGTTCCACAAGGTCACGACCTCCCTGAAGCGTCATGCTGAATCTCTGGCATCAATTATCTCAGACAAGCAGACTGACCTTGCATCGTATCAGATCCTGCTGACGTCCACCCAGAAACTGCTTCCTTATTTTATTCCTTTCAAGAAGGCGCTCAAGACAATCATCACAACAGTTGTCAGGAATATTGCCCGGCTAGAGAGTGACGATGCCATTATGGCCTCGTTTGCCCTCCTACGCCAGGGTGCTGAGTCTTACAAGGATACTCTCCTGGAGCCACTTCTAAAGTACTCTTACGAAGGTCTTGTAAAGGCTTTCAGAAGAACCAACGTTCATAACATCTCCCAGATCAACCTGCAGATGAATCTGACAGCAGCTACACTGTACGATGTGGATGGTAACCTTTCGTATCAGACTGCATTCAACTACATTCGACAGCTGGCCGTTCATTTGAGAAACTCAGTTGTTAACAAGACCCCAGATACGTTTAAGACCGTTTACAATTGGCAGTTTGTTCACTCTCTGGATTTCTGGTCCAGAGTCATCTCTTCTACGTGCGGTAATCCTGATTTGCCAAACTCTAAGGACCTTGCAGTGATGCGTAATCTTGTGCATCCACTTGTTCAGGTCACTATTGGCACGATAAGGCTCGTGCCTACTGCTGAGTTTTTCCCTCTGAGGTTCTACCTTTGTCGAAGTCTCATCAGACTGTCGCAGCACACAGGATTCTATATTCCTCTCCTTCCTCTGCTTACTGAGACCCTGACATCAACAGCAATCACGAAACTGCCAAAGGACTCCACTCTCAACGCGGTCAACTATGAAGTGACGCTGCGTGTGTCAAAGGCATATCTTGGCACTCGTGTTTATCAGAATGGTGTTTGCGAGCAGATTGTCGATCTTCTGGGAGAGTTCTTGGTACTGCACTGTAAATCTGTTGCATTCCCAGAGCTTTCTGTTCCAGCTACGATTCAGATCCGTCGATTCATCAAAAAGAGCAAGAACGCAAGATTCAACAAGATGTTGCAAAGGCTGATTGAAACTGTCGAAGAGAACGCAAGACTCGTTGAAAAGGAGCGTTCGAATGTGGATTTTGGTCCTGCTGATAAAGTAGCTGTTAGTGCCTTCATGAAGAGCACTGCCTGGCAGTCGACTCCATTGGGCGCTTATGTTGTTGTACAACGCCAGATTGCTGAGGAGCGCAGGCGCATCCTGTTGGAGAGTCAGGTTGGTGAGGACGTTCAAGAGGAAGAAGCTGATGTTGATGATGAGGAACTTCGCGAGGTGCTTGACGAAGATGATGAGGAGGACGCTGAGGTCGATGATGAGGATGCCGACGACAGCGAAGAGGATGATGAATAAGTGACTGGCAGGCTCAATGATGAATTGAATGTTTGAAGCAATCTTTTCGGCTTTGGATGACTTCTGCAACTGTCTTGCCCAGGAATCTTCTGTCGTTCGCAAGAGCAGTCAGCGCACGCATAATAAATTAAATTACTCTAGTAACGAAATGCACACATTATGGATGTTTCTATTTATTTGTTGACATGCGCATCAATGAACAATGTACCAGTTTATTGATTATGCTCTTGATATCCCTTCTGCCACATCTGCCCCAGAGAATTGAGGGCATTAAGGCGAAAAGTACTTATAGAAATGCCTATAGTATTCCATGTTTTATGCTTGTCTCGTTTCCTGATTTATCCCATCCTGCACTCTTGTACAATCTCTGGTGCATGCAGGGGTCAAAGGTTAACTCCGAAGAAATAAACACACTCGCTCACATTCTAACGAGCAACCTCGTAAAATTTAAAATACGATCAAACCTCAAAGTCAACTAACAGACCCGCCTTGAGGTCTGCAAGCTACTGCTCTTAGCCTAGCGAACTATTAGTCTTTAGTTTCTTGGCAGATCCATGCATAGCCGTTTCGCCTCACGAGGGCCAAGGGTTACATAACCGATGCGCTAAGTGATGCCCCCTGGTTGCCACTGAAACTGCAATGAACGTGCAGGCAGCAATGCTCAGAATGCGTGAAAGCAACAGCACTCGACAAAGCTGAGTTTATCCACCTATGTGCGCGTGGACATTGTCTACTACTTCTGCATGTTTCCATCTACGGCGCTGGCCGAGGAATGTTGGGGCTGGCAATTTCTTCTCCGCACACACAACTCCTCTGGGCGGCTATCTGCAGCGGAGTTAGCCCCTAATGACCGATACTGGCCCAGCAATGATGAACAGTAAACCTGATGTGACCCAGTAACGGACAACCGTAACGTCGCTGTCGGGGCTCTATGTAACGATAATACATTTATTGCACTCTGTACCCTTGTTCGTTATCACTTTTATTTTGTAGAAATCCGGCGGCAAAGGCTCTCACTTGCCATCGGCTCGTTCGCCAAGAGCTGCTCAGCCCAAGACCGAGGCAGGGTGGAACAGGCACGGCTGACTACGTTCTGACTAATCGCATTGTGCAGGCTCGATTCGCCACGGGCAAATTGCTCTTGGTTGCCTTTGCCAAACTACCATCAACCACAGTAAACAAGTCAGCAGCGCGTTCAAGAAGGCAAATTAGGCCATACATCACAGATTGTTTGCTAGGACTTGATATATCACTGTTGTTGTTCCTATTCCTGGTTTCAGAAAACGAACCTCATCTGCATCTCACTGCGAGCCACTTGACGACGCTGAGTAATCAACTTGACAGTTGAAGATTTGTTCTTTGTTGCCTCGTCATCTCCCTTATCTGTTCCCTCCATTCCGTGTGTTTTGAAAGCACTTTTTTGAATTCTCTCAATTCGTTTTGCCTCCTTAGAGCTGCCCCTTTAGGAATTCCACTGTTGACGTTTTGTTGGACTTTTTGTACTCTTTGAGCACTCGTAGGGACTCAAGTAGCAAGTTTGATTCCGCTCTGTGACCGCTGGTTACGATTACCTTTCCGTGTTGTGTGCTTTTTGATCCTTTGTCATCCCTTAGCAACCTCAATTTTTGATTTTTACATCTCGTGCAATGTCCGCCGAAGGAGATTCGAGAAAATCGTCCACTTCAGAGACTGTCCTACTCTCTGCGGAATCAACCATTCCATTAGGCTCCTTCAATGTACTCGATTCGATCCTGAATCATAACGTTCCAGAAATCCCAGCCTCCCAGTCCTCCGACGATTCCAAAATCAAAAAGCATATCGCTTGCAACTTTTGTCGTAAACGTAAGCTCAAGTGCAGTGGTGAGAAGCCTCGTTGCTCGGCCTGCATCCACTATGGAAAGGGTTGCGAATACTCTGCGCCTCACAAAACTGGCCCAAAAAGAGGTCTCGTCAAGAGCATGGAGCAGCGACTCCATCAGATGCAAAAGGAACTTCTTAAAAGCAAGTCTGACCTTATTGAGATAGATAGTGATGAACAGGTCGATGCCAGTATACGTCCATCGACAACGGGCGCAGGGCTTCTCGATGATGGACGGGCATGGCACACCGAATATGAAGAGCCCGAAGAGTTCACTTCCGTTGTCAACCTCAACATGGATGAGGCCCTTCCTTCGGACGAAGTGCAGAAGGAACTGGTTGATGCCTTTTTCAATCGTGAAATTGATTGGCATCTTAAACCCGTTAACCCCATCAGATTCAGAGTCCGAATGTCAGGACCATACGCCACTCGTCCGAAACTGTTTCTTCAGTACACTGTGTTTTGCATTGGTGCTGCATTAACGCAGCCAAAGCGTTATGCCTCATCGTCTAGTAAGGTGTTTTATCGCCGCGCGAAGCATTATCTGGAACAGGCAGAGTTGGCAGCTACGCCATTATCTATGCTCTCCCTTGACTATGTGCAGGCAATGTACTTTATCTCTTATTATGAGTATGCTAACGGTATGTTTTGTCAAGCATGGATTTCAGCCGGTAGAGCGTGTCGTGCTGCCCAGATGCAGGGTTTGCAAAGTCTTGACGTTGGTCGTATGCGTCCTGAGCAGATGACGGACTCAGTGGAAATGGACGAGAAGCGCAGAACCTTGTGGGCGTGTGTTCAAGCCGACAAAATGTCCACGGCGTGCTGTGGCTGGTCTCCCGTATTTCGTGACGAAGAAGTTCTCTGCAGAGTGTGCACTGATGATAGTCGCTTTTGTCTTGGACTTGCTGGGCCAACGGTACCCTTGGGCGTGCTACAAGCGAAGCCACAACTTCTCAGTACTTATGATACGTGCTGTACTGCTTATTGCATTATTTACCACACGCTTCTTGGAGCAACTGTGACTCTATCTGGACGCCCAGATGATCCACTTACTGACGATGATGCAGAGGGTCCATGGTGGAGCGAATATTACAAGCAAGAGCATCTGATACAGAATGTGGAGGCTACTATGGTCTCCAGTCATAGTGGACAAATGAGTACGAGATTGTTGGACAACTTTAGTCGGCTCAGGCTGCTAATGGCTACTGCGGCTCTCGCATTGAAACGAGGCGCTCTTGAGAAGGTCCAGCGTGGGGCAGGACCGCGTATCGTTAGCTTGGGGTCTGCGAGACTTCATGCGCAGTGCGTGATCCATGCTACCGACATTGTATCAATTTATCGCCGATTCAGTGATGAAGATGCGGTTTTTGCTGATATTCTATCTTGCTTTCCGTTCTATCTCAGCAGCAGATTCATGGTAGCAGCTATTGCTACTGGTGATTCCCAATTCACTCGACTGAGAGTTCATATCGACTATGTCATCTCGCGGATGAGCGTCATGGCGTCACAATTCTATCTGGCGGCATGTTTCCGTCAAAAGCTCATTGACCATCTCAGAGAAGTATTCGGTGGTGAGGACGAAGCAGCGCGCCAGAAAGCAGAGGGAGGCGAGTGTCAAGTTGCGTCAGGTGGTCCTGGATTTATGGCCCCCGCCAGGGCAGAGAGAGTGACTGTTGTTGGAGAGCTTCCTCGTAGCAGATCGTTCGCTAATTCGGAAGCTGAAATAATTGAGTCCACTTTATTTGGAAGATCTGAGACCACTATATTTGGAAGATCTGTTGAATCGACACAGCAGGATCTGTCGTCAGTAGATGGTGGTGTCTCGCCTTCCGAGTCAGCCCATTCCAAGTCCAACAGGTCGCCCTCGACGATATCCACCGGAAACTCTGTTTATGATCCGTTTGCTAACGTATCTGAGAATGTGGAGGCACAAGAAGTGGTGCATGGAAAGCAAGAAGACATGTCCATGAACGAAACTCTATTGAACCTGTCTATGGGAAATTTCAACTGGGATTCTGAGTTGAACTTGGACAACATTCTAAATGCGCGGTGGATGTAATGCCCTCGGCATCTGACATTGCGAGACAAGGCTGCTAACGATCGCATTACCTCGCGAATAGCGGCATATATTTATTGAAGATATATAATGAGGTGTTTTAATGGATACTACACTACTGGCTGTCATACATGGCACTGAGAAACTGCCCAGCAAGTGGAAACTAAGGTTTACATAGCAGTAACAACATTGAAAAATCGTGATCTCAATGGATTTCACATTTCCTGCAGCTATCAAATTTTTGTATTCCAGCTCTTGAACAAGCTTTGCACTTTCCTATATCAGCACTACCCTTTTCGGCGGTTTCCCCAACCCTGCGATAATCATGGAAGCACAAGACGACTGCGTGTTTTGCCAGATCTCAAGAGACTTCCCGCCAGGGACAACAAGCAACAAAAACAGCGACTCCATTGTACTCTATTCTGGGGATGAGTCATTGGCTTTCCTAGATATCATGCCGCTTGTCTCGGCAAGGGCCCATGTGCTGGTGATTCCCCGCAAACACAGTGAGAAAACGCACCAAATGGATCAAGCATCTGCAAATGCAGTTGGAAATACTTTAAGGCTGATTAGTGCCGCATTGGTTGAGATCACAGGATTCTCTGACTATAACGTTGTGCAAAACAATGGCGCACGAGCCGGCCAGGTAGTGCCCCATGTGCACTATCATATAGTCATTCGTGGAACGGACGTGGACGCGCGAAAGCAGAACTTTCACGCCACCATCTATGGACGAGGACAGAGAGAGGATTTGGACGAAGATCAAGGGGAAGCGTTGGCGGCCAGGGCGAGGGAATGGCTCAAGAGCAGAATGTAATCTCGCGAGGCAGCAATCATAAATCATAGATATTAGGTAGCTATACAAATGCAATATAATAGGACTGAATGTCAGCAGTGGCCTCAGTGAGAGCTTTGTGGGTTCTGCTTTACCCACTGTCGCGCCATTAGCGAGGCCTTGAGGAATCTCTTGCTGGCGTACTTCTTGAAGAAGAACTCGTGCTGAACCGGACCTTCAAGGAACTTGCGCATCTCCGCGACTACAGGCATGAGAGTTTCTTGATTAACGTCGCCAGAGTAATGCGCCAAGTTGGCGTTCCAAGCTGGTGACTTGCCTAGAATCATACGCGAAAGAAGCATGGCTGCAGCAGCGACAATGTGTGGCTTGATTTTCAGCAGCGCCAGGTCAAACAGCATCATCTCAAGCAGGTACTTTCCAAAGGTTCTGGTTTGGATATCGTACGTGTCGGCCTTGGAGATTCTTCGCAGGAAGTTCATGGGATTTGGCGCGCTGAGGTCAAAGTTGAGCTCGGACAGAATCGTGCGTTCCATGTCAACAACCTGTTTATGGGTATAACCGTAATCACTCACGTAGATGAAATTATTGATGGAGGGACAGAAAATCTCTTCGTATTTAGAAGCAATGAGCAGACTGGCCATGCCAACCAGCTGATAGTCTTCCAGCCTGATCACGACCTTGTCCGTATATCGGTCGACAACATTAACAGCCACAAACAAGGTTTCGGGCATGAGTCTGAATTTTGTGTGCACTTCGCAGAGCCAGTCGACGAGAATGCTTCTCGTCTTTTCGCTGATGTCAGTCTGCTTGGCGAGGAAATCAGCACTGACTTGGTACTTGTCTTGGAGCTCGTAGAAGTAATCAAAGATCTCGTCCACGTACTCTGAGACCATTAGGGGATCGCCCTCATCTTCGGCGTCCAGGTCGTCCCACTGCGGGACCTGTGCAACGGGCGGCGCGGCAACAGAAACAGACTCCTGTTCACGTCGTGGTCTCTTTGTAGTTCGCTCTTCCGATTCGATTGTATGTTTTGATGATTTAGCAGCTGTTTTGCTGGGTATCGCTTTGTCGGTTTCCGGCTTGACGATTTCGCTCGGCACGTAGTTGATAGTACTCAGAGGCTGACGTTTGAGACCCTGGTGGGTCGTGTCTCTGTTGGACAAGTCTGTGAGCGCCGAGCGGGCCTCTACAGCAGCTTTGCGAGCTATGCGAGTCGCGGGAACTCCGCTGTTCTCGTCGAATGGCTTGACTGTTCTCCGTCTGGTGTTCATGTTTGCAATTTACAAGCAGATATGAATGAATGAACGGCGAGCTCTAGTTTGACTCTGATGTTTGAGCTCTTAGTTAACTCTCGTGGTGAACTCCAAACTGAGGAAGACGGAAAGATGCAGAATTAGGTCCTCAGGGAGAGGAAGCCACCAGTCAAGGACTGAGAATATTAAAGATGTAGAGATTAGAAGTTGGCTGCTGGTGCGTAAGAAAGAAACAGAGCAGCTGGCGATTAATTTGGAGGTCGATACGCCTGGGGTATGGTATGGGACGGTATGGTATGGGTATGGTGGTATGCAGCGGTGCTATGGAATTTTTGAGGGTTGTGTTTTTTTACCCTTTTTGGAGCCAGGTTTGGGTGCGTCTTGTCGTGTTTACGTGAGTGGAGCGCGGAGCGTGGAGGGCGTGGGAGGACAGGAGACAGTTCAGCGAAAGGGTGAGGACAAGAAGTAAAATAGATTAGTGGATATGATTTTAACTACAGGTTTATAGTCTGATGGATTATTGTCTCTCAATCACGCTTTCATACTTCCCATACTTTCCACCCTTTCATGCCTGTTGACGACATACCCAGTTAGTGGCAGGCGTTAGCAAGGCCGCTCAATAGATGATTAGACCGCTGCCATAGACGATCAGCCATAGGCCCTAAAGTACCCGTACATAAAATAAATATTTGCTAATTAGTAAACTAGTGTATACTGGTTAGTTGAGAAGATCGTCCTCCATTTGATCATCCTCCTGGATAGCAAGTTGTCGCAGTTCTACGTGCATCGGGTGCTCATCACCCTCGCCATCTGTGCCCTCCGCAGTGAGCTCCCCATCAATGCCAATGTCGTTCCCCTGTCGCTCCACCAGACGCCGCTGGTGATGGCGGAACAAGAGATGCTGCAGCGGCATGTTGAACAGCTGCTCAGGAGGTTCACCGTCCTCCAGCATGCGGGTAGCTGCTGCCGCAAGACCACCTAGGTGCTCGTTGATTCCACCAAACTGAGGATGGAAGATACGATTGTCAAGCATATCTGGAGGTTCGGCCGTGGTTAGCGCATTAAGGTGTGCCCGTACTCTGCCGACACCATCGCCTGAAAAGACGCAGAATACAGCTTGTTGATGCTGCGTAAATTCTGGCGGCGGCTTGCGGCAGTACTGAGTAATGTCTGCGCGCATGAATGCGTGCACGCCGGTGAGTGACAGATGAGTGAGCCGGTCACAAGCGTTTAAAAGTGCGCAGATGGAATGCAATGAAAGGGACGAGCAGTAACTGAGGTGGATGCGCTCGAGGGGGTTGGCGTAGCCTTTGCGTTCGGCTAGTGCCAAGATACCGGCGTCTGTAATGTGCGTACACTTGACAATACCAATACGCTTGAGTTTTGAGAGAGTTGCCATGGCCCTCATGGCCCGGTTACTGAGCTGGTTGCAGCATGCCACATCAACATACTGGATGCGTGGGCAGTCTTCGGCAAGCTGCACAATGGCTGAGTCCGTGATGTTGGAACAGTGTCCCAGGTGGACATGATGCAGCGACTTGCCAAGGGCTGACAGAGCAGCGACCCCGCGGTTCGTCAAGTGCACGCACTTGGCAAGGACAACGTCACGTAGTCTGGGCGCACGAGCCACGATGGATGCAACACACTCGTCGGTGAGTAATACACATGCAGTCAGATCTAGAACTCTCAGCTTCTCTAGCGTCACGCTTTCGGGCACGGTCAGAAACGCCTCGTTCGTCACGCCCATGTTGTTTGCAATGCGAAACTCACGCAGTGACGACAGTCTGCACAGCGCATTCGCTGTGGTCGCATCCGAGATGCCCTGGCCGTCAGTAAAGTCAATCTCAACCAGTAACGAACAGTTTGCGACAATCTCAGCAAACGCGGTATCGGTGAGCAGAGAACAGCCATTCAGCTTGATACGTTTCATTAGTTTGCAAGCCCGCGCCATCTCGACAACCGCCCCATCGTCAATCAAGACACAGTGCGAAGCGTACAGTCCCTGCAGCTTCTTGCAGTGCTGTGCCAGCGCGCGCGGAGTGGCGCCTGTTACGAGCTCCAGGTTAGAGATATCAAGCGACTGAATGTCCTTGTTGGCTTTCAGCAGAGGCACCAGCGACACATCCGATATGCGCGAGCAGCCGGCGAGGGTCAAACGCTGGAGTTTTGTTATGGAAGACACGTGACTAAACATGTCGTCCGTGAGAATTGTGGCCACGTTGGAAAAGTTTAGTCGGCGGATGAGCTGGCCGTACGGCACGGTGAGACTTGTCGATACTGTTGTTAGAGTACGGACCATCATGGAAAGGGTCTCGAGACTGACGAGCGGCCGGAACCAGACCATTCCTACGACCGACTTGAAAAGAAGCTTGTTTGTTAGCAAGAGCGCGAGCTGGTCTCGGCGGTTCACCACGTACAAAAGAATCATGTGCACGAGCTCCCGCGGGAGCCGCATGAACGGCGGCACGCTCGAGGGGTGGTTCATGGAGTTGAGGAGCACAGCCAGAGAAGAGGAGTCAGCAGGGGCAGTCTTGGTCGTGGTTGCCGCAGAGGTTGATGCAGACGCAGCCGCACTGGCAACAAGTGCTAGGTCGGGCGCCGCACTCCCTGTGGCGTCACTGGATAGGGGTTGGTTGATTTCCGCCACGCGGTGGCTGCGAAAGAGCATGGCGAATAGCGATTAAGAGGAAGGCAGCGGATCAAGTTGCACTCGTTGCTGTCGTTACTTTTTCGTTACTCGATAGAGGTACCGCACTCAGAGGGTGGAGCAAAACAAACGAGACCACACGACCTGTTTCTGTTAATGGAGAAGGGTGGAAAGTGCTCAGAATCCTAGGTGAGGCTGTTGGGACGTTTTCTTTAATTTAAGCCGCACAGAGTGTCAGTGTGGAGATGGGGGAGATTAAATTAGAAAGGGGTTCAACGGTTCAACTGCAGGAGGCGAGAATGTGATCGAAGGGGCGTATGGAGATTTGGGTGGTTAAGTAGATTTCGGCGAGTTTGTGAATTCTGGATTTTGTGGTTCCGTCTCTCAGTCTTTGCTGGTAGGTAGTTCGCCGGTGGTATTAGTCATGTACAAGCGGAGATGAACCTCCAAGTGTTTCAAAGGTAAGACATGTGGGGAAATGTCATGTCACAAGGCAGACTCATGTCATGGCCCGCAGTTGCGGAAAACATGCGTCATAGCTTATCATCGAAACAAAACCAGGAATCTTAGCTCAGTACGTAGCCTATGCCCAGCAGATCACATGAACCCATATATAACTACATAGATGGCTAATTACAAAGTCTCTAAGCAGAGCTCGCTACGCTGCGAGTAGACTTGACAGTGTCTTCCTCGGCATTCTCCAGAGATTGAACACTTTCGAGTCTAATGTCCTTGATTAGAAGAGAACAGCCGATAAGAATAGCACACAACGCAGTACCAGTGATAATCAGAATCTTCTGCGTATGACGGTAAGCCTCCACCATCTGGTCACGGGTCTCGGTTCCCCATGGATAAGTTAGGACAAATGATAGTGGCTCGGCGTAGGCAGTAGCTGCCAGCTCGGGACCAAGGTACTTGACAAGCTGACCAGGCAAAACCTGAGTCCAGATTGCACCAGATACCGACGATCCAAGAGCAGATCCAATGTTATAAGAAGCGAGGTAGAGCGATGTGATGATGGCCATGTGCTCGTGCTTGGTACATGCTTGCACCATGGTTTGGACGGGGTACGTAAACAGACCTGCGCCAAAACCCATCAAACAAAGAGAGCCAATGATTCCGGACTTGGATCCACTACCACCACGGAACTGAATCATCATACCCATGGAGACTAACCACAACACAGTGCCGAAACAGATGAAAGGTTTCAGACGACGCAATCTCACGACAATCAGTCCAAGAATAGTTCCGGTGATTACAGAAACAAACGAGTAGAGGGATGTGATTCTAGTCGCAGATGCTGCAGTCTGATTGACTGCAACGACCAAAACAGTGTACATGTAGTCACCCTGCATGTACCAGATAAAGTTGATGAGCACACCAATAATCATGGCGGCCCACACTGTGCGCTGTCTGAGCAGATGGAATGGCACAATTGGGAAAGGACAGTACATTTCCCAGAAGGCAAAGACTGGAATGAGGCAAAAACCGATTACAAGAGGAGCGATAATCTTGGCTTTCTGCCACTCTGTCTGAATACCTCCAGCGATTGTGAATGGAACAAGAACCATAATGAATACAGCAACCAGCAACAGAATTCCAATAACATCAATCTGCCAAAATAGCGACACGAGGAACTTTTTCCAACCCAGGCGGTGGAACTCACTCTTCTCACCCTTAAACTGATCCATCAAACCCACGCGCTTGGCTTTCCAGTTCATGTAAACCAAGGAAAACAACAGTGGCAGAGATACGATTGGGAAAATGATGGCCCACATACCAATACCCCATTGCCACTTCATACCATCATCCATATCAGCAATAACATTACCAGAGATCCAAGTGTTGATGATGAAGGGCAGGGCAGGCACGAAGGAGCAAACCAGACGCCAATTGAGGAAGGAGAAGTCGGCAACCAGCAGCTCCAACATTAGAATCACACCAGTGTAACCAAATTGGTAGAGAATAGCACCGCCAGCAAATCTTTGAACATCATAGGCCTGGGACTCAATGATGGTGCCGACAGTGTAGAGAATGACAGCAAAGGCCAACAGGTATGCACGACCAAAGACATCTGACAGACGAGCATAGACAGGCTGAGCAGCAGCCGCAACAACTGCACGAATTACATTAACAGTTGCCACCAAGGAGTGCGCAGCGTATGAATTGGTTGCATAAATCTGAAAGGTGTAGCGGACTTGGCCATCCAGGCCGTAGGCGTAGGCGACCAAAAAGACAAAGAAGTACAGCATGATGCGGCCCTTGAGACCAAACACCTCGGACTCAGCCTCAATCTTGCGAACTCCCAGAGGTTTCTTGATCACTTCAGAGTCAACATCGCTGGGCAGCGGACCGCGTTCCGTCTTGCCCTCAGAAGAGCTTGAGTAGTCGGTCATCGCAGGAGTAGATTGATCAGATTAGACAATCGCGATCTCTCCGTTTTATACAAGGATCGGGATAATGAAAAAGGAAACGCCAAGCCCTGTTCTCTCCGCTCATGCGCCCTGATGTTGCTCACTCCATTTATCTGATGCGGATTTACTTTTTATCTGATGTACAGAACGGACATGCTTCGCGGAGGGCTCGGCTGAGGGAAGAAGGAAAGACAAGGCGTATTTTCATAAATATCAACAAATTATGAAAGGAAAAAGACTGTATTTTACTCAGCTAAATTGTTCCTCATGAACCCCTTAGCAATCGTCTGGACTCCCATCCTGTCCCTTGTAGCGCCATGGTGGGCCATAAGGCGTCAAAATGCCCGCCAGTGTGTGACGAAACCGTAACCAGAGCCCCAGCAAGGTCGGCTACCCTCTCCGTGGGCGCCTGGTGACGTTTTCCTTCTGAGCTTTTGCTATCTGTTCGGCATTTCGGGTGGCATTGGGCCGAACTGGGCGCCGACACGCAGCAAAAAGGGATAAAAGTGGTCAGTTTCCCTGTTTCTGGAGCTACTTGTTGTAGTAATCTGGACTTGGCGATGCGATAAATTTTTCACCTGCGTTCTACCCAGTCGAGTATGCCCAGCTCCAACGGCCAGAACGAGTTATCAGATGGGATCTAAAGTTGCATCATCTTGAGCAAATTTTACGGGGGTGCAAGGATGAACAGGCGAGAGAATTGAGAGTAAAAAAGTGAATGAGGATTCAGAAACGTTCCTTTTATAGCTTATGAAATGTTGAAAAATATACGCCCCCGGCAGATTGCGTATTGTCAGAGTACTCTCCGATTCCTCTTGCACGTGACTTGCAGACGAAAAATCAGAAGGGCTTGGCCAAGATCAGGTTACGTCAACTCCACGGATGTCGGCTCCGAGTTCAAGTAGTAGAGATGAAAAGATATTCAGTTCAAACAATAAAGAAAGGGTATAAATAGTACATAGTATCTGAATATATAAGCTATGACATTAGGTTAAATAGTTGAGTTTGTTGCCAGTGTTGCGATGGTTGAGCACTGGCTGGGGCGTTTGGGCCTTGGACCGAAACAAGAGCAGCCCAAACTGTATCACGAGCAAAAAGAAATAGAATTGCCATGCTTTTGCTTGTGCGCAGTACCATATATACATTAAGATCACAAGCCATCGTCGTATTTCCTTCGGAGATAGAGACCCTGCACCGACTGGCGTCGTCGAGGTGGGCTCCGCTTGACATTGGCTGCAGTGGGAAAGTCGTATTCCAAGTCATGTGAAGGTGGTGTGGAGGGCATCGTCTGTGGAACCACTAGGCAGATTGACTGGTGTTCAAGAAAGCCGTCAGCAACACAAATGCCGCTTCCAGTAGTAATTGCGCGGGGAGGTGAGCCGACAATGTTTTGCTCGCTGTGGTTGCCATTCAATTGATAGATTGGCTTGACATAGATGGAGTGGCGTCGAGCTGTCTGCTGAGGCGAGTTCAGCTTGTCAGTGTCTGAGTAGTCTGTCAGGGCTGACGAGAATGAGGATTTTCTACGCGCAGAGAACGTGCTGCTGTCGGTATAGTCTCTAAAGTCAAAAGGCGACGATGAGATGGCGGAATCGGCCAGCGGACCGCCAAAGAGACCGCTGTTGCGTTCTGAAAAGCCCACAGAATACTTACGACGTTGGGCAGGCAGCGAGCATGTCGACGCTCGCTTCGAGCTAGGGTTCATAGAACCAAAGGAAAACGAAGAGTCTACAGAGATAACGGAGTTCCTGTTTGAGTTTGTGGGAGAGATTGGCGATTGTGGGTTCTCAAACATTGACAGTTGAGGGATGGCAGGCGTGGTTGCAGAGTCTTGTCGTTGGCAGTCTGTCGAGCAGTAGAGCTTGGAAACGGACGTGTCTATTTGCTTATCGCAGCATGCGCAGAATGACGGGAATGCATTGTTCGAATTGCGGTTGGTTGCCTTAGATCGTTTTCTCGACGCTGTGCTGAGGACTCCTGGCGGCGCAACGACCGGGCCGTTAGCGGGGGAGGGAGGAAAGTACATTGCGAGAAGTTGGAGAGATCTGCTGAGAGAGCTTGTGAGAGAGCGACTTGATGAAGAGAGCGAACGTTGTAAGAGTCGTCGGGTTCACTAGGCTAGGGGGGTCCTATGCAGTCCCCGAGATGCAGCGAGATCAAGATTTAGATCAAGATCTCTGGTTTAGAAATCAGGAGAAAATCTGAAAAACACCGACAGAAAAACCGACAGAAAAACCGACAGAAAAACCGACAGAAAAGTGACCGACAAAAAGTCCAAATGTCAACTGGACAAGTAGTCGAGCAACAAAAGGCGCCTTCGAAGGCCGTCAGGATCAGACCCTAAATAATATGTAGGGGCAGGGCCTAGAGTCACAGTTGGGGAGTGACGAAAAGAGCTGAAGGCAGGAGTGGATCCGCAGGAAGGGACACTGAAAGGCGAAAATAAAAATAAGGCAAGAAAAATCAAACAAGGTGTCTGGCACTATTCAAATTGTAAAGTAATTTGAAGAAAGTGATTTTCCCTGTTGGCCAACAAGCTGTTAAAGTCCTTGCGCTGTTGGACTTATATGATTTTTCAGACAAGCACTTGCAAGTGCAGCGAAGTGGTCCCAATATATGTATGGGCTACCCGTTTAGTGATGCGGAAATCTGCCAGTAATGGAAGGGACAAATGTTCCAAATGCGACGCCAATCCAAGAGAGGCGCACGGTGTATGTGATGAGAGCGCTCCGGGTGAATGCAATGCACTCGGCAAGAGGAAAATAAGCCACAGGCGATGGGGGAGGCAAAGGTCACAGTCCAGAGTGGTGGCTGGTGCGCGTGTTTTATGCTCAGCGAGCAGGGTGTAAAATATCAATCACTTGAGAGGATTTTACGTCAAGCGATGCGACGGGGGGGTGCTCAGTGTGTTGGGCGGCGCGGGGTTCTACCTTCTAATCGGCGCTAGTTAGAGTCGAGTCAAGTCTTGGGAGACTATTTGTGAGTGAGTGGCTGTTAGGGGCTGTCTGGGCTGTCTGGGCGAGTATTGTCGGGAGCGTCAGTGGGGAGGGGGTAGGGGTTTGACGAACGGGGTTTGCCAATATTCCGCGAAGAGGAAATTAATGTCACAGCGGAACGCCCACAAAGGGTGAGGAATCGACAGCAGAGTGGGTCTGTATGTTTGCTTGGTGTAGTTAGCAGTTGGGTCTGGGCCGCTTAGCACAGATTAGCACGACTTTAGGAGAGTGTAGGGCGCTCTCAATAATAAAATTGTGTAAAATTGTGTTTACGCAGGTGCGGAGGTTTGCAGCCAGGCGGGAAGAAGGGCTCAGTCTAAGGAGCGACAAGACGGATAAGGGAAAAGACTGTCGCGGAGAAAACTGTGATAAACAGGCTGAGCAGGCGCAGGGCGAGGGAGAGAAACAGCTAGCAGCAGGTAACGCTGTTGTGGATCAGCCTGGCGGCATGTGGATGCTTCTTATATATCAGCGACAGAACCAACTCTCAGGGATGTGTCGTTGCTGTGGAGGTGCTCAGGGGCTCGTGCGTTCACCATGTGCAACATTTGTTTTTCTAGCAGTGGGCTTGTGCGTTGATAGCTCCAAATAATTTATCTGGGGACAAAAGTAATGTGATTTTTTGACCTGGCGCGTAAAGTCGCAGCCATTGGCAGACATGACGTCGTTGCTGGTCTGCACAATATTATCAGCTTTCCAGACCAAATTGACCGCAAAAGGACCTCAGTTACCAACGTTTGTGGTCCCCTCATTTTGAGCCAAGTCTTGTCACCAGCTTGATAGTGGCGTTACCCGGCCAGACGGTGACCTGCATGCAGATGAAATGTCTCATGTGTGTCTCAAATCGCACCAGCTGCCCGGAATCTTCTATCTATATTGGTGAATAAAGAGGCGTGTGCTGAGACCACACCAGCTGCCAGCAGGAGCCTCATCTGACGACTCCAGAAACAGAAACAATTGCAACTAGAAATAGAATCAAGGCTACAACGGTCAATGTTGGCGATGGTCACTGACCAGGGGGGAAACACTCGCTGAAGGCACACAGACAGCTCAGGGTAGCGTGAACTGCAGAGTTGCAGCCCAGTGCGTTGAAATTTGCAGGGAATCACGGGTGTGTGCGACTCGTTCCGCATTCGAGGGCCCAACCCACTAAGCAGGAACCTACTGGGAATCTGGCAGGGGGAGCCCCTACGGGAGCCGACAGTTCTGGCCCGCTGGGACCACTAGAGAACCACCCGAGTCACTTCCAGGGTTGCCCTTTGGGATGCTCACAGAAAATCCTGTGGAGATGGGCGCTCGCGAGGCGGCGGACAGTCGACTGACGGGCGGACTCCAATTGAACTGGCAAGGCGGCCACGCTGAGCACTTTCCTGGACCTGCCCATGTGTTATTCAGCGCCGCCCTCCGATGATGTCAGTTTGGTGAAGAGTTGAGCAGCCATCGTCACCCTCGAGCCTATCCAGCTGGGAGATGGCGTCCTTATCAATTGAGTCCACGGCGAACCCAGGACAACGAACAAGACTACAAAACAAAAGGACCACAAACAGAACCAAACAAAATGCAAAACTCGAACGAAGTCAATTAAAGTTCCCAAACTTGATTGTTGTCGCACTCCGGCTGTTTGCCGTTTGCCATTTTGTTGGTCCTTTGTCTCACTCCTTGTTTCGCAGTTGAGACCATCTGGACAGATCTCGCAGCCCACAGCCTCAGGACTGCGGCCCTGAACGACATGCCCCAAGACAGAACCAGCCGCTTCTACTCAGAATTAACAACGGGAAACGGTTGCAGTAGAATCCTCTAGAAACCCACTGCAAAATCTCTGCTTTCTTCATGTAAAACCTGTCCATAGCCTTCTACAGTAGCCCTGACAGCAGCTTTGACTCCGTTAATTAAGACCCACTCGCAAGGACCAACTTCGGGACGAGACCCACTTGCGCTGCATTAGCAGCCCTCCAGCTGCTGGCAACCGGCCCAGACTAGTTAGCTCGATACGTTTAGCTTCGTGCCCGGCGGTACTTGCTCCAATTAGGCGTTGATTCCTTCCCCTTCCTTTCAGTCGGGCTCTGGCTGGCCCAAGACTCTTGTCTCACTGTCCCATCGAGTGGAGTTTCCCCTACTGGCTAGACTTGCTGTTTCGCAGCGTCTAAACGATGCTGCGCCGTTGTGCAGGTTTTGCACTACACCGTTCCGTCTGCTCTTATTTGCGTGCTTTCCCTGCCCATGGGACCCCACGCAGCATCACCAAGTTGGCCGGTGGACAGCCAAATCTGTCCTCAGCGTCCGGTCCTCAACTCAGAGCACTCTGTCCACGAATAGAGCCACTGACGGCCGAAATCCCACAACCAGGGATGGAACCTGCTCAACAGGATTGTGCGTAGTGGCCACCGCCCTTCGTGCCCTATCCTGTTCCTGCAGTTGGCAAACTTGAAACACTATACCCCAGAATGCAAGACGCCGCCGTTGTCTTGCTTGACGCAGCTCAGCAAGTGTTTGCAAATTGTCAAAGAGAACCAATATACGTAGGAAGTCCACCAAAATACCAGGACTCTATGACTTGCTCCTTTTGATAAAACGTGCCACAAAGTAGTTCGCGGACCCTGGAGCGACACAGTCCCTGCCTCGAATACCCCTGACGATTTCACACACCCTGCCCTGTTCCTAGTCTCTGGGTTGAGACGGGCGAACTCAACAAACATCACCCCACCTCCGTGAAAGTTCTTCCTGGACCCACCAGATATGCTCTTGGAGACTAATTCCAATCTCCAAGTGTGCGTCAGCCCGACCCACATCTCATCAGCGGCTCTTCCTGCTAGAGCTCCCCAAACAAGTGTCAATCTACCACACCCCTGTTACCAAGGGCTGCACTTGTCAGGAGCTCTGCCACCGAATACTCTTGCACGCGGTACACCCCAGCCAGCTTATCACGACGCCGTCAACCCATGACGGGCGCTTGGTGCACAGCAGTGCGCCGAAGCGCGGCACGTTTATTCTACGAAGCTGTGGATTGAGATTTCCAACATTCTCTGAGTCCTATAGAATGGCGGCGATCCTACGTTTCTTGTCTGACAAAACTTTTCACTACCCCAGCCGCCCACGGCTCTGCAGGTGCACACATGGCAGACTACGCCCATGCTAGCAGCCGGTAAAATCGCAACACGCTATGCTCTCTGAAACACTCTGATTCACACTGAGACAATACGAGCACCGAGGGCTTGGACCTTGTACGATTCACAACTGGGTTACACTCTTGTCGATCGAGGTTGCAGTCGTTTTGATTGCCTTTGGGGCTACCTCTTAGACTCTGCAGATCACGTGGAAGCTTAGTTTGTTGATTCAATTCAATATGCTACAGAGATAAATGTGGTGGATTCGCGCGGAGTTCCCTCTGGCTACCCTCTACTCATGCTATTCTTTTCCCTGACGTAGTTTCGTCTGCTGGCCGTTCTCGGGGGCCTGCCGATGTGTCCGAGTGCCAAGACCAACTGTGCAGCAAAACGCTAAGGTTCAGGGGCACGCCACAGGTACGACAGAATGCTGTGTGCTGGCCAACGACGATGGCACGAAACTGAGCAGCATCAGTAGGGCTGCTCTAGAACTGCTTGTAGCCGCAGACATTCCTCTTGGTGTGACTTTTGCTGGTGACGTAGTTTCAGCCCACATATGCCTACGTAATGGTGCAGAACTAGGCAACCTGCCAGTACACACAGCTTGGTCGTGCGCGCTGGCAGCCAACAAACTTGCACACGATTTGCTAGAAGCTAACGTGGCATATGTACTCTACAAGTCTCAATATAAATGATAACTACAATTCTCAGTGTTCCGCAAACTAATCTCAACTATTTCAATTATTTTCTTGTTTCTTGCCCACTGACAGCGCCAGGTGGTCGAGCCCCTGAGCTGTGGAATTTGTGCGAATTCCTCAGTGCCTCCTTGGGACCCATTCAGGCAACTGACTGTTGCTGCGGATGCCGGTTGCTATCCGCTTGCCCACTGAGCTATAATTATTTTAGTGGCTTTGTGGGAGGGTCTCCCACCGGCACCCCTTGGCGCTGCCGCCACGAAAAGGGCACTCTGACTAAGTACTCGTTTGGCCACCCACTGACTCCATTGAGCTGGGCCACTAGCACCACTTGTTTTCCCTCGGGAGAACTCCACAGCCCCCCCTCTCTGGCTCGATGACATGGCGCGACCGCTCTAGCGGTCCAGCAATGGCAGGGTTCTAGGGCCATTGTAAATCAAGTAGACATGTTCAAGTAGGTGCAAATAAATTCCGCATTTTCCGACCTGTTCGGCCCCGGCTCTGCCCTTCGTTGTCCATTCCAAACATATCCCCACCCTCGTCGCGTTACCAGCCCTGCATTTTCTCGACTCACAGCCTTCCTGTCCTCCTCACTATTCACAGCCTCGACAAATCACGGTCCGACCTCCTCCACCTTATTGCAGGCAATTCGTTACAAAGACAAGTGCGCTTTTTTTATTGTTTGTCCCTCTGGATATTTAGGAGTTTCTACAAGTAGAAGGAGTCGTTCCAGGAGTTGCTGTTTGTACCCTTCGCAAGCGAACGTCCAGTTTGAAGTTTCATTCCCTTTGACGTCTTTCCCGCCTGTTTGTCTAGACACTCTTCAAGACATTTTATTTTCAGACAGATCCGTGACAAACGCCTTGCTATTTCATTCCTTGCTACCCTTTCTCTGCTTTACCATTTTCCCTGATCTGCAAAGTTTGAAACCTGCTCCTTTGATATGAGCCACCAAGGACTCGATGAAGTGCCTCTGCCTAACGCGGGCTCTCCAGCCCCAGGCAGACCCTCGTCGCATATCTGGAACTCGGCCAGCGCTGGAAACAGCAACGCTGCAAGCACTGCTACGCTAGTCGGCGGATCGCCTGGCCCGTTCCATCCCCGTGCCAGAGCCGGTACTCTGCCCTCTAGGCTCTCCCCCGGACTGCATTTCAACTCTACCGCGACTGGATCTACGGCATCTCTAGGCTCTCTAGCACTGCTTTCCCCGCAGGAACGGACTGGTGCTCAGAACAGCCTTCATGACGCCAAGCCCTCGCCTATTGGTTCCCAGTTCGCCCCGCAGCTTTACACTACTGCTGGCAGTGGTGTTAATGCGACTAGTAGCGGCTTGCCAATGGGCAGTTCTGCTCCAAACGGCCACCAGCCGCTTCCCGGCAGCCTGCAACAGGGCCCAGGTCTTCAAAATGACTTTCTGGGCGCTCCAGTTTCAAGGCTGCGCAGTGGTTCATTGAACCTCGTCCCAGGCGACAATCGCATCCCATCCTTTGGCAACTCGATTTGGTCCAACTCTCCAAGATCGTCACTTTCATCTACCTCCACAGATGCCTCCTCAGTGAATGGCAATGCCACTCCAAAGCGCCTCTCCCAGGCCCTTGAGGAAGGCGGTGACGATAAGATGCAGCCGTTCCTTAATGGACTTGCTATGCGCCCTGATCCAGCCCGCTTGCGGAGCTACACTCTAACTGCTGTCCCACAGGCCGTACCACAGGGTGTCCAGGTCCCGCCTGTACAGATGCATATGCCAGAAATGTCAGTCTATGAAGAGCGCATGTTCCAGCGTTCTCCTTATCGCCCTCGCGCTCAGACCGCATCTGCCATTTTTGAGCCTTTGGGCCAGCAGCAACAACCACAGGTACCCCAGCAGCAATCGGTGCTACCACCCGTACCCCAATTTTCGGGCAATGAAGAAACACCAACACGCTCGCTATGGATTGGCAACGTGCCACCAAGTACCACGCATTATGCTCTCCAATCCATGTTTGCACCGTACGGTCCTATTGAGTCGGCTCGAGTGCTTGCCAACAAGTCTTGTGGGTTTGTAAATTTTACATCTATTGAAGCGGCTGTCCGTGCTCGTGCCATTATTAACTCTCAAGAGCTCTTCCCGGGCTTTGGTCCAAGTCGCGTGCGCTTTGCTAAACTGGCTGAGGCAGATGGCGTGCGATCCGATGATATGCTGCACAGCGTTCAAGGGGGTGCAGGATCATCCTCATTTCCTGGCCTTCTTCCAGAACACCGCAGAACACCGCCAATGCGTGCTGTCTCTCTTGAAGTACCAAAGCCAAAGACTCTGTCTGAGATTGTACCTAGTTTGCTTGAAACCGTTGCAGCACTGGGAGCTCAGCCTGCAAGTGTTGCTGCCACTGCCAAGGCTTTAGAGAAATCTCTTGCCTTTACAAACTACAAAAGTGAAATTGATGCACCGCCGGATGCCCGTGGTGATCGTCACTACGATGCACCCACTCTGCGTGATGTCCGTAAGAGACTAGACTCGCCGTCCTGTTCCTCCAGTGATGTTGAGCAGATTGCCAGGGACATGCTTCAGGCTAAGGAACTGCCAGAGTTGGCCAGCGACTATGTTGGCAATACTGTTGTCCAGAAACTATTTGATCTTGCTTCAGAGACCACCAAGGACGACATGCTTGACGCGATTGCGCCGGTGCTGGCACAGATTGGCGTCCACAAGAATGGTACTTGGGCAGCCCAGAAGATCATTGATGTTGCGGGCTCTGTTCATCAGAGAGCCACGATTGGGCGTGCATTGCAGCCTTACTGCGTTCCTTTGTTTCTAGACCAGTTTGGTAACTACGTGATGCAGTGCTGCCTCAAATTTGGATCTCCCTCCAACGATTTCATTTTTGAAACAGTCACCAGCAAGTTTCTTGATATTGCTCAGGGACGCTTTGGTGCCCGTGCTTTGCGCGCCTGTCTGGAGTCCCATCATGTCACTCCCGAGCAGCTTCGCCTTGTAGCCGCAACAATCGTCGAATACGCCGTCCAGTTGGCTGTGAATACCAACGGAGCCTTGTTGTTGACATGGTTCTTGGACACCTGCACTCTACCCAATCGACATGCGATCCTTGCTCCAAAGCTGTTACCGGCTCTTGTGCCACTCTGCACCCACAAGCTTGCCTCTCTCACTGTTTTCAAGATTATCAGTAACCGTGCAGAACCTGCTCCGCGTCAACTTATTGCAGCGCACATTTTTGAATCGGAAGTGCTTGAGCAGATCCTCAAAGATCACACCAACGGCGCTGCATTCATTTACAAGGTGCTCAGCTCACTTGAGAATGGAGAGCGTTCGCAAGCTCTGGCTCGCGTTCGCTCAGCTATTCACGCTACCCCGAGCTCTCCCCAGGCTCCTGCCCTTAAAAAGCTGCTAGACGAGGTTGGGCTGCGCCATTCCTCGCCTCAGCATGAATCTCCGCCTTTTGCATCTCACAGTAATGGTAGCTTAGGCTACGCTAATCATCCCGACGTGCCTCCTCAAGATCCATTTGGCACGATCGCGCCGCTTGCGGACCAGTTTGATAATTTCCATATCCAGTATCCTGCTCAACAGTCATCCCAGGATTTCTTCGCTCTTTAACCGGCAGCGATACTCATACACATAAGGAGATGGCCCCCCGTGTGCTTGTGGCTAGAAAATGACACCAAAAAAGATCATATTGTTTGTACAGCGGAGGATATATGTCCTCAACACCAAGTCCATTTTTATTTACATTAAATGAATACCCACTAGTATAGCTATTAGCGACACTAACTTCATGCTCGTGATCGTAGAAACTCAGCATGTGTGTTGAACAAGCATGTCCCAGCTGTTCCACGGATTTCGAAGAAGCATGTGTGTATACCGGCCATTTACATGACATAAGTCGCGATGGCCTCCTATCTCCCACATTCAGAACCTTCCTGATCTGGCTGCCTCAATGGACTCAAATCGGCTATAGCAGGTAGAGGGGCATTGCACGAGCTACAAGAGTAATGGTATCGCATAATTGAGTCGGTGCGGTCCTACATGTCGGTCCCCAACTGTGTATATGGGTTGATATGCCTTATCGAGTTGTCTGAATGGACACATTTCACACCGATTTCAAATCAGAATCTCATTTTGAGCACCCTCAATGAGACCCCAATTCAGTGCAAAAAGTATATAATAAGATCATATTCTCTAGCAATTCTCCATCAAACAATCAATCCAAATGCCTTCCACCATTACTTCCAACACTATTTCCATCCAGGCTCCAGTTGAGCGCAAGCCCGAGGTTCTTGAACCACTTAAGAACGATAGTAAGTATACTAAGTACTATTTCTTTTGAAAGCTACTGACATAGACGGATACATTCCAGCTGAGTGTGTCATCTTCTAAGGCAACAGTCTGACATTTTAGTAGCTAGCTAGCAGCAATACACCGGTTTTATAGTTTAATTTACGACAGGACGTTAAGCATTGCAATCGTTGCCACTTTCAGGTCATATTATACTAAAGAGACTCAATATCTGTAAGAGGTAGTTGGACGACTCGAGCTCTTTGACAATTGGACTACTTCAAATGGTCTACTGAACTATAGCTCTAATAGTACTAAAGTTGCGAGTGCAATAGCGTGAATACTAAAGCTTTCATTTCACGACAAAATGCTTTGTTGTAGAGTACCGTCTTGTTCCAAATGAGTCTTGTTGAGGTTCAGCAATGGCAACTGGGACCACTTGGGCAGGCTGTAGCGTCGTCTGCAGTGCAGAAATATGAATTAGTAAGATCCTCAAAGCCTTAAGAGCTTTGCCATTCTTGTTTCCATTCGGCACACATCCCACGTTACATACTGGAGCTTATAAGCCAATCAGTCAAATCTGACAGATAGGTGAAAGCACCATCATCGTAAGGGATTCCCCTTAGTTGGAACACCCCAAGCTGGTACAAGCGCCCTTCAGATCCCATGCGGGCCCAATGCAGAGGTGGCTTTAAATCGCACAATCAAGAATGGGTGAGCGCCATATCCAGGGGGGAGATTCTTGTGCTGCCATAAAGTAAACTCAAAGCAGATTATTTCTCACTCTTTAAAAGGTCCAGTTAGAGAGCAAGAATTAGACTATCTTCATCCTTTTTAAATGGGCAGGTGTAGAGTTTCTTGACCAACGTTGGCCTGATCCAGAGTGATAAGCGTGGTACAGAATAGATGAACAGAGCTGATTCAATTTAGAATGTGGCGGAATAGAATGTTATATAGAAATTGAAAAATGCCGTGGCAGAAGGATTGCGCCATTGTAGTACTGGGCCCTTGTCACCGGTACACAGACCAGAATGACCGGGACTTCGAGAGAGTGCGACTGACTGCTCTTCAGCACAGTGAGATGTCTGGGGTGAACTGGAACAGTGTCCAGTCCACAATAGCGCCACAAAAGAAAGATAGAAATCAAGGGTGAACTTAGCTCTGCTTAATTGTCCAGGTTTACATAGATTTCCTAAAAAATACCGATTTTTTGTAGGCTCCTTTCCGTTACAGGCAACTCCAAGGCTGGGTATTGCCCTCTTCCCAAAGTAAAAGTGCTGGTTAGCAAATCTGCCAGCAGTGCTCACAAGCTGAAGCACGCGTACATCTTTGAACTGCTGTAGATCCATCAGGAAATACTGCAGCGCCAACTACTTTTACTTTTACTCTGCGATGCCGGATTCGCAGTTCTCGATTTGTGAGGCTAGATGTCCACGCAATCTGTCAGAGTCGGAAACTGCCGTACACGCGCAGAAGGCCTAGGTCCTTTGCATCGGGAATGAGGTTTAGATTACTGTGGAAATATGCAATTCTCACAGATTTTGTCATCCACGATACTTTGAAGAGCATCTCTTTATGTGATTCAGAATCCCTGACTATAGGTTTGCCAACTTCGAGCTTTTTCACGTTGTAGAGATTTTGGTTCTCGAGGATTTGCAACTTCTCCTCATAAAGTTTCAGAAACTGGATATTTGGAGGCAGAACAGTGTTTCTTGTCGATTTTCTAAGTGTTGGCTTCGTGGTTTGTTGAGCACACTCAAGTCACATGCAAAGTCGAGGGTCCTATCGAGTGTTTCGAGATTAGGAATCACGGAAAAATCCCAGCTATCAGTGCATTTGATCGTCAAATGTCGCACTCTTGAAGTATCTAAATCCCACCACTTGTCCAACATGTCTGCAAATTTGAAATCAGTATCTCCCTCATTGATTCTCTCCACAGCGTAGTGCAACTCTTCCAGTATCAGAGGGGTCCCTTCAAACCTGGTGTCCGGAAAATTTACTGTGAATAGCTTTATTCTCTGAATATTGGCTGCACGAACTGTATAGTCACCATACGTTTCCAAGATCATTTCTGTAGACCAGGCAGCCTCGACAAACAATGCGAGTTTGGGTCCGAACAGATGACACTTTCAGGAGAGTAATAGGGTCGCAGACAGAGTCGCGGCGATTGGGGATAACGAGGGACGTATTGGGCCCGTTAAGATGTTTTAAAATGTCACAAACAAACCTAATACGCCACGACTTTTTCAAATATACTTCGCCATGGATGATGTGCTCTGTGCACTGGTAATAAAACCTAATGACATGGACAAAGGACAGATTGCACGCATTACGAAGGTAGTCAAGAAGAGAAATTTCCCACGACCGAGAGAGTTTCAGTTGATTAAGCAAATTGCTGCGCTTTAGCCAACTAAGCTACCGGGAGTATTATCAAAGCAATACATTGCCTTGTTGCTTATTTACGGGGGCAGGCTCGTTAGTTTCGACTTGGCACGTCATGCAACTTGCTGGTACCGTTTGGAGCATCTCTCAAGTTGAGCAATGTCCTCGTATGGTGTATAGGTTGTAATTTTCAAGACTAAGTCAACGGGTAAGTCGTCAATTGATCTCATATCTGGTATGGATGGCGATGATTAAATCCGACCCCACGTCCTTCCGAATGCAGCTAGCAAGTTACGTACAGGCGCATGATGCGCAGGGTCCATCTGCTTTTCTGAGGATCACATGCGACTCACTCACGTGAGTCGGAAACTTGAGTTTGTTGACGGCTTGAGGGGCCGCCAAGAAGGAGCAATATCTCAGAATGGGACAGTAGTTTCAGGAACGTTCACCCGTAAGCTGACAGGACTAGTTGGATAAGTCGCGGGCGTACCTGCTTTAGGCGAGCTAGAGCGAAGCTGAAGCCGTTCGTTGTGGCGCCGCCATGAATCAGGACAGGGCTGTGCTTAAAGTGTTTCTCCCAATAGAGGTGTCATCGGTGACTTGTCGCCAACGCCAACGCCGGGGTGTCTGTGGCTTTGACCAGACTACTTAAGGTATAGGTTTCCACAGACGATGGAATTTCATTCCTAGTCTTTCTCGGTATTTTAGGACTTGCTTATTCGGTATTCTCCCGAGCTCAGTTGGTGAGACGATCAAGGAAACAACCGCTATCACGTGCGACTCTGAACTGAACAGTGAAAGCACAAGACTTCGACAGTGCGGCTGAGAGCCTGACACCCACTCCTCCTTTAACTTCAGTGCTACTGGCAACGGGACAGTAATCTTTGTGAAATACACAAGAATGGCTGGTCCAGCACCTCCTCCTCCTCCGCCCCCGCCCCCGCCGGCATTTGGTGACCTGTCATCCAAGGCGAGCTCAGGTCCGGCCGCCGCTCCGCCGCCCATGCTTCCCGGCAGAGATGCTCTACTCGGAGACATTCGCAAAGGAAAACGACTGAAACACACAGTAACGAATGATCGTTCGGCACCGGCAATTGATCGAGGCTTGTCTTCCGGTGGCGTCGTCTCTTCTCCGGCTGCTTCTGTCGGCTCTGGTGCCCCGGCAGTTCCAACAATGTCGGCTCCTGCGCCACCTCAGCTGGCGGGTCTGTTTGCTGGTGGAATGCCAAAGCTGAAACATCGAACAGGGGGGGTCCTTACGGGTGCCAGCGAGACGTCGTCTACAAGTGCACCCCCGCCACCAATTGCTCCAGCGAGCCCGTCACTGCCAAGACATCGTCCGACATCTTCTCGCGACAGAATTGGGTCTATAGAATTGCAAAGCTCTCCATCAAGACCCACTCAGGCACCTCCAGTTCCTTCATTCCCCGGACAGGCTTCTCCAGGACAGGCTCCTCCAGCACCGCCCCCTCCAGCACCGCCCATCTTTGGACGTGCACCGGCAGTGCCCCCAGCACCACCAGTACCAGGACAAGCTCCAAGGATCCCCAGCGCGCCTCCAATTCCAGGACAGGCGCCTCCAGTTCCAGGACAGGCTCCTGCAGTTCCTCAGACACCTTCTTCACCAAATTCCCATAGCCAGGCGCCTTCGCTGCCGTTTTCTCGTCCCACCAAAACTGCACCTCCAAAGCCGTCCAAACCAAAACCACCAAAACCATCGTCAAAACCACTGCTTGCGCCGAAACCAAACATCCCCAGCTTTTCAGCGCCCCCTACACCGGGACTGGCTCCACCGGCCCCTCCGCTACCGAGTTCTTCACCGTCGTCTATTGACTTTCCTAGACCGACAAGTGTACACAACGAGAACTCTCTCAATGTGCCATTTGCTTCAAGAAACCGCGCTGGTTCGGGCAGCTCCGTTGGCTCTACTGGTTCTGGTACTAGTCTCAAGAGAAGGACGAGCCCAAGTCCTGTCCGTCCACCTAGTCACCACGGCGCGGCACCACCTATTCCCGGCTTTGCGCCACCTGTCCCGGGTTCTGCACCTCCAGTTCCTGGATCTGCTCAGCGCTCGCCTAAACTGCCTTCTTCGCCGGCGCCTGCATCACCTTCGCCAGCGTTGGGCAGCCCTGCACGATTTTCTTCCAATTCAATTCCTCCACCAGCACCTCCAGCACCTCCTCTACCGGGTTCCACGGGGTTACGCGCGCCTCCAATTCCAGGCACAGCTGCACCACCAGCACCACCAGCACCACCGCTACCTTCAGCAAGTGCACCACAAGCACCACAAGCACCCCCGCTTCCATCGTCAAATTTCACATCTGCATCATCTATCCCGCCGCCACCATCTATTCCATATGCTGCACAATCTCCCCCGCCACCACCACCACTTCCACCATTTGATAACGAGACCGCGGCGGAACCCCGATGGGCCCCACCGGCGATGCCTTCTTCGCCGGCCCCTCCCCCGGTTGCAGCAACGTCAACACACTCACCAACGACGTCAAGGACTTTCAGCATGGCTCCAACCTCATCGCCACCATCAGCTCCGGCTCCGCCACCTCCTTCGGATACATACTCTCCTCACGCACCACCGCCTCCACCGCCAGCTTCCAACGGCAGACGTGTTGCGAGCAAGGGCGCTCCACCACCTCCCCCGCCGCAAGCAAGTACTCCAGGTTCGGCATCGATTAGAACCATCGACGCCTCGGCGTATACCATCACTGGCTCTTCATCAGCTGCAATCAAAATTGACGATCCACGGTTCAAGTACCGAAATGCAAAGGATATTCCCAAGCCTAGAAGATTTGAAGGAAAGCAAAAGCTCTATCCATCTGGTAGAGGCTCGTCTGTTCCACTCAACTTTAGTGCCTTGGCTTAGATAGCGCTGTAGCAAACCTACCGGGTTTGATTTATTATGAAAGTTTACATTGATGTCATATACTCATCAGCGTTAGCTTCTGAGAATTACTATTATATAAATAAAGTACATGCTAAGGCTATGAAGGCGCCCAAAGCTCCTCGTTGACAGAAGAGGCCGAAGAACTACTAGACGAAGCATCGCCGCCTCCCTGAGCATCTTCAAATGTCGTAGCATACAGCTCCTGTTGCTTCTGATGCGCCATATCCTCTTCCACCATCCGTTGCTGCTGCTCTATAATTTGCTGTTGATAGCCGTGATTGATGAGGTTCAGGTAGGCATACATGAAGTTGGATAACAGTACCTGCTGTGCCAGCGGACGACGAGGATTGGCAAGCTTCAAGTGTGACAAACGGTAAATCGCACGTTCAATATGCAAGGGGTATCTGTGACTCATCATTATCATACTTTTGTCATTCTGCTGATGCGCTGGGATATTGTATGGCAGCTGGATCTCCATCTGCACGGCAACCTGATGTTGGGCTTGTTCAGTGTGGTGACCAGGTAACAGAGAATCCCTTCCTTGTATCTGCTTCTGCTGCATTGAACCATCAGCTCCGCCGGTGTTAACCACGAGATGGTTCCCCGCACCGCCAGGTCTGTTAGTTGGTGCGTAGTAAACAACCTTACTCTCAGAGGTTCTTGTCTTGTGTTTGCTTTCCAATACCTTCTTACGCCCCTTCTTGTCAGGAGATGGTGAGCGCGAAGGAACGGGCTCTGTCACACTCAAATACTGACCCGGTTGAGCAGGTTGGGTTGAAGCTGGCGAAATCAGAGTCTGCTGCTGGTCTTTTCGTTTGGACTTTTTGCTGAACAGATTTGCAATTATGTTCTCCTTCTTATTAGGCAGAGATTCCTGATCAGGCGACGGCAAGGGTTTATCTGTGTTTACTGTTGGCACCTCATCAAACTTCTCCGCTGACGGGGATTTCTGGAACGACGACAGCCAACCCCATTTCTTATTACTCCTGCGAGGACCATAGTCGCCGGCGAATTGAGGCTCATCAGGTGAGTATTTGGATATGGGCGCGGGTGCATACTGATTATAGGTGGGCATGTGTCGCGGACTTTTGGAAGGAGGCGTTGGAGGCGAGTCCGACTGAGAAAGATCAGGAATAGTTTGTAACTGGCCATCCGGTGTGGAAGACGCTGAGCCATCTAAAGGAGTGTGGACAATCGCTGGATGAGAGTCCTGCGCAGGAACAGCAATATTCAAAGGTTTATGATCCGTATGGCTGGACTGCGCAGACATCTCGTGCCGGCCTTGCGGCTCCTGTGGCTGGAAAGGCTGCTGCCCTACGTAATCATGCTGAACTCGCTGCTGCTGAAACTGCTGGCGTTGGTGGCCTTGGTATGGCGGCCAATGCGAAGAAGGCGTAGGTGCATGGGAATTGCCCGTGCTCGAGGATCCATTACTCGGAGTAAACTCTTGAGAGCTGGGTACCGCCGCCTGCTGCTGTCCTGGAATAGGAGGTTGACCGCGCAGGGCAGCCTGTCTCTGCATAGCAGTTGGGGATAGATTAGAACCAGTGGGTGAGAGCTCTGTACTGCCCACAGGACGACGAGTTTGAGATTTACGCCTTCCATGCATGGGGGCAGGGGCAAATGCCTCGGGAGCAGTTTGAGCTCTCTGTATCGGCATTCCAGCATTGCCCAGCTGAAGAGGCGCATGTGACGACGAAGCCTGTGCAGGAGACTCACCTTGATATGCAATTACATCATCCGTGTCATCGGATAGATCAGTACGGATGGCTTTCAAGCCAACCGGAGTTCGCTTCCTTTGAGGCACTTGAGGCACAACTTCTGCGTCCTCAGGCTGCTGCTGCGACGCTTCTTGTTGACGTTGGCGATCCGAGTGACTCTTGGACTTTGTGAGTAGTGGCTGTACAGGCTGTTCCAAGCTTTCAACGCTAATAGGTTTCGAGGGGCCTGTCATGGCGCGCTTGCGGCGCGAAGTCGATTTGTGATATTGCGTCCGCGTTGACCGTCGCAGAGAAGGAGTGTGAGAAGACAAGACGACTTCATCCGCATCGTTCGCCAGCGGAGTTGGTGACCTTTTGAGCTCTTCCGGTGTAGACTGTCCATAAAAATTTAGCGTTTGTGCCAGCTGGTACGGGTCCATAGCCAGTGACTCCAGTTCGCCTAGAGATTTGAGCTGGTTTGATAAATCTGAAAGACTGGGGTCTTGCGACTTTCGTTTATCCAAAACGTCTGCGCCGTCCTTGAAATCGCTAGGAGAACGGATTTGTCGCGACAAGCGCGAATTATTGCGTCTCAGCGAAGTATAAGAGTCCTGCGAGCTTCTGCTCGAACTGCGAGACACGTCGCCAGCATTTCGCTGTTCTCTAATTTCGGCAACTTTATGCTGAACAAAGGATTTCCATTCTTGCGGTGCAACTTCGGGATGTACATGCGCTGGAACCCACAAGAGCTGAGATGCCTGGTCCGCGCCCAGCACAAAATCATCTGAGTGTTCGGTGGACTCCGCGTTGGACGACTCCGACAAGCGACGGGCAAAGGACTTGCGAGAGGATGTGGGACTTAGCTGAGACGGCGGCGAGGAGCCTCCTCGCTCAGACTTTCTGACATACGTCTCACCAGAAGATGCTGTGGAAGTGTTGCTGGTTCGTCGCACAATTGTGGAGTCACGTGTAGTAAAGTTTCTGAATCGCGGAGCGTCAGCAGACGAAGCGCGCTCAGGGGAACGTTCTCCGCCGCGGTTCTCTGTTTGTAACGAGAGCTGAGCAAAGCCTGAGACAGGAATGTCGGGATCCAGGGTGGACAGAGCGCCAAGACTCAGTCGTTTGAGTGCCTGCACATTGTTCATTTCCTGGGCCACGACCGCCTGGGCCTGCTCCGACAGAGATCGGCGGTTGGCAGCGTCCTGAGCATCGTAGTAGTCACTGGAGTCCGACGATTGCGTTGAGACTGAGTCTGGCGACCGTGGCGGAGGCCCGTCCGACTCACTGTGCCCGGCGCCCAGCACGTAACGCGGCTTGTAGTGCTGCGTGTGGCTTGCCATGACCTAAGTGATTTTGACGGACACAAAATAGCAATGGTCTAGGCGCTGTGCTGGGGAGTAGAGAGAAACAAAGGAGTGACTAAAGAGGGGGTTGGCAGACGTGTGCAACGGGTGTTGGTGCGGTTGGTTTGAATGGAAAAAGTCGTGTTTTGCGGTTCTCCCAAAAGTTCAAGAGCGACACTGGCAGGATCTGGTGGACCCTTGGGGGGTTCTTTGGGGGGTTCTTTGGGGGGTGTTCCTTGGGAGGAGTTGGATCTTGGTGCAACGGCTTTTGGGATATATTTAGTTCAGACGCTGGTAGGTGTGAAAAAGGCTGCGCAAATTCGGGGAGTATATACAAAGAACCGTAAGGAAGAAGACGGGTGATAAGGCAAAATAAAAAAGTGCAGGATCATTCCATTTACTGCCGCTGGACGACCCTGCAATTCTCCCCAGCACTTGACGCAACGTTGTTTTTTATTAACTCCCAAGACAGTCGTCAGAGGTCGGTGGGTAATGGTGAGACATAAAAGTGACAGGTCGGGGCCGTACAGCGAGCCTGAAACTGCAGTCAAAAGATATATGGTGTTGCTTTGAAATATATCGTTCTGATAATCGCTGTTCTAGCTATATTTACAATAAATTAGTGTAATTACGTCCACGCCAGCGATATCTATCGCGCCCAAAGACCCATCCCCGCCTTGACCAAGCGCCTTGACTGTATGCCACAAACTTAAAATCAGAGCGAGATTCTTTTTTGTCTGATAAGTCGGAGGTCTGTTTCGAGATGCTGTTCGCGTTGCCGGGGATTGACATTGGTGATTACGTGGCCAGTACCATGGTAGCTTTTGGGTTTGTTTCATCCCTGTGTTGCAACCTTTGATATCGTCATATGTCCGCACTGGTGAGACGCGTAGTGCTGTTAGACACAGGACGGTGCTGTCGACACCAGGGTCAGACTCAATTATAGCGGTCTATGACGTAGCGGTTTACGAGCAGTTTAAAAGGTCTAATGAAAGTGATTTTATCGTCCATCTTAATTCACTATATAGTTCTTCATACTATAGTCCCGTGTACTTTGATATATAGTTCTTTTTCAGAGTACCCCCAATGGCGTCCATTTAGAAGTTGAGCATTGAACTTGCCGTCCAGTACGCGGTAGACAAAACAGCAGTCATGTGTCTTCATGAAATACTTTTTGTGGCAACTTTCTTCGCGCTGTTGCGTGTTGTTAGGAACAATTCAGGTACAGTGTCAAAAGTGTCGCACGACACTCATCGAATGAAGCGTGGACTATTGTGAATGCCCATTGGCAAGGCTCTGCTCCTCTTTGTAGTCAACTGCCATGCAGAGTGTTTGCAGAGCAGGAGTAAAATGTCTTTTGTTTGATTCCTGCGGTGATGGTGCAAAAGTGGGCACAAATGTGTGCTCAAATTCGCGCTTTACGCCAACCATACGGGGTAATTGCTCCTCAGGCAGAATGTTGTACCGGGGCGGCACTTGTGGGGCATGAAACGATTGGTTGTGTAGAGGATATTGCAGACCTGGCATTTCGTTATGCCAGGAGAGCGGAGGAAGCGGAGGAAGCTGTGGGTAAGGACGATCCAAACTATGAATCTGCTGAAAATGCATCGGAATAAACTGAGGTTCCACGGGCCGACAAACATTTGACTGATCGTAGGCATCCTCCTGTTTAAATAAGGGCGGGTAGCCAATTTTCGGCTCTTTCTCGACATCATCAGCTTCCGTTTGGGGAACTTCACCTCGTAACCATGTACCAAACTGCTCCAGGAACTTGGTCGGCTGCTTAACTTGCCGAGGAATTCCCTTGCCCTGTGTGTTTTTCAGATACTCGTAAACCAGTTCGAGGTCTGGAATTTTCTCACCTCGATTGTAATAGTACAGTGCAGTTAACCACATGACACGGTTGAACTTTGGAAACTTGAACTTGGCAGGCACTTTAGTCGCATTCTCGATGCGGACAAGTTCCAATTGCATAGGAATGTTGATATTGGTGAGAAAGTTACCACCAAGAACCAATGCATCTTCTGGTGAGTGTACGGCGTGTATCCATCCTGATGGAATCAGCATTGTATCTCCAACCTCAAGGTCCACTCTGTAGCACACCTTCACGAGGTCTGCCAGAAACGAGTGCGACTGATCGGGTGCTTTGCACCATTTCTCATACTTTGCGAGATTTGTCGCTGTAGGGGGTATAAATAAAAACGTCTTTTTACCTTTGAGGACGTGGTAAAACACTGAAGAACCGCCAAAGTCAATGTGAAAGTCTGTGTACGCATCTTTGACTGACATGAGACAATATAGAGTCACTTTTGGTTTTGCAACCTCAGTCTCTTGATTGTTTTCCCAAACCTTGTCGACCAAATCAAGGTCTCTGACGAACTTTGGCCGCTTTACTTTTTCTGCCAATTGCGTGCCCGTCACTTCGAGGCTGATTACATTCAATATTCTCTCCTTTTCAGAAGAGTTGTAGTAATCGGCCCATTTTTCTAGGGTCCAGTTGCCTGACGCAAGATTTTGTGTGGTGACCTCCATCACTGAAACCGGATGCTCTTTGCCTAGCAGTTCGCTCACTTTGGAAACTGTAAGATCATGGGGCATTTCCATATCCAGCGAATCGTAGTCTTTGCTCCGCACCACCAGGGGCTGATTGACACCACCAGAGATGGTGTCGAGCCGAGATTTCACCAGTTCTGCCGAGACCTGTGATTCCTCGAGCTGAGGTAAAGCCTTCCATTTTCGTCCAGTCACATATTCGCAGTACGGATGCTTTTGCAGGGGCGATAGTTCGCCTCGGTCCAACGCAGCGTAATCGATTGTGGCACGCTTTCTTTGAGATTTACGTCTAAGCACGGACTTTTGGTGATTTACCGCACATTTAGGACAGTGAAAGACGGCAATGTCGCGGGCTGTTTTCTCTGTGAGTTTCACGCACGAATAGTGGTACCACGTTTCGCAGATTTCGCAAAATATCCAGTTTCCGTCGTCCGATGTCTTGTCTGAGCATCCCGGACAGGACTTCTTTGACGACATCGTGGATGACTCTGGGGTTTCCAAATATGCAAGGATGTGCGCTTGAAATAATGTCCATACTGGGTAGGGCGCTACAGAGACACAGGCCCTTATTTGTGACCAAAAATAGTAAAGAGGACAGTCAAATCTGTAAAATGACGAAATAACATGAAATGAATTCATACGAAGAATACTCTCATTTCATTCCCTTTCTCAACCGTCCATTTCATTCCATGCTTTCAACTTCTCACGTGACAGTCCGTCGGAAATATCCGACAGACCGAAATTTCACCAGCCTATTCTCACATCTAAAAGCTGTGTTCAAAAGTAATGCAGTGTCTACGAACGCACAGGCTGGCGAGCTCGCGCGCTACTAGCATCGCATTTTACTCATCCAAAGCGTCGTCAAACAAACCTCTCTTTCCCTCGGACTGGAAGGAAGCATCGTCCACCCCTTCTGCATCATCTCTGAGCAACGCTGTCGATACTCTTAGGAAAACAACTCTCGCCAAAAAGGCTCAAAATGCTCCCATTGACAACAAGCTGAGAGCACGCTTCGAACTGTCTTCTACTTACGACCCTTTTGACTTTTCGCTAACCAAAATCAGACTCGACAAGCAGTCGTCGCAGCAACAAAAGTACGACGTTTTCAGACTCAAAGGAACAAATCCTCTTGAGCTCTGGAAGGACCCATCACGATTATCTCAGTATATTTCTTCCAACGGCCGTATCATTGGCGGCTATGAACTGGGACATAAGCCAAGGACGCAAAAGAAGCTGTCAAAGGCCATTAGAAGAGCCAGAGCTGCTGGTCTGCTGTCTCCCATCCATGTAGCTGTTGATCATCTACAGACTAAATAGTTGCTAAGATCCGTGTGTAAATAGAAGAATTATTTTGTGCTCGCAAGCATTTATAAATAGAGTGAGTGACTAGTCTCTCACCAAGGCAGTGTCTCCTAACGGCGGTCCAAAGCCCAAGGCAGTCATCACACCGTCCCAGTCGTTCCAGTCCATGGAAGCGACGTTCTCGGCAATCTCCAAAGAGGTAACGTTAGCGCTCCAGTTATCTAGGAACTGAGACGTAGCAACTTGTTCGGCAGCAGGTACAGCAACAACTTCTGGTGCGTTCTGGTCGGAAAACTCTCGACGGAAATCCAGCGTCGATGATACTCCGAGAAGTTCAATATCGAGATACTTGCCTGCTGGCCCGTTCTGCGATGGCAGAAGAAACGAAAATTCAGACCCAGCATTCCTCAGAGCCTTCTGCGCAATGTATTTAAACATAGTGAGCATACTCAACGACGACGGTGCTGACTTGCTGTGTTCTGCAATTCGGCCTAACAGGGTACTCGCCTTATCCACCTTCTCGCACCAGCTTCCAACAGCAGCATGTTGAGGTTCAATGGCAATTGCCATGCATAAGGTGACCGCAGTATCACACAAGCAGAAGGGCATCATAAAAGAGCTCAAACGATGCACATGGTTCCTGTCAGCCAGTAGTTTCTCCACGTATTGCCCATGAGCGTCAAGAAGTTGGATAGAAGCATAAACGCAGCTATCAAACGATCTCTTGTATTTAATTGTCATGTCACACACTGCCGCCACATCTTGCAACTTGCCTTGTAAATCCTTGCTCAGGAAGCTCTGATAATGAGGCTGGAATAAATATGGTCGATGAATGGACATGAGTGCAATGTAATACATCATCACCATGAAATGGCTGGTAAATGAGATATTGCTATCCAAAGACAAGAGGCCGTGCTTCTGATCCTGAACGCACTTCGGGAGAGTACGCTCAAATCGCCGCAAATTCATGTCTAGGCTCTCCACAGCAGAATACCCTTCAGCATATCCCTCAACTCCGAAGCATCTAGTTTCAATTCGCCCAGAAATACTTGCAAGCTGGGCTGAAGCACGCGCTAGCGAGATAGAGATTGCAACTGAAGAGTCCTCTTTTGCGTTTTGAAGGTTCGCTGGTAACGGCGTGTCAAACTTGGAATCATCGATAGACGAGGGCCGACCCAGCAACATGGACAGACTCCTATCTAAACTAACAATTCCCCACCACATGAGACTTTGATCCTGAATCTGCTGAATATTCTGCTTTCCATCCTTTCTTTCTCTGTGCAAGCCAAGGGCTATTCCAAGCCTTGCTGCCTGGCTGATCTGCTCCCAGGCAAGGTTAACATGTTCCATATTCTTTAGCCACAGAGTAGAGACCATGAGGATAAGCAGTCGTTCATATCGAGGCGGCTCAACGTTTTTTGTGAGTTGTGATATCTGATTGCAAGTGGAGCTACCGTTGATGGCACATCGATAATATGTTTCGGCCCGCGAAGCATACTTTTGACACTCATCGCTGGCAGTTCGTGGAAGAGCAGCAAGCACATTTGCCAGTTTCAAGTAAAGAAATGATATCCACTGAAGCTCGTCAAGTACCTGAGCTAGCCATTTTTGACTGGATGGCTGAGGTGACGAGCGATGTAATAAGCTGCCCTGGGTTAACAGCATCTCGTATTTGGGGTTGAAACGCTCATAATGGTAAAGACATGCAGATGTTATAGGCAGATGCTCTGCTCTGTAAATTTCTAGCAGATAATCGCAAACTTCTCTTGGTGGCAATTGCTCGGTCATGTCTTGCAAGAGTTGTTCCGCCCGTTTGACATCCGCAACCATCAGAGCAATATCCTCTGTGAAGCTAAAACTGGTTTCTCGCCTTCCCGTAGCATCACTCTGGGCAAATCGTCGGATGGAATCCATTACGCTGGCTGGCCCAAAATACTCTGGTGAGTGTCTACTGTAACTCTCAGGGGCGACATCAGATGTTGACGATACCGACGTCACAGGTGACGCATCTGTGACAGACGCGAGAACGGAAGCCGACGAGCCGTCCGATGCTAGGTTCACCGCTGCTGTATCCTTACTTTGAACAATATTTGGAGGCACAGCCGGTGATCTCACTGAATCGTAGAAAGGGAGTTCTACACTAGCCAGCAGTTTATGTGCAGAAATAGTAGGCTTCTTCATAGGAGTAGTTGCCTTAAAGGTGTGCTGATTCGGTCGTGACTTTGCCAGGTCGTATACGCAATCGTCCGCTGTCCCCATGCGAACACAGGTGTCGCAAGGAGTTTCACGGTTGCACCGCTTCTTCATCTTGCGACATTTAGAGCAGATTCTAGACTCGGAGTTCTTCTTCGAACCCATTTAGATCAGTGTCGCTTGGAACCCCAGTTCATGTTCTGGTGCTGTGTCGGATTTGTCTAGTCGAAGGCGGTGTTTCAGTTCTTGATGATCATGATGGAAAACTTTGCTGCAAAGGCATTAATGCTTTTAAGGCTTGAATTGCAAACTCATCGAGGCCTACTAGAGTGTGAACTACACCAGATTCAATCGTTTTGAATTTGCTCACCTAGAACACTTCTAATGAAGAAGGTAGCTCTGTAAGAGGAACTATGAGGTGAGGAACACCATAAAGTGCTTGAACAATTATTATAGATAGATTTGTACACTTATGAATAGATTCGAATCCTTGCTTAAAAGGCTAATCATGTAACGCTCTAGTGGAGGAAGTGGAGCCCCTCGAATCGACTCGATGCGCCTTACTGCGTTCTCCCGTGAGCAGGCCGTTTCTGTCCCTCGAGGTCTCCGGTTGACAGCCTATATCATTCTGAGTGAAGCGTATTCTATTCATCTTCCGAATTGTTTGACGCGGTGTCATCGGTGGATTTCGCTACAGCGTGACTATCTTCCAATGTGCTGACTTCGGATGCCGCGCCAGCCTTACCTCCTCTTTAGGCTAGGCGCTCTGTCTATTCTCCGTAGAATGATTCATTTGAAGTTGGTGTGGACTCGCTCTTGAGTGCTCCCCTGCGCTTGTGGTTCGCTTGTTCGGCATATCAAGTTGATTACAATTCTTGCGGGTATAGAAGGCAAGAAAGACAGCGAATTGTTGCTGGTAATATAACTGCAAGAAGTGTGTATAAATAGGGACTCTGTGGTTATTCTTTATGTGTGGCTTCTGCGGTTGGCCGGCACAATCATGTATTCTAAGCAGGGATCCAACTGAGAGAATAGCTCATCGCGTGCGGGGGAGTGGGACAACACCAAACCTTATTTCCCCCTCCCTTTCTAATAGTTTGGGTTGTACGCATTTGACTCATCTAGCTTCAGACGTGGATCAGATCCGCATTGCCTCAGAAACATTACACCTTCCTATTTAGGATGACCCACAGCTCTATGTCAACATCCCCCTTTCCCCAGTTTCCTCCCTCTCCTCATTATCTGATATTCAGCAGTCATTGTCGATAATAAGATAATCTAATGTCTAACAAGAATACCAATACTATATCATTCCAGACCAGCCAGTTGAACTTTGGTGGTGAGTCTAGCGTTCTTGTGAACACTACAACGTCTATCGAAAATCGCAAGATATCTAATCCAACTAAACGTTCATTTCTTTGGAGGCTTGGTTCAAAGAAGTCCGCAGAGATAGCCCCGGCAGATCTCATGGAATCGATGGGACGTGCTTCTAAAAAGTCTAAAAGTGACGACCATGAGCATGATTTTCTCAAGCGCAGAAGATCACTGAACAAAGAGCTTGATGATGCAATGAAGGCTGCACAGAAATCTTACCAGAGCTTTCACGCCCACCCAAGCTTGGCTCGTGCGATTGAAATCTGCCACAAAGACTGGCATGTATGGGACGTGGAGGAACGCTTACTCCAGCATGAGGCGTTAAAACTGAAGCGTATCCCAAAAGACATGGTCGCTTTGAAGAACCTCTGTGAGTCAAGAGATGTGCGGATCAAGAAGCTCCGAAAAGGGTATGGGGAGGCCGAAAAAAAGCGAGCGCTGCAAAACATTGAAAGCTCTGGAGATCGTACTCAGGCAAGTGCCAACACTTTTGAAAGCGACATATTCTCTCGAATCTTCTATTTGGAGAATTCCGCGGCCATTGTAAGGCCAAAGTTGTTGAATTGAAGGCCACCTGTTAGCTGCCTGAGTTCAAAAAGGAACATGATATGACGAGAGTCATTGTCACCCTTTGCAGTTTGAGTCCATACCAGAGAGGAACTACAGCAGAGTGCTATTAGATCCATAGCTTAATAAATTGATTATAAAATTAGTATATGGCTGAAGATACTACAACGCATTCTATACTCATCGACTTATAACATGGTAGTTTGAGAGTCGACACTGAGTGAAGCAGTGTTTCCAAGATTATCACTGTCAACCTCGATTGTTGGCCGTTGCAATTTGTTTTGAATCAATCACTTGCACTCTTCTGGATTCCCCGCAATGAGGAAGGATACGCATGTAGCCAGTTGGCCACTTTATTATGAGAGGATCGCCGCACTTTATTGACAAATATTTGAATCATAGGTCGACATACACTATTTATTCCAGAACTGCGCTCTAGATGATAGTACCATGCTGCGGCATAGATAGATGCGTGTCATATCCAGGAGCCCCAACAGTTCATACTGCACCACAGTCGAGCACTACCCGTAGATCACGAAAAGGGCCAATTGTCAATCGTGTTGCTACAAACGCTCGTGTCATCATTTTACTTAGGGTAACAAAAGAATAAGACGCGCGGGCGAACGCAGGCCACAGGTGACTGCTTGCCACGCCTGAGCGAGCATGAGGTAGCGGCAATGGTTCTGCAGGAAAGTAGAGAGATGAGGTGCCGAGAAAATCAGCAGCAATGTATCAGCATGTCTATATAAGTCAACGGCATCGATGTGAAGGTTTCATTGTCTGAGAGTCGTCTTATTGAGTTCCAGAAAATGGCCAGCAACTGTACACTCAAGCCAATTATCAGACGGCAAATGGCGTTGACTAGCACTCAATTGCATATTTGTGGTATCTTTGGTACGTTCAAGATCACCGACACAGTCAGAAATTGGACAATGAATATCTTAAAACTTTATTGACCTTTAATCTACTTCATCGGCGAGGTTGCAGAGCAGATCAGGCAAGCTCTTTTGAACTCTTATAGCATACCTAACTGGACGGACTGTCGACGGCTCGCCCTTCTTGAAAATGTCGCAGAAAATCTTCTTGCAACGGCCCTCCGTGGCCTTTCTGAATCCATACCATGTCCAGATATCAATGATGCCAATCGAATAGGCATGTATGATGCTTTCTATGTCATGAGGCTCTTTGCAATTGCCATGCTTAGAAGGACCACCGTCGCAGAAACGGATGAATTTGGATTTCTCGCTTTCGGTAGTATTGTACATGGCAATTAACAGAGAATAGTCCATGACTCCAACATTAGTCAAGAACTCGGTATCGTGTTGGACTATGCGCTCGATGTCCTTGCTTTGACCATGCGCGAGAGCCAGTTGTTTTCCCATTTCTAGAAAATCGCCATCAGTCCACACGGTCGCATTGACTCCTCGTTTGCGACTTGGTACACCTTTCCAATCGCACACGTAGACCGGTTCGCCATACTCGGCCACATTTGCCATTACTGCGCAGTTTAATGACCGGTGGAAGGGTCTTTGAATTGTGCAAACGGCGTAACAAGGCACTATGATACTTTCAGGAAGAAGTTCATAATGAGAATTGAAAGAAGCTAGGTGCCTTTTCATTATTTCCACTTCTCCATCACGGATGGTTTTGAGAATACACTTTCGATTCTTGGTCTCCCAGAACTGAGCACCAGACTGTCCTCCTCCACTGTCAAGGCCCTCTACCGTTTCTAAGGCACGGCAAAGACCTAAGCAACTTTCCTTTTTCAAATCTCTGGTTGTTTCAAACTCCAGAGGTAGGTGACTGGTGACCTTCAGACTACCGTGACTGGCAATGGGACACTCCTCAGTAGAGCTTGAAGGAGAATAGTAAAGTAGGTTTTGCACCATGGCTGCCAATACACTATTATTCATTTTGCTGTTTACTTTATCATCTTCATCTTCTGTTGAAATGGAGGAGTCTTCTTCTCTCTTAGCTGGTACAGGACCAGCGTTGGCAGATTCTTGATTCTTGTCACTTGTTAAAGGAGCAATGGGCGCGGAATCTTCAGCCCGCATTTCATGAGTGGGCTCAGGAAAGGACAGTTGGTGAGTTTGGGGTTCAACGGCAGTTTTTCGTACAGGCGCGTTGCTGCTAATCGACTGCCCCCTCGCTCTCAAGAGTTTTTTCCGTACCCTTACATCTTCGAGTGAAAGGTTCGCATAATCGTCTTCTCTGCTTTCATTTGAGAATGGCGAGGTCATGTTCGTTGAGGACGACAAGTTTGCGGGAAGCTCTCTGGGCGTTGCATCTGCATGGGCACTCTTCTGTTCCAGGCTCTCTGACGTGTTTCCTCTCGTGCCCTCTCCAGATGTCCCTTCTGCATAGGCCCTCATTACTCCCAAGCTTTCTGGTGATATTGCCTGTTTGTCATCTCTCCAGGCTTGAGTGGACAGTTCTCTACCGTCAACATGCGGTGATACAGCAGTACTGTTGTGGACCATCCTTAGTTTATAAGAATGAACACAATCGGGTGTGCTGTGAGTGATGGGGATTGCCGCTGTTAATATAGCCCAGACAATGGGAAATGATGTGATTGATTTTAGTGCTTACGGCCATTTCTGAAGGTGCATGTTGTAAGCTGGCTGGCACACTTATGCTATTGCGGGCGGAAAAGACCTAAATGACAGGTCGTTTAATTCGGGAAGAGGGCACTTTGTAGTCCAATCTGTTTTCCCTCAACTCTATTTGATTTAGAGAGTATGCTGACCGGTTCTCTCCTCATTATTGTTGATCGACCTGCACCTTTATGTGCAGAATTTACACCTGCCTATTTAGGAAGTGCTCCACCCTGTCGTTTTGCTCTATTTATGTGTACTTCTCAGCATCTAAAATTTTAGATGGATAATAAATAATTGAGGTTTTGGGCTAATTCTTGGCTGTGGGCAAATATAACAATCAAGCAGTAATGTATTCGCAATCAGAAAAGTCACTACGGCACAGAGGACGGTTTCCAAACTTCAAGTGTCCTGAATACCGCGGGACAATTTCGTCGTGGGAAGATATGTCTGTCTCAATGAATAGGAGTAAAGCATCACGTCTTATCGAGAGCTACCGTGGCGATAGTTAGCAATTAATGCACGAGTTTCGCATACTCAACCAGCAGTTTTTCACAGTCCACTCTTACATGAAATGTCTCTTGTCGTTGAACCAGAAGGCCACAAGACGTAAACTATCATTTCAAAGCTTCAACGGTTACGAGATTGCGTCAATACCTTGTTGATGATTGAAGCGCAGGGCTGCCGCCAACACCGGCGATAAGCTTCTCGAGCAGAGGACCCTGCATCACAAACTTTGAGGAGCAAACCACTAGTGTACGTTAGAGGTAAGATGGCGCAAAAGCATTCTCTGGTTGCGAAGATCACGGTGCTCATTGCCACAAGTTCAATTACTGCGCAATTGTATCATGATTTCCTCTGATAGTAGTGGAGCTTGGAGCTGGGTGTGCAGAAGGAGAAGAAATCAGGCTACTTGCTGAGAGAAGAGAAGGCCTGCATAATAACATCAAGGAAACTAAATAAAGAATGAACATAAAAGTGACCCCCTTTTGACCAGTTGCGGGTTGCCTTCTACGATTCGTTCAATCTCATTACGGTCCTTGCTCGAATCAGGGTTAGGGTTTTGATCCAAGTGCAGGGAGCTAAGTATACATCCTTGAATAGTCCGGCATCCAACCGTAGCTGAGGCTAAGCAAACGGCCAATGAATAGATCAGACACGTAGTATGATATCCGACTAACCTCTCTGCGTGCACGCATATTCTTTTGGCCGTTTGTGACATCCCATGTGATCATTTATTATTCAAGATGCCCAGGAAACATGGTCCACTAAGGATATACAGAGCGCCAAACTGCGATTATCAAAATGGAACCAGTTTTTTGTCTCTGAATTCAGCGATTCCACAGTGAGAAAGGCTATATTTTTACAAAATCAAAAATACCACATGCATTTTTATTCTATTCAGTATCTATTTGAGTAGTGCTCATCGATATACAAGAAAGCCCGCTTGGCGTAATGGCAACGCGTCAGACTTCTACTTCTAGAGCAATCTGAAGATTGTGGGTTCGACCCCCACAGTGGGTGCTTTCTTTTCTGCCCGCTTGGCGTAATGGCAACGCGTCAGACTTCTATTTATCTTAGGCAATCTGAAGATTGTGGGTTCGACCCCCACAGTGGGTGCTTTTTTTTTCCCACAGGTTATGAAGGTGCAGTAGGCGAAGGAACTCACTACAAATGTGATCATTTTCCTTGCATATGACTGCGGAGAATAACTTAGCAATGTAATCAAACGGTACTATAATTCAATTAGTTAAGCTTATTTCCTATGCAGGAGTGGTTGCAGCACGGTATCATGATATGGTGCCTTGGCGGTAGTGGATGGGTTCAAGCTCTTAACCTTGTCAAAGTAAGTGCGATAAACATCGCCCGAGTAAACACCCATTGGAGCGTTAATGATAAAGTCAGACAAGTTGAAGGAATCGGTGAGTCCGATAGCCTGGTCTCGAACCGCAGCACAGTAGTCAGTGACAAGATCTGTAACCTTCTCCACATCGACGGGCTGCAAAAACCCGCTCCTCAAGAAAAGGCCAGTATCGTTTTCAAGCGACCACAGAGCAAACAGCTTTGCCAGCTTCAGGAGAGGTTCCTTCAGGCTGCCCGGTGCATCAGCGGCCTTTTTGAAGAAGGCCTTGATCACATACTGACGTGCGTGAACTCGAGCGGCCTCGAAGCGCGCCTTTGACGTTCTCTCAAGTGCCTGGGACTGTTTTAGACCACTCTTCAAGTTGTTCTGAAGTGCCTTAGCTGAGGAAATCATTGCACTGCTCGCAGCATACTCATATGCCTCAATCAGTACTGCGGGGTCCTCTAGACTTCGGCCATTGAGAGATGGAGTAGCACCACCAATGTATTTGGACAGATAGGAAACAGCATCTCCCAGTGGCTTGCCCTGAACAGCTGTGCCAACACTCTTGATCAGAGACGCGCCAGCAGACAGACAGAGAATATTGTTGTCACCCTCCCAGGTTCCATTGATAACATAATCTCCGTAGCTGTTTGCAAATCCATTATAAGCAGAATAGCCGTGGCCACCCAGGGCCTGTCGTGCTTCATCGATAGCTGCTTGGGCTGCCCAAGAGCAATGAGCCTTAAGGGTTGCAGTCAGGGTGAAGAGCTCTTTCAGTTCGGCAACAGCAGAAGCTGGCGGCTTTTCCTGGGAAAGCGCGTCCATAATCTCCTTCTGTTTGGAGTAGAGATCAATCGAGGCAAAATCCAATGCATAGCAATATGCGAGATAAGGCAACAAACGACGTTGGTGGTGAGTGTAGTCGAGAATAACATTCTCCTTACCATCATCAGAAATTTGAGCAAACTGTTTTCGGACAGCAGCGTATCTGATAGCAATGGTAAGGGGCCTGCGCATCGCGATTGAAGCACCGTAGGCAATGGTGATTCTACCTCCGAGAAGTCCAGCATACGAAAGCTGCTCAAGAGCTGGCGATTCAACCTTGCCGTCTCGAGAGACCTTGCAAAATCTCATCAGCATGTTGGTACGAGGCACTCGCACCTTTGAGAATTGGATCCAGCCGTTGTCGACACCGTCCATTCCAACTTTCTTGCCGATGTCGCCGATGGCCACTCCTGGAAGCAAGGCATGAGTCTCACGAGATCTCAAAGGCACCATGAAGACTTTTACTCCATGGTCCTTGCCATTGACAATAAGACGAGCGTAAACACCAGCGTGATTGGCGGTATGGGCAGCTCCACCAATCCACCATTTCGTGGCAGCCTTGTTTGGTGTGTTGATAACAAACTCATCTGTTTCAGGATCAAATGTGGCAGTGGTTTCCAGACCAGCGACATTTGATCCGTGGCCAAGCTCAGTCATGGCGTAGCAACCATAAAACTTACGCAAAGACACGCATCCCTGCTCTTTCCAATATTCCCACTGTTCTGGTGTTCCATTGGATTTGATAGTATTGAGAAGAAGACCGTAATGAACAGCCTGACGAGTCATAGCGGATGGATTGATAAGGGACAGTTCTGAGGCTTCTCTGGAAAAGCCCAGAATTGTGTCGTCGTAGTTAAACAGTTCGGCAATTCGGCCAACCAGTTTCAAAGTCAATTCACGGTTCTCCTCCTTCTCCATTTCGTAGAAACGGTCGTTGTTGAACAATGGATCGCGCTCTACTTTAAGATGGAAATCCTGCACCTTCTCAGCAAATTCCTTTGCCCCATAAAGGTAGTAAAACATTTCCATGACATCAAACTTTGTCTTTTGGCGTTCCTTCACCATCAGCTCACGAGGCTCTGTAAAGGTGTTGGACTCTGCTTCGGCCGATGAGCAGGCATTGAGCACAACGTTCAGTCTGTTTGACATTCTTTCTGGTTATTTTCAATAAACAACCTTGTATTTTGGCAGTCTTTTATACCGTTGATGCCGAGTAGATTGTCGGCTGAAAAAGTGCGGGGGAGCCGTGGTGTTTTATATACCGTTTTTGTGAAAAGAAACGATGTCGGCTCTGGTTGCAAATTAAAAAGACGGAGAAAGGCGGCGCCGAGCTATAAGAGTGCGGCTGCCAAGGTGGGATGATTTTTGGGCTGACGAAATGAGCTTCAAGTTAATGCGGTCAGATGGTGCAGAGCCGAATAGCTAGTTGTAGTGCCGAGGCAGTTCCTCGGCCCATCGCACTACCTTCCGCTCCCAATTATCCCCCGGATTTCGCGGGGACGGGCGGCCCGCGCACGCGCACTTATGGGCCTGCATATTGGGAGAGACGCGCCGAGTGGTCCCACAGTGACAGAAAATCAGGAGATTCGAACCTGTGATGTCAGGTACCTGACGGGTTATTGTTTGCCCACCAGATCGGAGTGACTGCAATGCTGCCGGCGTCCGCGCCACTGTAAATGCTCACACGAGCACCTGTTGAGATGTAGAAATACGAGGAGTACAGACGGTTTTGCGCGGCAGTCTACATGTGTGCTACTATTTGCAAGCTATGCCTCTCTCTGTCAATTGCCTATGTTTAGATTGAGTTAGCGATTGTCAGCTTGAGGTTCCTGCAGTGTGCTAAGTACAGCAAATAGACTCGTTCTGTTTCTGAACGTTGAGATGCCGCTCGTTAGCGTGCCCACCTAGTGCCCACCTAGTGCCCCACAATTGGTAAACACTCTTTTGGTAACGAGAGTCGGAAAATCAATAGACCAGTACCGACTTTCCAACACACTATAACCAAGGCTGATTCCTGTTTTCACTGTCAGAAAAATATCGGCGCCCTTCTTTTCGTTCCTACTCGTTGCTGACAGGGTCTCATTCGATCTCCAAGTGGATGAGGCGTCGCTTGAAGACGATGGTAGCGGGGAAATACGACCAGTGCCGCTAGTCTTGTGCATATTTAATCGCATTGTTAGCATACATATTATCCTTTATGAATTCATCACTCTACTCATCGTTGCTAGTCAATACAATCTATCTGTGGTCTTGAAAAGAAGTTTAGTTGCTGCTCTCGCTGGTACCGTAAATGGGTGTGGGAGGGGTTATATGTGGTTGCAGCTGGACACCCAGGCACGTATTAGCTCTTGTGCGAAGACAAAATGTCACTGTAAGAACCTACAATAACTTTATCTAGTCATTCGTTTCGTCATTTAAAGTGTCTAAGCATATTCTCCTTATATGGCCAAGTCAACTAATACCTTCTCTTCTTATAGCTGTGGGTTAGGGTTTGGAACGTCACGTCTTCAAGGATTGGAGGATATGAAAGATATCGGTGCATGTGGAACATAGATAATTTATGGTGGATGTCCAATACTCAACAGTTGTCTTTATTGTTGGTTTCGTTCTCAAATATGGGCATGTGCTGAGTCGTTGAGATTTGAATCAGTGGTAAATCAAGCTGACAGGCGTCTGAACGTTTACCATGAATAGCGCTTTACAGCTAAACTGACCAGACCAGTTCATTTATAGACGATTGAATATTTTCTTAGTGTTTCTAGCGTACAATTTATCCTTCGAGTCGGGCACAGGTGGTGGTAGTAGCTGCTCAGCCTGCCTTGACAGCTGCATAAGCCGACTGGGACTGAGGGCAGTGGTGCACAGAGGTGGATCTCTTTAGTAGGAACTGACTTTTACTGATACGAAGGCTAATGTTCAATGTCACATCCGGAGTAGGGTCATGGGGCTTAGTCGCTTTCCATTATCCACTGCCAAATCCCACCTGGATAATCCGGTATACGCTGCAATTTTTTCCCACGGGGACGTAGCATAGCAGAGTGAGTCTGTTGCCTATTTTGAACTTCAAAAAATCGTTACGAGAGCTACAATTGAGCATTCTTCATGTAGAGAACACGAAAATGAAGCCACATTCCGCACAACATCGGTGTATCACTCAAAAGAGCATCCTTCTGCAACCTCTCTATATTTCTCGCTGCCAAGCCCCGTTAACATTAGGCAGGACTTTGAGCTTCCCAATTTGGAATGACCTGAGGGCAGGACATGTTAACAGAAAGTAAACAATAAAGGGACATTGCTCACCTTTCTTTCCTACCTTCTATTGAACTAACTGTGATCGCTATGAAACCGATACTGGCTAGATTAACGCTTGAAAGCTTGTGCTTGCCAGATGTTCAACGTCCACCCTGTTCCTTTGTGAAGAGACAGGAGGTACTAACTCGCCGTAGTGACATTGATGATGGTTCAGAGGCTCGAGAATATACACTTGAAGAAGTACGGAACAATACACAGGTTAGCCTGTCCATGGATGAAGAGCGATTAATGCTAGCACAAAGAGACTTTTCAAAGAATCCGTGTCTTGATAGTGAGCTGTCCATGTGCAGCGCCAGATGGAGAGTCGCTTATCAATTCCCCAAGGTTGTCAAAGTGGAAGCGAGGGTATATGGACGAGAGTTCTGCAATACAGTGGATTATGACGCCTTGATACTCCAACAAATTAGGCAGGAAGATAAGATTAATGTGATGTGGGCGGCTCCCACTGTTCCCAAGTTCATCAAGGACAATTTGCTTGGTGCTGACTCTCAACAGGACCTGCCTGGCTCGCACAATGCTGAGCCTTTGTCCAGTAGCGTCGAAGGATACGTGCTGGTACGTGTATCCTCCAAAGCGGATAACGCTATGAATGAGTATCTTGCGCGTAAGGCCGCATTATATCGATCACAGAGGAAATCCGCAAAAGTGTCATCATCACAGAGTAAGAATATACCAGAAAAATCCCATTCAACAAATATTAGGTTGACGCCTCAGCCCGAATCTCAAACAAAGCCCAAGGTGACGGTGGGTGATTATGAACAAGACATTGGAGAGTTGTCGCTTTGCCATGTTTTTAATCTGGTACTGGCAGCAGATTTCTTCCCTCGATCGACGGTCTGTGCAAACGAGGACGACACGAGCACCCGGGTTCTGCAAAACTTGGGATCGAGAGCAAAGCGAACATGGAAGATAGGAGAAGGAAGCATTTCTGTTTGATTAAACAGGCTTGCATTTGCGCCCTCGACTTCCACCAGGCGCATTACTGTAGTTACTTGACTCTGCTTAGCTTACTTATTGTTAATGCTATCAATTGCGAACCACTTCTAACTTTACAATGGGAGCATATGCATCTCCAGTATGATTTTCTTTATACTTGCAAAAGATGAGAGGGAGTCTGCAAGCTTTGAGCAGCCCTTCCTTAAAGTCGACCATGCGAGAACTCGCTGAGGCTGTGACAGGACTACTGGCATGGCGGAGCAGTTCTTTGATTCTCCTGACAGCCACGCCTGCGGTTCCACCTGGACGCAAGGAAGCGCCGATCGTTCGGGCGCTCTTTGTTCTTGACAGTGATTACGCCCCACCTTATATTTCTATGGCATTAGCTGGTTCTACGGAGTTACAGCGGCAATAGGCAGCTGAACGGGGTAATTGTCCGGCAGACGGGAATGGAGAGAATAGCCAAGCGACAATGTGGGGGATAAAGAGCTCGTCTTGTGACACGAAGCAGCACGAGATCTAAACTTACCGGTTGTAGGGAATTTGCTGCTCTAGAATTGCCCGGGGCCGTGCCCCAATTGCTCAGGAGCAATTTTCATAAAAAGCAGCTAAAAAAATTCACGGCAGCACAGAACTGATAGCAATAGAGTATCCAGAGAACCCACCAAAATAAACTCAGCCCCTGCTTCTTCCACATTTACCCTTCCCTTCCTTCGCATTTCGTTTCCGACATGATCGCTTCTCTCGATCATCCCCAGACCAATCAACAGCGGAGAAAAAAACCGAAACTGGACCTCAGCCCCCACCAGATGCGCCGCTTTGGGACAAAATCCTCGGACGTCATCTCCGGTCCTACAAACCTGAAGAAGCCAGTGGACCTGGCCCTCGAATCTGGGGTCCACAAGACCGAATATGCAGCGTTCCATTCGCCATTGCGATCACCTCCCAAAACCTTGTCTAATTCCGGGGTAAAAACACCCTCTGGATCGCCATCCATGGTCAGCTAAAAATCTCGACGAAGGGAGCTACTGCAGGGTTTTCCTTTAGGCGCCCACGCATCAAATTCTCTTCATCCCTACAACGACCCGGAACATCTATAAAATGCACCCAAGGCCCCAACAGCACCAAGCAAACAACAAGCGACAACCTACGCAAACAAAAAACGGCACGTTTGGCTACCCCACAAACTGCACTCTTTTTTCGGCCCCGCCATTTTGCCCCAGCGCTCAAACCCAAATTACTAGGGCCCCTACCCCGCGTTCCGCTGTATCTGCAGGTTCTAACCGGCTTTATTCTCCGTCTGTAACGCCCTGAACGCCAAGACCTTTTTTTCGGGTTCGTCTTTCCCTATAAATACGGCCGCTTCTCGCAGTCATCATGACCATCCTCCTTCCAATGTCTTCTTCCGCTGATAAAGATATCACAGAGATCAGCGAAGTCCCTGCCACGTCTATGGGCTCTGCCCCAGCACATCCTGGACACAAGGATGTGAATCACCATATTGAAACCCGAGCCATGGCTCCTCTGGTCATCGCACTCACCGTGCTGACCTCTTTCTGCGGTTTCATGTTTGGCTATGACACTGGTTACATCTCCGGTGCTCTCGTTGCCATTGGCGACGACCTGGGCCGTACCCTCACCAACGGTGATAAGGAGCTCATCACCTCTGCAACTTCTTTGGGTGCCTTTATCTGTTCTTTCGTTGCCGGTGCCCTGGCTGACATGTTTGGTAGAAAGTGGGTTATCACTGGCGCCAACGTCATGTTCATTATCGGTGCAATCATGCAGGTTGCTGCCAACTCCTTGTGGGTTATGATTATCGGACGTTTCATCATGGGATTCGGTGTTGGCGCTGCCTCTCTCGTCGCTCCCCTGTACATTTCTGAACTCGCCCCATCTCGTTTCCGTGGCCGTTTGATTGTCATCAACGTCTTGGCTATCACCGGTGGCCAGCTTATTGCCTACGCTATTGGCGCTGGTCTTGAGAAGATCCATAACGGATGGAGAGTTATGGTTGGTCTTGCTATGGTTCCCGCTGTCACCCAGGGTATTCTCTTCTTTTTCATGCCAGAGACCCCAAGATACCTCGTGCAAAAGAAGCATTTCGACAAGGCGAGAGATATTTTGCGAAGAACCTACAAGGACGTTTCTGAAGCTGAAATCGAGGACAAGGTCTCTGAGCTCGTTCTCTTTACACAGACAGAAATCCCTCCAGGCATGTCATGGGCCGCTGCTCAATGGCACAACCTCAAGCTTCTCCACACCAAACCTTCCAACCTCAGAGCTCTCATCATCACTTGCGGTCTCCAAGGTATCCAGCAGTTTTCTGGTTGGAACTCCCTCATGTACTTCTCGGCTACAGTCTTCAAGGCTGTCGGTTTTAACGATGCCATTGCCGTCTCCATCATCATCTCGGGCACCAACTTTGTCTTCACCATTGTTGCATTTCTCATTATTGACAAGGTTGGCCGTCGCAGAATCTTGCTTTGCACCATTTGGGGTATGTCTCTGGGTCTTGTTCTCAATTGTATTGCATTCCACTTTTTGCCCGACTCCTTTGATAGCGAGTCATCCACCGGTAACAGCAATTCTCCTTGGTCCAAGGTGGTTATCGTTGCTATGCTCGTCTTTGCTGCATTTTATGCTACCGGTATCGGTAATGTTCCATGGCAGCAGTCTGAGATGTTTCCAATGGAGGTTCGTTCGCTCGGTTCCTCGTTTGCCACTGCAACTAACTGGGCTGGTTCTCTAGTTGTCTCTGCAACATTTCTTACGATGCTTCAAAACATTACTCCTACGGGTACGTTTGCCTTTTACGCCGTTCTTTGTATGATTGGCGAAATCTTTGTATACTTCCTCTATCCCGAGACTGCTGGTATGGCCATTGAAGAGATCCAAGAGCTTCTGATAGGAGGCTTCAATGTCAAGGACTCTGTCAGAAAGAACCGCGAGCTCAGACGCTTCTACGCCACGGCCCATGCTGAAGACAGCAAGGCAACGGCTGATTTTGTCGAAAACGCTTCCGCCTAAGGGAGTTAATCAATTTGAAATATTTATGATGTAGCATATCAATATACGGTAAGGTAAAATTCTAGTTGAGTTTCATCGTCACAGATGAGATATTCGGGTAATTTATGGATCATGAACGGAACCGGAAGTACTGGGAATAGTTCAGCCGAGATCTGGGATCATCATCATTGGATATCAGCAATTGGATGAAAAGTTATTCTTGGTGTACATGCTTATGCCTTCTCCATACCATGTAGACGCGGGTGGTTCTCTAGAGTTAAACAAGGCTGTACACGAACATGGAGCTGATCGGATCGCTGTTATGATTACATGCCGCAGGTACCACTTACTGCACCGCAGCGGTTTCTAAAATGAGCTCCATTCGCAAAATCTCCACATCCCTGTCGCAGCCCTCCAAGAGTTTATTCGCGCGTCCGCGACTAAGACAAGTTGATAAATAGGCGGAAGGATGGACGGCCATTCAGAGTTAATTTTTAGATTCATCACACGTTTATCATTTTTGTTCCAATTGTTACACAATTTTCATTCCTATTTACTGCATGCCATGATACTCGGCTGTTCATGTAAGCACAGCCTGCTGGCGTAGCGTGAGGTCAATCCTGTACGCCTAAATAGTTTCGAGAGTAATAGATTGAGTAGCACTAAGACAAAACAAAATGTGGATGTAATTGACCGTTCCCTGTCTACTATTCCTTTCTTCGTCTTGGTCGGCCGCTCCAGAACTTCTGTTTACTAGCTTCATCGCAGTTGGGGTCGTCTTATGATGGGCGAACCGTTGAATCCACACATAGCCCCTGAATACTAGCAATGCCACTGGATGCCAGCAAAGCCTCATCCGCAGTTCTCTCTTGTAATTTCTATATAAGAATGCATTCTAGACCTCAGGTAATCATTAACAATGCTCTTTGTACCACTTTTACTCTCTGCCTCTCTTGCGACCGCTCTCACTAACGGTCGCACTACTTCATTTCCTATCAAGAAGAATATTGTCAGTGACGATGAGGGTACCACCAAAGTCGAAACATCTCCCGCTAAATTGTCTCAAACTGAGTACTATGTCAAATTACAGGTAGGAACGCCTCCCCAAGAGATTGACGTTATCATCGATACCGGCTCTTCAGACCTCTGGCTACCTGCCGTGCATGCCGATGGATGTGATATCACTGAGTGCCAAAATCTGAAAACTTTCAATGTACACGACAGCAGCACTGCTGTTCTAACCAACAAGAACTTTAGTATCCAATATGGGGATGAGACATACGCAAAGGGACCAGTTTACGAGGATACCATTAGCATTGACGGATTTGCTAGCCCATTGCGTTCAGTACCATTCGGCTATGCCGAGTCTTTTGACTCGGCCCCCGTTTTTGGTATTGGTTTAGCTTCTGGTAACACCGGCAACTACAAGACAATCCCCTACTTGCTTAAAGAAGCAGGACTCATCGACTCCGTCTCATACTCACTGTTCCTTGACGATGTCGATGGCACAACGGGTTCTATCACTTTTGGAGGCTATGATACGTCCAAGTTCAACGGTGAACTCAGCGTACTTCCAATGGTGCCATCATCATCATCATCTAACACAGAAGTGACAGATCTAAGTGTTGAGCTCAACGGTATTTCTATTTCAAACGAAGAGCACGACTCAAACAGAGAGATTTTCAAAGGATCAACAACCGCACTTCTTGACTCTGGTACTGGGTCTGCCGTCCTTCCCTCTAGCATGCTTGATATCATTTACGCAGTTCTTGGTGCTAGCTACAGTCCTGAGTACTCGGCACACGTTGTAGATTGCAATACCGCATCTGCGGCCGGCCAGATTGCTTTTAAGTTTGGAGACACTTCCATTTACGTCCCAGTCAAGGAGCTTCTGAATCCTCTAGGATCAAATGTGTGTTCACTTCTGGTCCAGACTGGAGATGAAATTATTCTTGGCAATCCCTTCATTCGAAGTGCGGTCGTCGTCTATGATCTCGAAAATTTGAGCATTGGCATCGCTCAGGCCAACTACAATTCTACAGCCTCCAGCAATGAGATTTCTATTGGCAAGGACGGCATTGTGAAGTCGGCTCATACTGACTCGGCAGCCACCTATTCTACAGAGTCCCACAGTTTGAGCCAATTTGCTACCGCCACCACCCTCAAGGTTTCTACTAAGGCCGCTTCGATTCATTCAGGTGACCAAACACTTGCCGTAAAGGAATCGGCTCTGCCATCTTCATCCAGAAACTCTACAGCATCTGCTACATCTGCAACAGCAAATACCGCAACCACCTCTTCTAAAGCCTCAACAAGCTCTGTTAAAAATGCTGCAGGTACCGCCCAGTTGGCTGTCTCATGCTCATGGGTAATGGCAGCGTCCCTTCTGTTCTATCTCATGTAATTCTAGCGACATTATTTATATATTTATTTTAATTCTTTAATCTTAATTCTCTTTTTAGCTTTATGGTTCCTTCAAAGAAATCTTTTGCTCGCTCTACGTACTGGTCCAGGTTTGACAACTATCGATATTTAACCTGCCGTTAGAAGTGTTGGACAGAACCGAGAGTACTGTGCCAAATACGGACAGATGGACATTCCATTCCAAGATTGTTTCTTGCCCATCACACAATTGGCCATTCGTGATTTGCATCATACAGATTTTATTTCCGTTGTCTACATCATGCTATGACATTTGGCTATTCATAGAAGCATAGTCCGGAATAGCATGACGTCGAGAAAGGACCCTACATATATACCGATCGTGATGGATCGATTGACACTCCTGAAACTGGTGATGTAATTAAAATTACCCTTGTCATTGGTTCCCATCTGTTGTCTGGGTTTGGCCGTTCCATTGCTCTAAATGAGAGAACCAGCTTCAGAGCAGTGGTAGACATCATGATGTGCCGATCCTTGGCATTCATACATAGCCTCTTGATAATAGCAAAAGCATCATCCGCAGTTCTCTCTTCGTCGTGTCTATATAAGAATGTGTTTCAAACATCAAGTTTTCAATAATTATGCTCTTCGTACCACTTTTGCTCTCTGCCACTCTTGCGACCGCTCTCACCAACGGTCGCACCGCTTCATTTCCTATCAAGAAGAATATTGTCGGTGAAGGTGAGAGTACCACCAAAGTCGAAACATCTCCTGTCAAATTGTATCAATTTTATTACTATGTTAGCTTACAAGTAGGAACGCCTCCCCAAGAGATTGACGTTCTCATTGATACCGGCACTTCAGACCTCTGGCTACCTTCCACTCACGCCGATGGATGCGATGTTTTTGACTGTGAGTCTCTACCAACTTACCATCCACATGACAGTAGCACAGCTGTTCTAACCGACAAGAATTTTTCCGTCACATACCAGGATAATACATATGCAAAGGGACCAGTTTACGAGGATACTATTAGCATTGACGGATTCGCCAGCCCATTGCGTTCAGTACCATTCGGCTGGGCCCAGTCTTTTGACTCGGCCCCCGTTTTTGGTATTGGTTTAGCTTCTGGTAACACCGGCAACTACAAGACAATCCCCTACTTGCTTAAAGAAGCAGGACTCATCGACTCCGTCTCATACTCACTGTTCCTTGACGATGTCGATGGCACAACGGGTTCTATCACTTTTGGAGGCTATGATACGTCCAAGTTCAACGGTGAACTCAGTGTTCTCCCTCTTGTTCCATCATCTGGAACTGAAGTGACAGATCTAAGTGTTGAGCTTAACAGCATTTCTATTGCAAGCAAACAGCAGAACTTGAACAAAGAGATCTTCAAGGGCTCCTCAACTGCACTTTTTGACTCGGGAACTGCGGGCATTGTCCTTCCTGCCGGCGCAGTTGATTTCGTTTATTCGGCTCTTGGTGCTGCTTACAGCTCTGAGTACTTGGCAAACGTTGTAGATTGCAATACCGCATCTGCGGCCGGCCAGATTGCTTTTAAGTTTGGAGACACTACCATTTACGCTCCATTCAAAGAGCTTCTGAGTCCTATCAGATCAAACATGTGCTCAGTTCTAGTATATGCTGGAGATGAAATTATTCTTGGCCATCCCTTCATTCGAAGTGCGGTCATTGTCTATGATCTTGAAAATTTGAGCGTCGGCATCGCTCAGGCCAACTACAATTCTACAGCATCCAGCAATGAGATTTCTATTGGCAAGGACGGCATTGTACAGTCGGCTCATACTGACTCGGCAGCTACTTATGCTACAGAGTTTGACGGACTGAGCCAACTTGCTACTGCGACGACCCTTAATATTTCGGCGAAGGCTACTTCTCTCACTTCATGGGGGGCAACGTATGTGGCTAGAGAATCTGCCCTACCAGCTTCATCAGAGAACTCTACAGCATCTGTTACATTTGCAACAGCAAACAACACTGCTACTTCTACATTCCAAACAAGCTCCGTTAAAAATGCTGCTGGAGGGGCAGGGCAGTTGGCAAGCTCATGCTCATGGGTAATGGCAGCATCTCTTCTGCTCTACCTCATGTAAATCATCATCATATTAGTTTATTCAACTCTTTAATCACGATTGTACTTATTGCTTTGTGCTTTATTTCAGAGAATCCACTCCATTCTCTACTGACAGATTGAGATTTTGGCAATGGTGGTCAAAAATGTACTTCGTCGGTAGTGCGTTCGTCCACGAGTAGGAATGTTGGCAAACACGAACAGATGGACAGCTGATTCAAAAATATTTTATGGTTATCCTACAATTAGCTCATTGATGATTTGCTCTACATAATTTATTTCTATTGACTACACCATGCTATGACACTTGGCTATCCGCATAAGCATGGCCAGGACGTAGCGTGAGGTCTGGCATATGAGCCGAAACCTTCACCGCTAGTAAGGAATTTAATAATACTAATACAAGTAATGTGATTAGACTTTACTTGTCTATAATTCCCTTCTTCCGTCTTCTTTTGGTTTGGCTGCTTCAGTTCTTCTGCTGGTAAAGTAGCTTGCTGCGTAGTGGTAGACATCATGATGTGCCGATATTTGGCACTCATACATAGCGCCTGCATACCAGCAAAGCCTCTTTCTCCACAGTTCTCCCTTTGTACTGTCTATATAAGAATGCATTTAAGACCTCAGGCCATCCATAACAATGCTCTTTGTACCACTTTTGCTCTCTGCCTCGCTTGCGACGGCGCTCACCAGCGGTCGTACAGTTTCATTTCCTGTCAAGAAGAATATTGTGAATGACGATCAGAGTACCACCACAGTTCAAACATCTCCCGTTAAACTCTCTCAACTTGAGTACTGGGTGAAACTGCAGGTAGGAACGCCTCCCCAGGAGATTGACGTTCTCATTGATACCGGCTCTTCAGACCTCTGGCTACCCGCCGCCCACGCTGACGGATGTGATAGTTCTGACTGTGAGTCTCTACCAACTTACAATCCACATGACAGCAGCACAGCAGTTCTAACCGACAAGAACTTTTCAATCGCATATTATGATACGACATATGCAAAGGGACCAGTTTACGAGGATACCCTTAGCATTGACGGGTTTACTGATTCATTGTCTTCGGTATCATTTGGATATGCTGAGTCGTTCAACTCGACTCCGGTTTTTGGTATTGGTTTAGCTTCTGGCAACTCTGGTAGTTACCAAACGGTCCCATACTTGCTTAAACAAGTAGGACTCACCGACTCTGTCTCATACTCACTGTTCCTTGACGATATCGATGGCACAACGGGTTCTATCACTTTTGGAGGCTACGATACGTCCAGGTTCAACGGTGAACTCAGTGTACTTCCAATGGTACCATCATCTGGAACAGAAGTGTCGGATCTGAGTGTTGAGCTTAACAGCATTTCTATTGCAAGCGAACAAGGAACCACAGAGATCTTCCAAGGATCTACAACCGCACTTCTTGATTCTGGAACTGGAACTAATGTGCTACCTGCTGGTGCAGTTGATTTCATTTATTCAACCCTTGGCGCCACCTACAACTCTGATTACTCGAACAATGTTGTAGATTGTAATACCGCAACAGCGGCCGGCCAGATCGGTTTTAAGTTTGGAGACACTACCATTTACGTCCCATTCAAAGAGCTTCTGAATCCTCTAGGGTCAAATGTGTGCTCAATCCTGGCCCAATCTGGAGATCGAATTATTCTTGGCAATCCCTTCATTCGAAGTGCGGTCGTCGTCTATGATCTTGAAAATTTGAGCGTCGGCATCGCTCAGGCCAACTACAATTCTACAGCCTCCAGTAACGAGATTTCTATTGGCAAGGACGGCATCGTACAGTCGGCTCATACTGACTCGGCAGCCACCTTTGCCACAGAATTCGACGGATTAACCCAGCTTGCTACCGCCACCACCCTCAAGGTCTCTGCGAAAGCGACCCAGGTCGCATCGGGGGATGCAACAATTGTAGCCAGAGTGTCTCCGTTGACAACCTTGGCCGGAGACTCTCCGGCATCTGCAACAGCAATTACCCCTACTACTTCTTCTGCCTCAACAAGCTCCGTGAAAAATGCTGCAGGAAATACTGCCCAGTTGGCAAGCTCGAGTTCATGGATAATGGCAGCATCTCTTCTGTTCTATCTCATGTAAATCTTGCAACATTGTTCAAAATGAAAATCCAACGCCTTAATCAGGGATCTAATTTTGGCTTTTGTTCAAGGGAATCCACTCCATTCTCTACTGGTAGGTCCAGCTCTGACAATGATGATTGTTATCACATTACGTCGAAGCAAACTTTAGTATTCAAAGCGCTGTGACAATTGTCAACATGCGAGCACACATTCATTCATTCGTTCATTCATTCATTCGTCAGTATTAGTCCTTTCGTCGTCAGTCCCAAATATTGAGGACATTCTGACAGCGGCAGCCCAAAAGGGTGCAGGTAAGCAGTGAACTCCCTGGCTGCAAACCCCTGAGATATCCTTGCTGGGTCTAGATGACCGTCTAATTCCGGTTCCGAGCACTATTAGCTCGTCGGTAGAGCATCACAAAGGTTCTTAACGAGGCTATCTCTTGGCAGTTGCTTTTTGTCATAATTTCGCAAACGCTGCATCCGAGGTCAACAATAACAACATCTTCAACCAGGTCACATTTAACGGCCCTTCGGGACGCGATCTTCCCGAACGTTAAGTGAACTAGGGCGTGAGATCTTCGACGCAGCGTTGAGCGTTTTAGATGAGGCGCGCCATTTCCAGGGACGAAGTTCTGAAGAGCAGAGAATGCTGGCGGCCAGAATGTCTATGGAAGCGGGTCGCAACCAGGAATCCACGCAAGTCCATTTACCCGTCCACTTCCAAGCCTTATTGAATTGATGTTACAGAAACTATTGGTTTTCTCTATTAACGCCCAGATGTTTTGGGCAGTTTGCCTTTCTCGAATGACAGTTCCCCCTGTACTCTGTTGGGCGGCGGCGCGACAACATATGATGTCCACTTGAATCGTTCGAGGGAAAGTCGGATGAAGAATTTCAAGAAAGCAGAGGTTTAATGATTGGTGTGTACGAATCACTCCATCGTTAGATGTTTTTATTTGTTCTACGAGAGGCCACGCTCTAATGATGCGTGGACGGTACCGTCAACAGATCCTGTGGCATCATATGGTGTCCACTTTGAAACAGTGTATTCTTCCGTGATTGGAGAAATGAGTACGGCTGCAACAATAAGGCGCTACTTGCATATATAACGGGATCTGTCCAGCGCTAAGACTCAGCGAGAATGCACGTCTTTTCAGTAATCTTCGCTTCGGCGACTGTAGTAAGTGCTATTGTCAATGGTCCAACAGTGTCTTTTCCGATAGAGAGAAGACTCGCGACTGGAGAGGACGCGCTGGAAAAAAGAGGAGTGGAGGCAACTACCCTGGCCTCTTTGTTGTACGAATACTGGGTCGAGTTCTATATTGGCACTCCTCCGCAACGCCTCGTGGCCAAAATTGATACGGGAACTGCCGATCTCTGGTTTCCAGGTCCTGATCCGTCTGCTTGTACGGCCGCACATTGCCAGCATGATCTGTTTCCAAGCTATGACCCTAGTAAAAGTAGTAGCTCGGCTCTCAGAAAAACTCCTCCCTTCGATAAAGTCTACAATGACTACACATATGCTCGCGGGGACGTTTATAATGATACCATCATGATTGACGGCTTCGGCGCCATTTTAAACCCGGTATCATTTGGGGTTGCGAACTCGTACAACTCCACGCCGGTCTTTGGCGTTAGTTTCGACTTTACCAACAGTGGCAGGTACGACACGCTCCCTACGGTGCTTAAAAAGGCGGGCCTTATCAAATCGTCCTCCTACTCTCTTTATCTGGACACCATTAATGGTACAGGAGGCTCCATCACGTTTGGAGGCTACGACACTTCCAAGTTTGAAGGCGACCTTAGCGTTCTCCCTCTTGTTGCAAGAACAGGTTCACAGGTAACCGATATGAGTGTTGAATTGAATAGCGTTTCTTGGAGCTACGACGGCAGTGAAGGTAATGGTTCGACTATTTTGACGGGCTCAACTGATGCGCTTCTTGACTCTGGATCACCCGCAATCGTTCTTCCTAATGGCGTGTCGAAACTTATTGGGTCCACAATTGGGGCCACGTTCAATTCTGACTATGGATACTACCTGGTGGACTGCGATGCTGGTGCCCAACTTGGCGATCTTGTCTTCAAATTTTCATCAACTACGATCAAGGTACCATTCAAGGAAGTGCTATATCCCTTTCGTTACCTTTACCAATCAGGGCCAGATGAAAACATATGCGCTGTAATGATTAGTTCGGGAAGTGAGCTCATACTCGGTACTCCTTTCATTAGAAGTGCCTACGTTGTCTATGACTTGGATAATGAGACCATCGGTATTGCACAAGCCGTTTACAATTCTACGACCCCGCAAAATGATGTCAGCATTGATTCTAAGGGTATCCAGGTCTCGGCAAAGACTGATACTGCCGCTAAATATAAGTCGCTGTATGCTGGACTTACGCTTGAAACCGCTGCCGCTGCTAACTTCACTGCTACCGTCAGTCCTGTTACGCTAGCTACTGGTTCTGCTGCTGAGAATGTGAATTTCACATTCGTAACAGTTCCGACGGCTACATTCACAAACGGAGCACCGCTAATCTCCTCAGCCTCCTCAGCCTCCTCTAGCTCCTCACCAAAATCATCTACTTCTTCCCATTCAAATGCTGCCGAGATGGGCTCTTATTTCGCAGGTGCGTGGCTGACGGCTGCTGCGTTGTGGGCTTTCTATCTGTTGTAGAAATTATAAACCTTGATTAAATAATCTGACTAATAGTTGTAACGAATATTCACCCAAACACCTAGATTAATCGAATACTTTACACTCGTCTTTGAATATCCTGCCTGGTTTTGTATCATCCTATTGAGGTAATTAAATAAACAATCCTGAAAACCCTCTCAAGAGACGCTCAGAGCTGTCTTTGGACAGTTTCAGTTTGTCATTAGATTGATCCTCCAACTCTTCAGAGATCAGAGGACTGTCCCTGAATTTGGAAAGAACCTCTGGGTCTCTTGTCAACGTCACAAGTTTTAGATTAAACTCTGATCCATCAACAGCCAAGCTGTGAGACGGAAACAACTGCATCAGCTTTGATTCCAAAGCAGTGAGTTCCTGGTTGCCTGCGCCCATCGTATTGTGGAGTTTAGACTGCTCAACGAGTACGTTTGTACTTGAAGGGGATGGGTCATACAAGATAATGCGAAGATTTTCAAGATACATGTGTGTTACAGGACACTGTTCTTGTTTGTAATAAATAATGTCCGAAGAAAGGGACTTCAGAGACTTGAAGATGCCATATGATTGCGATAGAGAAGCGGGACTAGGAGTGACTTTGAATTGTGCCAGCAGCGACTGTCTGACAATGCTAGGGATGCTCATCTTCTTGAGAGAAACGTTGCTCAAAGGTAACCAAATAGATCAGTAAAGACGACAAGAGACTGAAAAAACAGCCGACTATATTATATCCTCAGTGTGCCAGAGACTGGGAACAATAGAACCATATAGGAGTGTGACATTTGTGGGTTTGAATTTCTGGTTATCCAAGATGGCTTAGTTGGGCATGAAACAAAGTGACGGGCTGAACCATCTGACTATAACCGCAGTAAAGATGATTTCGCGAAATATTTAGAGCTGCAACACACTGCACTCTCTGAGATCTACGTGGGAAAAAATATTTGAACGCAGCTACGCAGCTCAAGGTCACTACTGTATCATATATCTCGAAACATACACTATTTACAAAAGCCAGAGGCACATGGATACAAATTTTGGTAATGTGGCTGCTAGACACAAGTCACGACGTCTAAAAACGGCCCTTAACAAGTTCAATAGCAAAAGGGGCTACAGTTAGTCAATGGGGGCTCACGTTACACATTTCGATCTCTACTTACTAGCCCAGAGAGCAGCGGCAATGCCAATAGCGACTCTGACGACACCTTGAGCCTGTGCAGACATAAAGCTCACTTCTTCAGCAGAAGGTGGTGGTGGTGGTCCTCCAAACATGGTTGCAATGTGATGAGGTAGTGAAGAGCTGGAGAGAAGTAGATATATACTTCCGGGTCACTCCAAGATGCTCGACAGGAGGGTAAATCAGAACCACTTCAAAGTTATCACAATATCAGTGTATTACAGGGATGAAACCAAAGGGAACGATATCACAGTATGATTGCGCGGTAAGAATGTATCTACAATCATAGATTATCTACAAAATATCTACAGTCCAGCTTATGGGTTAGCCTTGACAAAGTCAACACCCTTCTGGATGTTCTTCTTGAGGCCGTCCTTGCACTCGGCAAGCAGCTTCTCCTCGTACTCGGAGAGCTTGCCAATTGGGCGGATCTCGGCAACACCCTCTGGGCCAAGAGCAACAGGAGAGGAGAAGAAGTCAATGCCCTCCTCCTTGTAGAGTGGGGACTCGACAAAGGTGTACTCGACAATGCCCTTCTCGCCCTGGATGGCAGAGATGACCTTGCCAGCGAATCTGGCACCGGCCTCAGCCATGGAGAGGGTGGCAGAACCAGCACCGTCCTTGGCCTTGACAACCTCGTCACCGCCGTACTGGATACGGTTGGTCAAGGCGTCGAGCTGCTCACCAGAGATGTCTGGGTGAGAAGACTGGGAGACGAGAGGAACAATGGTTGGACCAGAGTGACCACCAACGACTGGGACGTTCTCGGTGGTTGGGTCGGTGCCAGCAATCTCCGAGATGAAACGGGAAGATCTAATGACATCGAGGGTGGTGACACCAAAGATCTTCTTTGGGTCGTAGACGCCCTTGGACTTGAAAACCTCAGCAACAATTGGAACGGTGGAGTTGACTGGGTTGGCAATGACAAGGACAGCAGCGTTTGGAGCAATGTCAGCAACAGACTTGGCGAGGTCTCTGACAATAGAGGCATTGGTGTTGAAGAGGTCATCACGGGTCATGCCTGGCTTTCTTGGTACACCAGCTGGGATGACAACGACCTCGACACCCTTGAGGGCAGCCTCAATGCCGCCGTTCTGCTCTGGGGTGTAGCCCTTGACAACCGAGTTGGTTGGGATGTGGCTGAGATCAGCAGCGACACCTGGAGTTCCTCTCAGATCGTAGAGGGACAGGGCAGTGACGTCCTTGTTGAGCTTGAGCAGCAGGGACAGAGGCTGGCCGATACCGCCGGCAGCACCGAGCACAGCAACCTTGGTAGCGGTGGCAGCGGTGGAGGAAAAGCTTCTCTTGGACACAATTGATCTGAGCATTTTAGTTCCTAGTTTCAGGGGGAGACTGTCTCGTCTGCGTTGCGGGCTGGCAGCTTTTATACAAGCCCGTGAAAAGAGTGTTGACGTCAGGGTAAACTCGGGCCCAGGGAAAGCGTCAGTGGGATGTGATTGGTTGGGAGAATTGGAGAGTGATTGCCATCCGAGGCAGCCGAGGCAGACACGTGAGATTGGACAAGCGGTGAGAGTGGAGGTGTATGTGTACAGGATGTGTGATTAGTATTAGTGGTATGTATTTTGGCGCCGGTGCGCTCCTTTCTGTTCCGGCTGGGCTAGCTCCAGCTCTATTCGGAATAAATTAAGTCATGTTGGTAAGGGCGGATAATTGTGTGAGTGGGTAGGCGAAGAACTGTGAGTGAGGGGATTGATTTCAAAAATGGGCAAGAACGGTAACCTTGTAGACTCAACGGCCAGCGCTGAGTCCATTATCGCATAGCTTTTGCACTTTGAGTCGAGCCAATACCTCACGTCAAGGTACAGCCGTATCACGAAAGATTGGCAATTGCCCCGCCGTTTCGTCCCAAACAGTTGAAAAATCGATGGAAAGCAGATTTAGGCGAGGGCCAACGCCCAGAGTCCGCGCACAACATGCAACGCCAAACGCCGCCAGAGATCCACGGCACCAGGCGGCATTGTTTGCGTCGTTGCAACAAACAACACAGATGTTTTACAGCTGAAGCCTCTTCACGCCAGAGCTCATCAGCGCCATCTCGGCTCGTGTCGCAGCTTCGAACAAAAGATCCTTCTTCTGGTCTCCCTTCTTGCCCGCATCGCCCGACGAGATTGGCGAGCAATTGCCGGGGAACAAGTGCCCGCTACGATGAGGTGACGGAGCCGGTTTTCTGTGGCTCATGGAACGGGAGATTTTAAATGTTGGCTGGGTAAGGGCTCGCAGTAGGGTCGCAAAAATAAAACGAGGTCAGCAAGTGGCAGAAACGTTTTTTCAGGGCCAATGTCCGGGATTTATATGTCCCTGGGGTCTGCGTCTGACGAGCCCTGTTCCGCTCGGCTACTACTGCAGTGGCTCGGCTTTTGCCCGGCATGTCCCGATGCAGTTACCGGGCTCGCCATCGCCGAGGCGTAAGAATGCGACTAGTGTCGCGGAATAGAGTGTTTTTAATGAAATAAGGGGTTTAAGTGGGTCGCCTTAGAGCGGTCGCGGTGCTGTGCCTTGCTAATCTTTAACAGGTCACCATTTAAAAAAAAACTCGTGTCGCCATTGCCCTTGTCCTGCGGGCATTTCAAATCAGCCGCATATCAACGCTCTGGCCCCCTTATCGAAACGGGCCATCCTGCTGTATTCGATAAGCATGTGGAGCTACAGAATGCAGAAAGGCACCGGTACACCACGGCGTCTGTGGTTACTCGGCTTCGTCTGTGCTGCTGCCTACATACTAATGAGGCATATGAACTTGAGGCGGCAGATGGTTTCTGCGATGAGGCGTGCTAGTTAGTTTCGGGCGTCATTCCGTTCCGCCGTCTATACTTCCTAGTTCACATCGTCGTTATCTGTGGACTTGCATTATTCCGTGCAGTTGAGCGTCCCCCGAAAGTTTTCATGAGAAATTTAGCTAGAAATTAAATAGACATCTCAGAAACAATGCTCAATTTAATGCTACCCGCTGTCAGATCCACTATTCTGAAACCCCCTTGATTTGCCGCTAAACTAAATTAAACCGGTGTGTGACAGGTTCTGCTGGAGAATAATGTCTGAAACAGCAATCATGACGGCAGACATGTTTGCCGAGTCCGTGGCGTTGGTCAAATGCGTGTAGACGTTGCGTCGCGGGTTATTGTTCAGCTGCTCGAGCTTGGCTTGCAGAAACCGACACACAGGCTCGTAGTGAAACGACCTCGAAGCGGGATAGTCTGGAAAGTAGTCAAGAAAGTTACCGTGGTTCGGTCGAGACAGCTTGCTGTCCAGTTCATCGGTTTTGTTGATGAAGAGAATCACCGGAGTGTTGGAAAAGTGGGACGAATTGATAATACTCTTAAATAGCTGGAAGGCATCCAGCATTCGGTTGGAGGACCGATCTTCAAACATCGTCTCATCATACTCCGAGGCAGCAAACACGAATAAGACAGCACTGACATTGTCAAAGCAATGAAGCCATTTTCTTCGCTCAGAGCGCTGTCCACCGACATCAATCATCCTGAACTCCATGTTATTGTGAGCCTTGAAAATCGCTTCAGTAACACCCGTAGTCTTGATGCGCCCAAGCACGATATCGGCATCCGTTGCCTTGTAGCCTCTAATCGCATACTTGTGTATCTGAGAAAAGTATCGAGCTGCTGAGATTTCCATCTGGAATTGGTTCCTGCAACTATATGTCTGCTGTATGCCCTTGTCTGTCCTCCATAGGAGACTGATTGCGTCGGCAATGTCTCCTTTTGAAGCGTACTTGATTTCTTCACCTTCAAACGTTGGCACTAGAGGCGTTGTGGAAGGAGGCGGTAGATCTACTTCATCCAGCACGTTATCGTCTTCGTCCTCACCCGACGAGTCCTTCTTGTTCTGCTCGTTCTTCACTCTATCTCTATTGTAACCAAAGTTGTAGTCGTCAAGAACGGAGCGCTCAGCCTGGACTATTTTATCCTTGTCATACTCTTTCATGGGATCGAGGCTGAGAATAAAGTTTGCAGCCTTGGCGAGTTCACTGTCTGGGCCAGAGCTGTAACAATCAAGAGCAAAGCCGAATTTCTCCGCCTGCGTCAGAAGAATCTGCATGGACGCAATGGAGTCTGCCCAGATGACCTTTACGTACTCCTCACGCTCCTGCTCCGTAAAACCAGAGCCATTGAGTAGTCTCATTTGCTTCAGAACCGTGGATTTACCAGACTCTCCAGCGCCTAGTAACAGAATTCTGTGAGATCTTGTTTCTTGCATGCGGGTCATGACAATGCTCTGATCGATATTCTTTGCTCGTCGCTTGCGCGACCTGCTCTGATCACTATTCTGCGAGACAGCCTGCTCTCTAGCGTGGCCAGCCGGTAGCACGTCTGGCGCTTGGAGCTGTCGCTGCCACTCATCCTGTAGTTCTTGCGCGGTAGCATTTGGACCCCCTAGCTGAGGTAAATTTAGTGGAATGGCACCGTATGCAGCGACCGGATCTCTAGAATTGCTAGCTCGAACTGGACCACTTGAGCTGGACCCTGGAGCGTCCATGGTCTTGATAGGAGCAGGAGGATACGACGCTTGCCAAGAACTGGCGATAGGAGCATTGTTATTTGCGGTAATTCCACTATCACTGCCCTTGGACTTGTCCCTACTTTGTGTAGCGGGAATCTTACTAGCTGCTATTGCCGACTCAGCATCTACCGGTTTCGATTGCACACAGCCCATCTCTGCTAGTGAGCCAGTGGGTGATGGATAAAAATGCAATAAGAGTAATACGAGACAGCTCTCAGCTATTGTGGATGGTTACACTTAGATTATGAGCTTTGTATCGTTTGCCTCCGCGCCTCATATCAGAAAAGTCCACAATGTATTGATGAGCCTCATTCCACGAATGCGGGTGTGCATTTGAGGAGGACTTTTGTCTTGAATTCAAGGCATTACAAGGATCAAGTGTTGAATCATCCATTCATTGAATGTGTGGTGAATAATATCATCTGGTTTTTAACCTTTATCGCCGACAACTCGGCATTTACCTTCCCTACCTGTCTGCTGTTCGCTTCCACAGAACGCAGTTAGGAGGAGAGTTCTGTCCGTATCAGGCCAAGCACAAGCTGATGGACACAAACCGCGGTTATTGTCAGAGTGCACAGTGTGCAAGTTACATGGTGCCAGATCGAATCTTAGTTGCTACGATTGTCGCACCCGTTGCCCCACTGAGGCAGTGCCCCAGTGATGCCCCAAGGTTAAGCTAGTGATTGCCATGGCCGAAAGGAGCCATGAGTCAGGATAAACCGTTTCGCGCTAGTTGAAAAGTGCCAGCACATAACAAGCGCGAAATAATTCTGCCTTTTTCCAACAAAAGTCGCAAAAAGAGAAATTTGTCATTTTTGTCCTAAACACCACTTTCTCCGCTTTGCACAAAATAGCTCATACTTGCCAAGATAAGCTTTCCACAAACCATCACGCTGCACAATAAAACTAAAATCACAATATATTGATTACACTACGGACCGCCCATTATTAATACTTTAGAATCTGCAGTTAGTAACGTTCAATTTAAAGTCCGAGGAGTTGTTGAATGTCGTTGGTTGTTCAAAGTCACGTGATACTTACAATGTACAAAGCATGGAGGATACCTGGAATGTAACCCAGGCAGCAGAGCAGAATGTTGATGAGAAGGTCACCACCGCATCCGCGCTCCAAAAAGACGCCGAGAGGGGGCAAAAAGATTGCTAAAAGATGTTAGTACGATAGATATTACAGGGAGAAGCTCCGAGCGTGCGGCGCAGTCCAGAAGAACAGATAACCGCGTATACGAAAGCGTTACTTACCAAGAATAATCTTGATAATGTCAGAACCGGTAGCCATTGTTTCAATTGAGTAGGTTCACAAAAAGTCCGTAAAGTTGAAAAGGAGCAACCATGGGGTCCTTTTATAAGAATGTGAAGGGGCGGGAGGCGGGGGGAGTCTCACCGGGTAACGTTGCGCGGCTGAGGCCAATCCGTTGCGCATTGCATGGCTTGGGACCCATTTGGCCCCGTTTTGGAGACGCCGGGTTGGCGCATGATCATAAGATGAGATGGGCTGCTGTCGGCAACCTCGGAGTCTATTACTAAAAGCCGTTGTACAAGATAACTAGTGCGCATCACTACAAGACATCCGATCCGGACTTTTCGGCACACCCTGGATGGAGCGGGAAGGGAATTGGATTTTTGTACTCTGACCCCCAGTGGCCCCCCAAGGCCCCCCAGAGTGGAGCCCGTTTCGGTGAGCATGTTGTTGTTCCCTTGCTTTTTCGGAACCCAAACAGCCTCATTGCGGTTTTGTTGCTAGCTTGCTTGCGCGTGTGCGTCGCTACTGGGAACAGGGCTTACACCAAAATTTCGTGACAGCTGAGGCGCAAGGGTCGAGATGGACCGTCAGGGCCAGTGCTGAGCGCCCGCCAAGCCCTCCGAACAGAGCATGACGTAGCACAGAGATGGGCAGTGCAGGGCCACGCTATCGGGCAGCGGCAGTGCCCAGCTGCTAGTTGCACGGCCCGCCATTTATTGCCAACCCGCAGTAGCAATCTCAAGCGCTTGGACTGCAATTATCCCAGATTGCTATTTCCATAGGGCTTTTTTTGTGAGACGCACAACCCTTCGATTGCCGCAACGCCTGCTTGCAATGTCCACAGTGCATAGCGCTGAGGCCAGACGGATGAGTTGCTCAAGCTCAATTATCCTGTTCAGTGTCACTTGAATGTATTTCTGCTGGTTGTCCGCGACACTAGCCCCCGCCCCTTTTGGCCATTAATAACAATCGCTCCTAGCACTAATGTCCCACTGATAATACCTCAGCACCACCGCCTGTGAAACAGCCCCGATGTACCCACGCAGTCTCTGTGCACATCCCACGCACAGGAGTTCCTTTCATCACCCATGGGTCGCCTGTATCCGAGGGCCTCTGTGAGGAGCAAAGTCAGAGCCGCTGGCAAAAAGCAGGTTTCGACAAAGGCTGACGTCTTGGTAAGTCGTCCGATTAGTCGGTGCTACTACTGTCATTAGATGCACTACTGTCAGAAACAAACGGATGTCAACAGGTGAACATGACAAATGTCCAGAAATATGGAACATGACAACTGAACATGACAATAGTAAACATTTTCATGAGTTGTTGGATCTTTTTTGAGAGTCTGCTCTTCGTTATATCCACTCTTACTAACACAGATCTACCTCAACTACGTCTTGTTCCTGGAAAACTTGCTCAAAAACGCCTCTGTCGAGTCGCGCGTCGAAGGAACTCGTTCAGTGCACCAGGGCCATATCAAGGCTGTCACGGCACGCTCTCTGAAACGTTTCAGAGGCTAGGTCTGTGCTTCATTATTTATAAGTCAATATAACAATGCTTGCTGCATAATTACATGTCTCTATTTACATACCGCCCGGCGTCGAAAAAGCAGGGACAGCTTCTAAGCACGTCGCCTTCACAAGTCGCTACGAATCGCTCTACTTGAGCATGAGCTCCAACATGTCGATAGCACCCCGTGGATTCTGCTTGTTAAACACAAACAGCCCTTGCAGCTGAGCAGTCGAAATGGGTTTGTTGATCTCGAGGGCCTTTTGTATAAACTCATCACACTCCTTGTCTTGACCCTCGTAGAACCTCAAAAACATGCTCCTCACCTGCGACTCGGTAGCGTTATCAATACACTGTTTAAAGTCGACACGTCCGGGACGAATCAGCGCCGGGTCCAGGCGGTCAGGATGGTTTGTGGTCATGAAAATCATTCGCTCGTCGGCAGAAGCAACTCCATCGAGCGCGTTGAGCAGTCCGGAAAATGTTACTCCAGACGAGTAGCCTTTATCCTCTGTCTGCTTGCGCTCGTTGAAAGCTGCATCAATGTCTTCCAACAACAAAAGTGAACGAGCGGGAACGTGATTCATGAGATGATTGAGACGGTCATCTGTCAAGTGTGCTTCCGACAAGTTGAGCATGCAAATGTTGTAGTCAAGATCACCGGCCAGTGCTTGAATTAAAGACGACTTTCCCGAACCAGGTGGACCATACAATAAATAGCCGCGGCGGTAAGGAATACCTCTATCGTAGTACCACTTTGCCGAGCCAAGAAAGTCTTTGATATCATGGACCAAGTGCTCCTTGACGCCGTCGTCCAGAATCACAGAGTCGAGCGTCCGCTTCCGCCGTGGCTCGCCAAAGGGCCTCCAGTCCGGGCCATATGACGTATAAATGACAGTTTTTCCTTCCTGAGACTGCACGGCTCTAGCCTGTGCTTCGGCCAGCAAAGATGCCAGCAAGTGTCTGTCTCTGTACAACGTGGTCAGCGTGATGGTCTCAAACGGCACTCCCGAAGTCAAATCCATGAGTCTTCCAGATCTCTCACGCTTGACCATCATAAAGGCCTTTTTGTATCGAATCAAATGGCGACCAGGACCGGGCACAAGATCAAACGTCGTGCTGATGGAGCCGTTGTCATGTTGAATGTACTTTGTGTTTACCGACAAGTGGCGCGATGACCGTGACGGATACTGTGCCATCCACTCAAGGAACCACGAATACGACTTGTCCTTGGAGGCAATCTCCATATCAACCAGCATTTGACGATACAAGAAGCTGCTGAGACGCATTACCGAAGATCTGGCAATGGCCAGGCCTGCGCCCAGGCCCATGAGCCCAAAGCCGGCCGTGAAGTACGGGTTTCCTTCAAGAAACTCCGACACCCATGAGCCTGAGTCTGAGGACGATGTCTTGTCCTTTCCTAGATTTTTTAATTTATCCAGAGCCTCTGACATTCTTTCATGTGAGATTCCCAAAAATGAAATTTCGACTTGACGAGATGGGAATGGCGCAAAATCGTTGGAGGCAGTAGTGCTGATTTGAATGGTTCTATTGTTTTTGCAAATTTGTGAATTTGAATTCAGTGTTTATTTATCTTTATTGAAATTGATCTCTACTCTGCCTGTCTTATCTTGTTTTCAAGTGCTTTACGTCGTTGGCTGGGATCTCGCGTCTCTGGGCAGCTCAGAAAGGAAAGAATAGCTCAAAGGGCTCAGAAAAATGTTTGTACATGTAGATTTCTATCGAGCGGGAGTACAATCTTCAGCAGCTTAACTGCAATCGTTGATTCTCAGGCACAAAATCTTAGAGGCAAGTCAAATTCCACCTTTCTCAAAAGCTAAGCATCTCAATATTGTTGGTCCACAAGTCCACAGCTGGAGTTACATTTCGAGCTGGTCCGAACATAAAGGACACAGAGGAAAGACTTCCCATTGACAAGCTTGTCCCACTCCATTGATGTGAATTCTCACACACTCGCAATAGTCGGTTTACTGAGTCACGTATTAGACAATTGACACTCGACACAATTCTAAAGATACGGTACTCGCTGTTACTGATGTACAAATTAAACTACATAAATAGGAAAACCTATAATTTTCATTGTCTAAGAACAGGTTGCTCATGGTGGGCCCGCACAGCGCGCCACCAAAAGAAGATTGGAACACATTAGTACGTTTGGAAAGGGGAAAAAGGAGGGTTTGAGCGGTGCACGCGCTGTTTAAGCGGTGCTGGCCTCCTTGCCGTCCTCGATCTCCTCTTCCTTATCCTGATCCCACTCGCCCTCAGCGCCGTCGAGTCCGTACTCGTCAGTGCGGCGGATAGAGAGAGTTGGCTTGACAGAGGCCTGGTCGAGAGTCCAGTTGGCAAGGGCAGTCTCGGCATCAATGATAATGTGCTTAGAAGCCTCGTAGCCATCGTAAGCTGGACGAGTCTCACCTGGAGTGACTGGGGTGTCGTCGAGGAGCTCAAGAAGAGCCTTACCGTATCCGGCAATGAGGGCGAGCTTCTCAGAGTGCTCGCGAATGGCATCAAACTGGTAGTTGAAGGCAGCCTTAATCTTCTCTCGGGTAATGTTGGAGAGCTGAGCCTCAGCAACGAGGGACTCAGCCTCAGCACGGACCAATTCCTGCTCAAGAACAATAATTTTTGGAGAGTTTGGCTCCTTGTACTTGAGCTGAGCAATCTGGTCGGTGATCTTTTGCTTGCGGTCGCGAGAAGGCTGGACAGAGGCCTCAATGTTTCTGACAGACTTGAGAGTCAGTCTGTACTGGTCGTACTTGTCAATAAACTGGTCCTCAAGCTGGCCAATTTCGTAAATGAGAACAGCCAAACGGTCTGTAACATCAGAAACGTCATCGTCGCCCTCCTCACCCCAAAGGGAGAGTTGCTTGGCAACCTCACGGCGCTCACGAGCAACGAGCTCAATTGAGCGCATGACATTCTTTTCCATCTTGACGAGAGCGGCCAGCTTGCGGGAGAGCTCTGGGCCAAAGGAACCGGCGGTTGTGCGGCGGAGCGAGTGGGTGATGGAGCCCTTGCCAAAGAAGCGGCCAGACTTGGTGGTCGATGGTGGTGGAGGTGGCGACTGGAGCTGGGCGGCGGTCGGAGCGCGCGTTTGACGCAGAGAGTATGTTCTGTGCATTGTCAATTATCTGTTTTTAAAAAAGCGTGAGCAAAAAGCGGGGACAGAGCAGAGAGAAAAGAAGCGGGTGCTGAGGGGGGGGCTGGGTGCTTTATATACACGCCAGTGGTGGAAGGATGGGCTGGTGAGATAGAGGCCGCCGGAGACGAAATTCCCCTATTGGGGGTTGCGTTGGTGGGCAACCATCTGGATGGAGTGGGGCATGGCGCAACCAAAGTCGAGAGAAGCGAAGCAACATGGACAAGGGACTCTTGGGAGTACGAGACGGGCAATTATCGACACATTTAATTTGCTGCAACTCGACAGAGCATCGTCGCTGAATTTACGCGTTTCTCAAAGAGCGTCCTGACACCCGCGAACCCCTTGCTACACCTCCATGCTCCCATCTGCTCACGGCTCTCTTTCGCAATCTTATCAAACACCAAAAGCGCAGTACGTAAACACCGTAAACAGCCACACGGGGAAATTATGCACTCACGCCAGGCCCAATTGAGCAAACGTCCAGCCCTGGCCAATTTACTGCCCGAAATTGGCAAGGTCATGGAAGCGTTGACTCGCGGATTGGGCGCCAGACGCATCCCGCCCTGCGATTTCTCGTTTGATTCCTCCTGGTTATTGCGCTTGTACCATTTTGCACTGCTTGCTGCTTCCAAGCTCTGCCCGGGGACTCCGAGGCGGCACAGACGGGACCCTTCGTGGCGTAAAGACGCCACGGTCTCGGCGCTACTTTTTGTTGAAAAGTACCATTCACAAGCTTTAAGCTTTTGAGCAACTCTAAACTGGCGTCCTCTTGCACGTGCCGCGTCGTTCTTGCTGTGACCCAGGTGGTTGCCAGATGGTTGCCAAATGGTTGCCGAAGTAGTTGGAGTGCTGTGAAATGCTTTGGGTGTTGCGCATCGCAAGGCACAGCCGAGTCGCTGCTAGTTTCGGCTGCTTCAAGCGCTGTCGATGACCGGATTCTTAGTAATGCCCAAGGATGCTCGAGAATCGTTGGGAATCCTCCAGGATTCCCTTCCTCTCCATCGGAGTCTTTGAGCCCCCATGCTCTCCTTGTCCTGAGTTGCCCCGCTGCAGCGCTCCCGCCGAGCAACCACCCATACTGACATGGCGCCAAGATAGGTACCCTGACCAGTGCCAATACGTGGCACTCGTTTAGCGGCCTGTCAAACTGCACTAAACGAAATCGCCCAGAGCCCCGACGCATCCCTGACACTTGCTCTTGTTCTATTGTCTTCCGCCAGACAACCACCAAGGCGGCTGCTCCATGCGGCGTCGATGGTGCCGCTATCACACCATGCCTGGCACGAATCCAGGGATGGTACTTTCCTGACGTCAGGATATCTCCCAGCGCGTGTGCTGCGGAAATAGACTGCTCGCCATCGAGACCACTGGCAGACAATTTCTTGGCGTCAGGCCGGCTTCTGATTGGCCGTATCCACGTCCCAACAGCTCTGAATGGTGACCGGTTCAAGTTTCAACACGTTCAGATGATCAAGTGTAATGGTCAAATGGCCTGCGGACTTCAACGCCCAATTCTCTATGACGTTGGTATACTTTGACATCTGCTAAATGCCAGGTGACGTCACCCTTGCTGTGCTATAAGCTTTTTAGCTTGCGTGTGGCTGCCAAAAGTGTTTGTTGCTACATGGCACAGCCGTGCATCTTCCCACGCACTACCCCACCTAATCTGGCCAGGGCTTAATGGCTCAAAGTACAACCCCGCATATCACATTGCCGTCACAGTAAGAGCCCTTTGCACGGAGCCTGGCAGATATCTGGCCCATCGCATCTGACGTGCCATGCACTCTCAGTCTTCCAACTCGACGGGATCGCACCCTCGCTTGTGTTAGCTCCTCGTGCAGACTGCAACACCTGTTCCCCACCAGCTCTATTAACGCCTATAATGCCCGTTTAGGCATTCGGTCCATGCTAGCCAAAAAAAAAGGCACGACTTTATAAAAGCGAAGCTTTCCGTTGCAAAGAGGCAGCTGCCAACCTTCCTCATGCTCGCCCGTGCCTTCGCTTGGTACAATGAAAAGCTCGTCACACAGCCGCTGACCACCAACATGGTCTCCACAGGCTCGCTCTTCTCCGTGGGCGACGTTTGCGCCCAGAGCATGACCAAGGAGCCCTTTGATTTTCGACGAAACGTCCGCGCTGCGGCCTACGGAACCTTCTTTTTCGGTCCCTTCTGCACTTACTGGTATCCACTGCTGAACCGCTTGACCAGTCCTAGTCCAGCTGTCCAGGCCTTCAAGAGAATGTCGGCCGACCAGTTCATCAACGCCCCGTTTATCGGTATTCCAGCCTACTACACAGCCATGGGTCTCATGGAGGGCAAGTCGACAGGCCAAATCAAAAAGAATTTTGAAAACAACTACGTGGACACAATGCGAGCCAACTACATGGTCTGGCCGGCCGTTCAGCTTGCCAACTTCTTTTGGGTGCCCTTGCAGTACCGTCTGCTGGTTGTCAACTTTGTGTCCATTGGGTGGAACACATTTTTGTCGCACCGAAATGCCCAGGCTCATCATGACCACATTGAGGTTCCGGTTTAGGTTTTGTCAACCTTATAATTGCATATCAGCTTAGTACATAATAGATAGAGTTCTGGGTGACGGGATAGTCCTCAACTGATAACGTTGTTATTGGTAGATTCGGTACATTAGATTGCTGTAAGTTAGATGTCTTTGGATTGCAATTGCTCGATATCTAAGCATTGAATCTCTTCTCGGCCTCCTTCCAGTTGATGACCTGCCAGATGGCATTAAAGTAGTCAACCTTGACATTCTTGTACTGCAGGTAGTAGGCGTGCTCCCAGGCATCAATTCCCACAATTGGAGTGTAAGGACCGGTCACTGGATCCTGGTTAGGCAGGGTGATGGTTTCGAGAGTGCCAGTCTGATCGTTCTTGACGATCCAGGCCCAGCCGGAGCCCTGGATGCCGGCGAGCTTGCCATTGACAGAGGCAACCAGGTTGTCCAAAGAGCCGAAAGAAGAGTCAATGGCCAGGTCCAGAGCCGAACCCTTGGCTGGAGGCTCACCACCGCCCTGAGATTGAGGAGCAAGGTTCTTCCAGAACAAGGAGTGGTTAATGTGGCCACCACCATTGAACTTGATGGCTGGGCCCAGTTCGACCTGTGAGAGGACATTGCCATCCTTATCAGCAGTCTGAAGCTTCTCAACTGCGACATTGTAATTGTTTACATAAGTCTGGTGATGCTTCTTGTAGTGGGTTTCCATGATCTCGGCGGAGATGAAGGGCTCGAGAGCACCAAAGTCGTAGTCCAGATCTGGGAGAGAGACCAGGGTGCGGGCATTGCGAGGAGCGGCAGTGCGGAGCTGTCTGAAAGCACTTCTGGAAAGCATGTTTGAGATGTTTAAATTGCTTTGAAATTGGGGAGAGGCTGCCCTTTTTATATGTCCGCTCCGGCCTTTGGCCCAACTGTCCATTGGCGGGATGCCATCGACGGGCAAGCGGGCGCAACGGTGGGTGACCAGCTTTGGTTAGCACGATAATGTAAGCAAGAGCAAGTGTAGGGCAGTTGGGTGGAGATGAGGCGTAATTTAGGGTCTTAGGAGACCGGGATCGATCCGGTCTAGAGTATTCTCGGCACACCGTTAGATTGGTCATTGGATATTTTCGGCCGAGCTCGGCATGGTTGCGAAGAGTCACATTGCAATTGTCCGACAGAGCCAAGACATGAGCTCGCTCCGAACGTTCCGTCTGTCTTGGAATCCCAAAAGTGAATTGCCTCCCAAAGATCTGCACCAGCTTGTATACAGGGGATCGACAGCTCTGAGGTTATTCCTCCGCGTACTACGCTTGTAACACGTGACTGGAGATGAGGAGAACAAGGTACCTTCCGATAAGCAATATTGCACACATGCAATTGGCCAAAAAGAGTGTGTAAGCTCTGTACTTGAGAGCCAGTGCGATGCTGTGCGAAGCTGTGCCGGCCTAACGACGCTCCTGAGACATTACGGAACAGCGCCCAAACCAGTGGTATCGACTCTCATCAGGAGAGACACAAATGGCAAACAATTGTCTCTGTTTCTATTGGACAATTGACGATAATATGAAGCAATCCCAATCTTGAACTCTATAACTCGCCCGCACGTGTTACCGTATTACGCTTCACCCTGCCATGTTCGACAGTGATATGCATCTGTCTCAAATAGGAAAGTATACAACTGTCAACGAGATCTGAATGAAACAACTTGACAAAGTAAGACACTTGCGAATAACATTGACAAGCATGCTTATAACTAGCCGTCTCTGCCCCACTTGACCTTTCCTCGACATTACTTCCCAAACGTTATCTCCCCGGTCCAAAATCTTTTGTCACAAAATTTATTTCACATAATTTTTTGCATCTCTTCATCCACCTTGGCTCGGACTAGACAAAACTTGCAAAAATGGCCGACTTGAACTACAATGAACAGCACTATTTCTCCTCATACGACCACTTTGGCATCCATGAGGAGATGCTCAAAGATGAGACCCGTACAAACTCATACAGAAACGCCATCTACCAAAACAGACATTTGTTCAAGGACAAGGTTGTCTTGGATGTTGGCTGTGGAACTGGCATTCTGTCACTCTTTGCAGCCCGCTCCGGTGCTAAGCATGTAATTGGTGTCGATATGTCCAACATCATTCACATGGCTCGCAAAATTGTCGATATCAACGGCTACTCTGACAAGATTACCTTGCTGCATGGAAAGCTCGAGGAAGTCGCCATGCCATACGACAAGGTCGACATCATCATCTCAGAGTGGATGGGATACTTCCTGCTTTACGAATCAATGCTGGACACCGTGCTGGTTGCCAGAGATCGCTACCTCAAGCCAGACGGAATCATCTTCCCTGATAAGGCAATCATGTATATTGCCGGTATTGAAGATGGCGATTACAAGGACGAGAAAATCGGCTTCTGGAACGATGTTTACGGTTTTGATTACTCTCCTTTTAAGGACGTTGCTCTTGCTGACCCTCTGGTCGACTCTGTTGAACTGCGGGCTGTGGCTACTGACCCTTGCATGATCTTTGAGATCGACTTGTACACTGTAAAGATTGAAGACTTGGCCTTTTCTTCAGACTTCCAGCTCCGTGCCCGACGTGACGACGTTCTGCACGCACTGGTCGTGTGGTTCGATATCGAGTTTGCCAAGTGCCACAAGGTTGTCAAGTTCTCCACTGGCCCACACGCAAACTACACACACTGGAAGCAGACCATCTTTTATTTACCTGAGGAGCCTGCCATCAAGGAAGGAGAGATTCTCCAGGGCCATATCTCCTCGATTCCAAGCAAGGAGAATCCTAGAAACTTGGATATCAATATCAGCTACAATCTGAGCCCGGCCCACGACGCGTCAAGGAACGCCAAGGGTAAGTACCTGTACCAGATGAAGTAAGGTGTGCCTGACATAGACAACTCTCCTTGTATAGAGAGGGACTTATTTATGTGCTAATAATCCCTAGACTTCTAGAATCTCACTTAAAAGGAAGGCGCAATAGAGCTGCGCAAATGCAGCTGTCTGAGATTCAATTCGATACTCTAGGATTCTGTTAGATTCAAATAATGCGGCCCGTGCCTTCAAAATATGAAACCTGAAAAATAAATAAATTGCTGAAAGCCATCATGCTAGTCCTCGCCCTCCTTATCAAAGAGCAACGCCTCGCTAATATGATACTTCCCAAGAACATCCGCCATGTCAATGTGCTTTTCGGGATTCTCCTTGGCCGTCTCTGAACGGGCTACTTGTAATAGCCGCTTAGCAGCTTTCTGAACCAATGGTCTCAGCGAGTCGAGAGTATTGGGGTATTCGTCTTGCAAACCCTCACTGCTATGGCCGTCAACGTTGAGAATTTTCAACCAATTTGAGATCTCCGTTTTGACCTTATTGGGTCCTGTTCCTTCCGATCTTTTGCGCACTGCTGAAGAAGGAGGTGTCAGCACTGGAATTGTGGCAAGGTTCAGAGACTGTGTCCGCCGTTGGATCGGAGTAGTCCGCGATTTTGATGGCGTCCTAGCTTTTGGAGTGCGCTTCGGAGTTAATTGTTCAAATGGAGGAGATGTTAAGGATATTGCTCGTCGCTTGACGGAGTCTGTGGAAGATAACAAGTCTGTGGATTGGCGTTTATGCCGTTTTGGAATAGCAATGAACGGCTCTGAATCGACGTCTGTATCGCTGGTCATTTCGTGTACCTGTGTCTTTGCACTCTTGTCGATAGGTGGACTGCTGTTCAAGTCCTGATAGTTCTGGTTGGTCAAGTTTTGGTAGTTTGAGAGTATGGATAAGTGAGGCGACACGTCAATCTGGTTTTTGCAAAGTAGGGCGTGGGTTTTTTTCAATTAGAGGTGTGGAGGCCGTTTTAACTAAAAATAATTTACCTGATGTGCGGAATTGATGGACTCTTGGTTCCACCTGTATTAGGTTTTCCCCTTGGCACGTTAAGTAATTTGGCGTACTGACGCGTCAGTTGGCATTTGGCAAGGGCCATAGCCGCGCTTCCCTCAGAGGCTGCAAGACACGGTCGCTCAGCGAAGGAAGCAGGTACTTGGTGTCAACTGTTACTTGGCATTACATTTAGTTGCATGCGAATCGCTTGCGCCTCAGCTACGGAGTTCTTGTTTCTGTTCAAAAAGTCGCCTGCAAACCCCACTCTCTCATCACAGTAGTGCGAAGCGCGCCTTTAGTGACGTTTTATTGGTGCTCTGCGGCGGTTCTTCCGGGCGGAGGTTTTATATAGAACAACATGAGAAGAAGACTGTTAAATAGGGCAATACATTGAGATTCTGGTTAATGCCGACAGAATCGCTCACATGATCGTTTTTCACCCATCCCTCACGAACTTCAGAAAACCCAGAACTGGCATGCACATAAATTTACTAAACAACGCTGTAAGTCAATGGACGGGCAACCGCAATCTCAGATCCAAAAAAGAGTTCTCAGTCGATTTCAATCAAACTCTTTCTACGCGGGATCAACTATAAACTATTAATAAACAGTTCAAGGCCCATTCTGTCTGATTAAGCAGGGGCGGCTTTCCCGCTGTCCACCATGTAGTAGACTTTAAGCTAGTCGAGAATACACACGCAATCAAGCAGACAAGATAGCAGTAAATCCCTGGATTACATTCGTGGCATTTCATATAGTCTCTACTTCTCTACTCTGTTTGTAGTAAATCTCTGTCGCCAGTTTGACGACACCTGCACTACGCCATAGGCGTTATCACCCCCGCCCCATGTCAGCAGCCCCTGCTTACAATTTAGTGCCCACAACAGGTCAACTTGTCGTTCGTAATTCAAACTGCGCGCTTGTCTTGTCAGATCCTGTAGACGCCTAAAATGGAGTCTGTTGAGGCCATAGAGCTGAGACAAAAGGGCTATAGGAATCTTATATCTGACGATGATTCCCCTTATCCAGAAGTGAGATCATCCGTGCCAAATGTCGATGATTTCGACATGCCGCAGAACACTCTCAGAATGTGGACGATAGGCCTGCTGATGACATCGTTAGGATCAGCACTCAATGTGCTCTTCAACTTTCACAACCCTTCGTTTGCGGTGACAACCTTTTTGTCTGCCATTGTTGCTTGGCCGCTTGGCAGGTTGTGGGACAAGCTTCCAAACGTTGTCATACTTGGAATCCCGTTGAATCCTAGTCCGTTTAACATCAAAGAACATGGTCTGATCACCATCATGGCGAATGTTTCCTTTGGTTCTGGAGCCGCCTACGTGACGGATGTCGCTGTTGCCATGTCCGAGTACTATGGCATTTCATTTGGCTGGGGATTTCAGATTGTTTCGATCCTGGCGTCCCAGACCATGGGGTATGCTCTTGCCGGTTTTGCCCGCAAAGTTCTTGTCTATCCGGCGTCCATGATCTGGCCTTCCAATCTTGTCACTACCACCTTCCTCACAAACATCCATCTCAAAGTGAACCACGTTGCCAATGGTTGGAAAATATCTCGCCTCAAATTCTTTTTAATTGTCATGTTTTCTTGCTTTGCCTGGTCCTGGCTGCCTGAATTTTTCACTCCATTCTTGTCCAACTTTGGGTTTGCAACGTGGATCGCGCCGACCAACGTTGTCATCAACCAGCTGTTTGGTACAGTGACTGGGCTTGGAATGATGCCAATTACATTTGACTGGGCAATGATTTCAGGATATATCGGCTCCCCCTTGGTTCCACCGTTCTTTGCAATCGGTAACATTATTGTGGCACTCATCATTGTCTACTGGATAATTGTGCCGGCTATCCATTTCTCAAATGTATGGTACGGCAAGTATTTGCCGATATCAAATTCAAATGTATATGATCGCTTTCAGCAGATATACGATGTCAGAAAGATCTTGGATGACAATATGCAGTTCGACGAACAAAAGTATGAGGCTTATTCAATGCTGTTTATGCCAACCACCTTTATCATTACATATGGCATGGAATTTGCCGCAATCACGGCTACGATTGTTTTTACCATTCTTTATTATGGGAAAAATATCAAGTATTATTGGCTCAACTCAAGAAGAGAGCCCGACGATGTGCACATGCGCTTAATGAAAAGATATAAAGAAGTGCCCGAGTGGTGGTTTTTTGTGACCTTTGTGGTATTCTTTGGTTTTGCTGTTGCCTCAGTGCGTGCATGGCCGACTGAACTGCCTATCTGGGCGCTTATTATCGCAGTAATGCTAGCCATCGTAATGTTGATACCAGTTGGAATGGTTGTTGCACTGACGAACGTCAGTGTTGGCTTGAATGTTGTCACGGAATTCTTGATTGGTTATATGTGTCCTGGTAAATTGGTGGCCATGATGCTGTTCAAAACATACGGCTATATTACAAACGACCAAGCTGTAACGTTTATTTCAGACATGAAGCTTGGCCATTACTTGAAAATTGCTCCTCGATTACTGTTTGCAGCCCAACTGATTGCGACTATATGGGGCGGAATAGTCCAGATTGCCGTCATGAATTGGGCACAATCAGCAATACCTGATATTTGCAAACCGTATCAAGCAAGCAGGTTCAGCTGCCCACAGGCTGAGGTGTTCTTCAATGCATCTGTCATTTGGGGAGTAATTGGTCCTCAAAGGCAATTTGCAGGTGGAACCAGGGCCATATTGTATGGATTTCTCATTGGAGCCGTTGCTCCAGTCATCACCTGGCTCATTCTAAAGCGTAACCCGCGATCCGTCGTCAAACATATTCACTGGCCAGCGTTCTTTGAGAGTACAGCATACATCCCTCCAGCCTCACCTTATATGTATGGGTGCTTCTGCCTCGTTGGCTGGTTTTTCGGATACTTTGTGAAGAGGCGCTGGTTTTCTTGGTGGGCAAAGTACAATTATACCTTGTCGGCTGGCATGGATCTAGGATTGGCATTAGCTGTAATTTGTATCTGCCTACTGACGTTGAATGGCAGCATTTCCGTTCCCAAATACTGGGGTTCCGTCGCTGCATTCGATAATGCAGATAACAATGCCACGCCCATGATAAAGCTGAAAAAGGGAGAATGGTTTGGACCAGATAGTTGGTAGATTTGTACGGCGTCATAATTTATTTATTAACATGCTTCTTTCTGATAAAACATTATTGCTGCAAGTTAACGAGGGCTGTGGGGTAATCTGAAATATGGGCATTCACCAAAGGTACATATAGAACTGCCTGCTCAAGAATGAACAGAGTCTGAAGCATATGTTCCATGGCAATCAATTACATCCATCAACGGCAGTTGGTGATGTCTGTGTGAGATGGAAGATCCCAGGAACCTTCCATGCCTGACATACTGTGCCAAATAAAGCCAAAGAATAGACCCACAAAGTTTAAATGATATTCCGTATTATACCGTCTTACCGAGCATTCTCTTCAAATCCCGTTCCATATCTGCGCTCGCCACCTTCACGGTATTACTCGGCGGTGGTACAGGTTGACCTGTGTTGGGCGGGAATCCATATGGTGGATATCCATTATAGCCACCAGCATAGGCAGGATAGCCAGGGAATCCAGAGTAACCTGGATATGCTGGGTAACCAGGATGTCCTGGATGTCCGACCTGGCCTGGGCCAAATCCTGGATGGACGGGCTGGCCAGCACCGAATCCAGGATGGACAGGAAGATGTCCCTGATACTGAGGATATCCTGGAGGCAATTGGCCTGGGTGCGAGGCTACATTACTCCCACTGCCGGGTACTGGTTCTGACAACTCTGTCGCACTACGCGGTGTGGATTTGAATCCTGGAGGCATAGGTAGTGATGACGGTGCAGGGGAGTGATGAAATGACGAGCCAGCAAAATTATTGCCCGGAGAGATTCCCAGTGAAGGACCCTGACTGTTTTCTTTTGATCTGTGTTGATTGATTTTGCGTTTCGGGGTAACAGAGCCCGGGGAATCATACATGTCAGGAAACAGCAACTTTTTGAGATCGTCATCCCCATCTGGCGTATTCTGCCTGCTCTGCTTGTTGTTCTTTGCTTGATTACCGCCCTTCTTGGGCTCTTTCCTCGACGCATTCTTATTACCTTTCGTGTCGTTAGCATCCTTCTGTTTCTTGCTCTTCTGCTTCTTTGTAGGAGTATCTGTGCCACCACTTGAAGACGAAGGCTCAGCGTCCCAGAGCGACTGCTCATTTACAGGAGCTGAACCCCCAATTTCCAACTGCTTCTTGAGCTCGGCTTCAAGATTGCCTAGCTCGGCATCGTCAGACGTTTTCGACTCCTTTGCAGGTTTCTTCTTTGGCTGCTTCTTAGCCTTTGGCTTCTGATTAGCCGGCGACTGTTGCCCGGGGACTTGTCCCTTCGAGCTCTTTGCCGCTGAAACAATACTAGGATTGGTAATTATACCTGATTTACCTTCTGAATCTGACATGAGTCCTTCTTTATCTTACTTGCTGCGAAATCAAAATTGTAATGTTTGGAGTTCTGACGGTTGACATATTCTAATAAAACCTAGACGATATAAACGTAAGACACTCGTAATCTATCACAGCGAACTTTGATACAAGAGAGAGGTGAACCTGTTTGTTTGGTTCTGTTTGAGGTCTGGTTGTGGTTGTTTGGTGGAGACTTTGGAGGGTGCAGGGAGCAGTGGGATAACAGAGCAGTGACTGAACAGAGCGATCAGTTTTTTTTTTCCGGTAGATTGTAAAAGAAAACAAGGTGGGACGGCAATATCATCCGTCTACAAACCTATAGGTTTTCCAGAGTATCAACTTTTACTAGAGATATTCCTCAAAATATGCTTCTCCAAACTGTACTTTCAACTTTCCCGATTAGGAAGTTGAGCTGAGCGTTAGCGTTCGCAGCAAGCCGTAGTAATTCAAACACTGTATTACTCCGGATGGTGCTGCACAATGATAAATGGCACAGAAAGAATGCCAGAAAGGCACTAGGCAAGCAGGGAAAGGTTCCGGAGAGAAAGTTCCCACAGAGACAGGATCAGGAGGAGAACGGATCAGCGCAGGAATCAAGCGGTGAGGAGAATGAGAGTCAGCAGAACGACAATTCATGGCGCTTTCATGACTCTGAGGACGAGGAAGAGGTGCTAAACGAGATGCAGAAGTCTACTGCCGTAGACGAAGATGGCCAGCAGCCTAGAGAGTTTACGGCAGCTGAAGTTGCTCACATAAGATACATTATTGACGAAAAAAGACGAAAACGGGAGGATGAGGAACGAGAGGAGATTAGGGAGATTATGAAAGATGCCAAATCCATGTACAAGGATGTTCCCAAGAATCCGTCTTTGCAAAAGATGAATGAGGATGACCTACGGCAGGTCGAGCAGCTTCGACTGGACGTCAACGACTCAAAAGTCCAACGTAATATCCAGGTCAAGTTTGGCAGATCAGGAGGGAAAAGCAATCCACATTACGCCGCCCAAGACGAGCAGGATATTGATGATTTTCTGGCCGAAGTTGATAAAGTGCCTGAGAAACAGCCTGTCGCTGGCAATAAAGCAAGAAGAGGTGGTGCCGTGCAATCACCGCTTGCGGCGTCAGACTTTATCGATTCATTGCTAGGATAGGAGATGATATCACTATTTATACTTAATAAAACTCAAACTCATGGCTTGGGGAAGGTGGCTTCTTTGGCACGAGCAGCCTTGAAGGATTCGGTTGACTCAACCTTCTCCTTCCAATCGGTGACAGCATCTGGAAGTGGAAGGAACTTGGCAGCGTTGACAATGTGATAATAATAGATAAAGTCAGCAAGAGTAAGACTATCACCGACAAAAAAGCCCGTACCATTCTCCTTCAGCTCGGTGTTGAGGTAGCCCAGCAGTTTGGTAACCTCTGGTACCGCGAAGCCTTTGTCCATCTCGTCAGCGATTTGGCGACCGACAGGGCGAATCAGCATTGGCTTTGGAGCCTTTCTCATAATGTCAACGACAACCAGGACAAGGATAGGTGGGCCAAACGAAGCCTCCGCAAAGAGGGTCAGATAGTTGACCTTTTCCTTTTCCTCAGGAGTCTTACCGAGAAGATCCTCTCTTCCGTACTTCTTGGCAATGTGCTCTGCAATGTTGAGAGATTCGGTGATTTTCTTGCCGTTCTCCTCTAGAACTGGCACCTTGCCCAATGGAGTGACGTCCTTCAACTCCTCTGGGGCTCTTCTGCGCTCATTGCGGAAGAATGGCTTAACATCATATTCAGCCTTTACTTCCTCCAGAAGCCACAGAGTACCGCAAGCGCGGGAGTCGTCGAGCCTGGGTTAGACACTGGAGATTGTGAAGCGGTTACGCACCGCCCCGTTTAAACCTACCAATAAAGCGTAGTCTGAGACATGATTGAGATATGGATATAAAAGAGAGAGAAACTTCAGAGTTCGATAGGTAGGACAACGGCAGCTATTTGAATGAAGGCGAAACGGAACGCCCTACATAGCATAACTAGCCAACTCTACTCCAAACTGACATGGCGCGGTTGCACTTGCAGATCGCTATTGCCCCGTATGGCCCGTAGGGACCAAAGCCGTCATGTTGGGTCAGGACCCACGGTTATAGTTGCAGATCGTGAGAGATGCAGGAGACAGGAGGGCGCATAACCTCCACAGAACCTGCGACAGGCGTATCGTGTTTTGCCACGGTTGAGAAATGTGGGGGACGGGCCGTCTCACAGATGATCAAGCTCACCACAAGAACTGGCAATCATTAAAGGAATTAAGAGGAAAGTATCAAATCAGATTTGTGCAAAAGTACTACTCAAATACGGCCGTCAACGAGTAGCTCCGTACTACGCCTCGGCATCGACCACCTGCGTCCGACCATTTCCAAGTTTCCTATTAAGGCAGGTGCCAACTGCACAACGCGGAGAAGGGTTTAATAGTGTACGGCATTGTTTAAACTGAGACAAAGCTATCACTAGATAAATCAATTATATAAGAGCCTAGGGAGTTAAAAAAGGGGCACTAAAGTTTGGGAGCGGAAAGAGCAAACTCCGATTCTTTGGCAATGGTCTTCTTGTAAGTTTCGTCGTTCTCAAGTCGCTCAATCCAAGCCTGGAGCAACGGACCTGGCGGAGTGAACATTGTTCCCATCTTCACAGCGTGGAGAAGAACAATGTCCGCCGCTGTAAGATGGTCAGAAACGAGGTAACCGCTGCCATTGGTCTTGAGCGCATCTTCCAGGTACTTCCAGTGCAACTTGAGCTCCTTGAGGGCGTAGGCATCGTCCATCCTGGTGGTGATGGAATTGACCAGCGGCTTGATGAAAAAGGGCAGCTTCTGATCTCTTGTCTTGAGCGAGATGAACAGCGGCATGCAAACCATCATCAAGTCTGCCTCTGAGTACACTAGCCAGTAATTGACCTTGGCCTGTTCGGCGGGGGATTGCACGCTCAATGGTGATCCCTTGCCATAGCGCTCCATTAGGTACTGGGCAATGATGGGCGTCTCGGCAATTACTTGACCGTCATCTTCAATGACTGGTGACTTTCCTAGCGGGTGGACATTAGCCAGCTCTGGTGGAGCGCGGAACGCCTTGTTTCGGAAATAGAGCTTTGCATCAAAGGGAACATCCAAAGCGATTAGCAGCCAGAGAATGGACTGGGCGCGAGACAGGTTGAGCCTAGGGTTAGTAACGCGCGCAATGTGGAGACAGTTGGGGGTGTTTGACACAGCAGCCAAGACTTGGAGCCGTTTGCAATTCCCTGTCCCTGGTTCTCAAGCCAGGGCAAACAATAAGCTTTTAAGCTTTTTGGAATATTAATCGAAACGGTATCCCCGAAGGTTAAAGTCGATGGCCGTTATAAATAATTGATAGTCATACTTACCAGTGCAATGTAAGAGCCATGGTGCCTAGTAAATGTCTTGAAGAGTAGTTGAATCTCGGCAAAAGACAACTGTGAGCCTTGCAGCAATCTGAGAAGAGTTGGGGGTTTGCTACAAAAAATAAAATACAACGTTCGGCGTTTACAAATGACCTCGGAAAATGTGGAGGTTGTCAAGGAACAGGCAGACGCAGTAGGAGAGAGTTTGTGTGATTGTGCTGTGGAGGTTGTTTGCAGTCTCTTTTATATTGTGTTATAGAAACCTGGTAAACTCCGAGAATACGAGCGTGGCAATCTCGTATTTTTCGCCACGTTTCGGTGAAGCGGCCAAACACTAGTCCGTTTGGCCCCGTTCAGTCCGTCACGTATTCAATGCGGACGGCGGCCAAATCTGGCGGACTGCGTCTCTTCATGCAGCTTTAAACAAGCATAGTATTGCCGGCCGAGCAGGGGTTTGCAGGATATTGAAAGTGCAATTCAGGGAGCGAGATCTGTTCAAGGTGCTGCTTTAATTCCAAAGTCAATGAGCTGTTCCTCTGAATGATGAGCTCTTTGCTTTGCCAAGCATTGTGTGTGGCAGCCAAGGGTGCAGCCGATGACACTTCATAAGAGAATATGTTTGCAAGTGTTAAATAGGATACTCTGAGAAGACGTGGATTCGCGTAAAGAGACACTGTCTTGACAAGCAACAGTTGACTGTTACTCAAGACAAGCATCATGATGTATTCTACAAGCCTCTGTTTATCTGAAAAACAGTTGAACAATGCCAGGCTGGCACCCTCAATAGATGTCACATAGTAATGCTTACAATGTGAGCCGCCGTAGCCAGCGCTTCTTCTTGGTACTGTCACCGCTGCTCAGCCTACGTTCCCCTTGTCCGCCGTCACGCAAAGTGACTGCTAGTCCAGATATTAGAACTGCGTCGACAAACCTCGCTCGATAGTAGCACTCCCCCCGTTTAGACTTGGAATGCTTGCGGCCGCTTGGAGCTATAATCTTTGGAGACAAGGACCGCCAGCAGCTCTCGCACTCGTCCAGAAACTCGGTTCTCCTTCCGCCCGCCAATACGTTGATGGTGTTTCCTCGTACTGTTGCAATTGTGTCACCACCACAAACAAAACTCCAGTCGTTTGATGCAGAGCCAATCCGAACCCATTCGCCTCTCACTACTCCGCTACACGGTTCGTAGACAGACACAACGCTGTCACTCTCATAATCAATCGTCCAGACGATTGGTACATTTGAGACCGCTAGCGCGGGAGTGACGGAAAGCGCGAAATGGAGAGAAGTCTCTGATAGCTCAGCCACTGGATGCTCTTCATCAAAGAGCTCTATTTGATAAACACCAGCCTTCTTCTTAAAGTTAAACAGAGGTTGAGGCCGTCTTTCATCAATACGCTGGACTTGGATGAGACGCGATTTGTGACCTCTGGCAAACAGATAGCTTTCCATAGCCATGAGAGTCGCTATTGAGGACTCGTGTGAAAGGAGCTAGAGCCCTTGCCACTCTCTGAACGAGCGGCGAGCCAGGTCTTTATAAGAGTCGCAGCTAGACTCGAAAAGAGAAACTTTACAAAATGTTGAGATGGGATAACAACAGTTGTTTGGAAGCACAACAGGGAATCTTAGAGTTTATGTTGCGGAATCGGCAAAATTCCCTGTGTATTCTTGGCTGTCTGGGCACACGCTTATGCCCAGACAAAACCTTGGCAAGCACGACGCTTTTCAAGCATCTGTGGCCATGCACGAACTGTATACCGTAGCATGTGTCATCGCTCACAGCTGGACTTGTAAGAGCACGGTACGCTTTAGGACTGATATTGAAATGAGTCGCATGTTTGTGCGTTAGAAGGGGCGCTGATCAACTAGTGACAGGTCTGTGACTCGCATCGCCCGAGGGTGGGGTCGATTTTTCTTGGATTACGCCAGTACGCCTTGTAAAGGAATGCCCAGCCAAAAATAGGGAAATCTCATATGTGTCCGTGTTTGGATGCGGATAACGTCAGGAGGGCTGCCAGAACGCTGTGTACGCTGAGCCTCCACGGCTGTATTGGATACAGACAAAACCCATGTAAGGCTAAATTAGTATTAATAAATGTCGACTAGATAATTTAAAGTGCAGCTAGCAGACGTTGCTGCATGCTGTTTGAACTATGTATAAGCTGTGATTTTTTCAGAAACACGAACCTTAGTACTGGGCGCGCTTGTTAGCCCACTGGCTGTGTATGAGCATGAACAACCGCAGCGTCGGGAGCCGGTGCCATGATGTTTAGTACAGATGATGGTTGCTCATCCTCCTGGTACTCGGTGGCGGTGTTCATTGATCCAAGGTATTCCTGCGCGGAGTTTGCCGCGCCCTCCAGACGGGCTTGTGCTTCAGTCCTAGATGCGTCACGCTGGCTTACATCCACTGACAGCCCACTGAATGACGACGCCAAGGACAATCGTGACTGGGCCTGCAGTCTCTTTCGTCGCTCGGCGAGCGTCTCTTCTTGGTCGCGCAAATTATCTCTGCTGCTACGCAATCTCGCCCGCCGTTCGGCAAGCGTTTCCTCACCACCAAAGTCCTCATTTCTGAGCATTGTTGGCCTAGATTCGTAGCCCATCGTGCTGCGATACTTGCGGATATTGACTTGACTCTTATAGTCCATATCTGCAACCTTATGCATCTGCAAGAGAGACTGCTCGCGGTTGCCATCAAGTCTAAAGATACTTTCTGAGGAAGGTGCCGCAGACTGCTTCGTAGAGTACTTCTCTCTCCTTTCCATGAACGTTTTCTTTCTCATATCCAGCTCTTCAATTAGGGTGTTTGCATTGGTCGCAAACTGCCCATTGGCCAAATCAGCCTTAGTTGGATCATAGTTTACAAACGCCATGTCTGAATCTTCTGGGAGATGAACATATTCCTCGCCTTCAGATTCAGAGTCTGAAATGTTCTTATGAAGGCCCAAAATCTTCTTCACCTTATTTCCTGCCTTTTTCTTTCTCTTTATTGGTTTGGGTTCATAAGTGATCTGTCCTGTACTTTCAATAAACTCTCTTCTTGCAGCATCCTCCTCATCGCTTTCCATGGTCGCCCTGTCAGAATCACTCTCATCATTAAGCATATAGCTTTGTCTATTCTGAAGAGTTGGAAACCCAACATAGCTTCGCCTATTGGTGTTTAGATCCTCAGGCTCTCCATATTCTTCTTCTTCGTCAAGTTCTGCCCCATCTTTTCCAGGTGGTTGCTTAATGTAGCCGCTAAGCGAAGGCTCTGTGGCTGAGTGACGAATGTTTCCTGGAGTAGAACCGAGACTCATTGACGGATGGCTAGGCGCAGTCCATGTTGGTGGTGGCGGCAAAACGCTGCGACGTTTGTAGACTTGTGGATCATGTGCCTTCTTGGACAAAAGTGGAGGCAACTTGAGCTCCACAGGACGACCAGGTGGTGGCAGCGGCATGGAAGACCTTCTGTCTGCCCTTGACATTAATGTATTGGTGGACATTCGCTTGTTAGCCAATGCATTTGGAGACATTCTCATCCTTCCTAGTGCATTCGGGGACATTCTCATGGGGCTCATTCGGTTTGATGACGGTGTTGTATGCGACACTCTCTGTGGAGACCCGTTTGGCGAAGTTGAAGGCGTCACTCTAGACATATCACCTGGACTGTCTGGTACACGCACTGGCGATAGCTGAGGGCTTTGGTTCAGCGGGCTGGAGGTAGCAGGGGACTCCACTGGACTCGTACTAAAGGACTGATCCTTATGATGGAGGATCGTATATGGAGAGGTACGCATGGCAGATGTATCGACTGCAAGCGAGACTGATCTGTTTGGAGACTCTAGGAGCGCAGATTTGGAAGGCATTTGTGATACTTCCTGAACAACATTCGAATGACTTATGACTGCTCTATCGTCCATATTGACACCACGCAGCGAGGCCTCTTGAGAAATAGCTTGTGGCTGGTCCGGAGAAGAACGTGATAGAACCCGCGACTGCTCTGCGCTGCTAGCTGCCGTCGATTTTGTAAGTGTAGAATAATCAGAAGACTTATCTGCTGCCACTGTTCTTTCCGCATTAGAGCCATGCCTCGAGACAACGGCAGAATTGGTCCCTGACATGTACCCGCTCATTAATTTCTCCTCTACATCCCCTCCCTTTGCCGTAACACGCTGAGGCTTTGGATGGAACAGCTTTGTCTCAAACGATGTCTCTGGTGGCAAAGGAAAATCTTTGCGGTCGAATGACGAACGTATTGGGGATTGCGAAGCTGACTTGGGAAACGCAGAGTGCACGGGGGACTGGGTGACAGAAGATCCCACAGGGTACGGGAGGACTTTAGCAGGCGATTGCTGCGCAGACATGTACGCAGTGCCCTGAGACTTTGTAGACGGACTCTCAACAGTTTGACGTGATGGAGATGACGCATAGGACTGTGGTTGGGGTTTTGCAGGCGATCTTGAGGGTGAAGTATTAAAAGCACGTTGGTAGTGAAGATTGTTGATAGCTGCAGATTGCTGCTGCTGCTGCTGCTGCTGCTGCGGTTGGGGGCTTGGTGTAGAGATGAATGGAAGCCAGCCGTCTTGAATAATATCAGTCAAATCCGAGTGCTCGTTTGAATAAGAGTCGAGAATATCGTCAACGGGTTCACTTTGCATGTGACGGGAAGTAGGCACATGCTCGGTGGAGTCGCTCATAGTGGACAAGTCAACATAGTGAGTAGTCATGACCTCAGTAGTGGAGTTATCGGCCACCGAGTTGGTGCCAAGAATCTCGACCGAACCCTCTGCACTCAGGTCGATAGGCGGAGTACCTTTGCGTTTCGCTGGCGTTCGAGTCTTTGAAGTGGCCTCGGAATCATACGTCTGCCAGGTGGAGTCTCGTCGAAGATCGGATTCGTCGTACGTGGTTGCATTTCCATTAACAAAATCAATCTCCGAGCCAGATGAAATTGTCCACTCATCAGAGGCGATTCTCTGTTGTCGTGGCACAAACGTCGACCGGAAAGCCGACTCATTGTCATAGGAAAACCCTGAAGATTGTGACACGTAGGAGTCTTTGGAGTTGTGGCGCACAGGATGGCCAGCATACGCGGTGGAGGGCTGAGCCCTTCTGAAATGAGACGAATCGTCACCTCTCGAAGACACATCCACAGGGTTTATCTGTGGCGCACCAGTAGGCTCAACAAAGGCGTCGTCAAAGCCAACAAACTCTTGTTGATGACTGTCGAGCTCGCGCTTCAAGGAGTTTTTGGACAAGAGAGGTGGCGTCATGAGGACTACAGGCTGCGAACCTGTGGATGTGTTTGAGATGTTTCTGTAAGCAGGCTGAGTTCGTCCGGCCGGCGGGACAGCTGCAGCGTAAACAGGCAACACCTCATCACCTGGGGCAAAGGAGAGACTGGAAGAGGTGGAGGCGGAAGAAGATTTACGTCCTGGTTTGAGAGAGAACTTCATGGCAAAATGCCCTTAGCGGAGGAAAGGCGTAGGATCCCGCGAGAAGAAGGTGGAGATTATATCGTCCCGGAGAGCTGGGGGAGTAGGGCTCAAAATAATTTGGGTTCTGTCGCTGCCCAGTGCTGCGTTGTACGGTTTGTTTATGTTGTCCCAAAATAGCAGGCACCTGTAAATTTCGGTGGAGAGAGCAGAGAGACAAGAGATGCAAAGACAAAAAATGTGCAAGCCAAGATTCAGGGAACAGATTTGAGAAAATACTTGTGGTGTTTTCGTTTGTTCTGAACGCTCCGATATACCCTGCCACAAAGATGCGGGATTGCTGTGCAACGAGATGAGACGTCTCCCACACTAGTTTGAAATCAAGTTGGGTAAAATCTGGCGATTTATGAAGAAAGCCACGAAATACCAAGGAATGGGGCAAGGGGAAAAGGGACAGCAAATGAACTATAGACAAGAAATGCCACGGCAAGTCGGCGTGCAGCCCTGAGACTGGTCGATCTGGGCCACTTTTTGAGGGAGCGGCAACTTGCTTTAATATTTTGACGCTGAGCTGCAGGAACTGGAGAACACAGACTTGGATTGGATAGAGTGAGCGATATTTCCACGATATTTCCGCGGCGAGTCTGGCTGCGCAAAGCAAGTCTAAATGTCAGAATGTCGACGAGAGCAGATCTCACAAAATGCTCGCCGTGAAAATCGACGCCATTGTTTATATATTCTAGTGGTCTATTAATATACCGTTCGGGCCCTAGCCGCAGCCTGTCAATCCTGTGCCGCCTGGAAGGTGCATTCTGGTACTACGCTAAGGCTAGTTGCTGTTTCACCAGGGGGGCTCACAGTGGGGAGCATAGTCAGGCTATAGTCAGCCTTACAAACTCACTAGGAGGAGGTTCTTGGAAGACTTGTTGGTTCGCTAGGTAAAACAGAGAGCTAAACTGAAAGGTCAGGGGAACTGGAAGGAGATTACTGACGACATTCCTTGAGCTCTCCGAATCGCCCCGCTCCTACCACGACCCTAAAACGCATCTATCCCTGAACTGCTCCCCCTTCTTTGACTTTCGGAAATTGCGATCATTGGAGTCCAAAATGCTCCCGGCACGGTTCCTGAAACCGGGATCTTGAATCCGCCTGAATTCTATTTTTGGTCCTCAGTCCAATCTGCGCACCAGCAGCTGGCTCAGCGTCAGCTTTTCTGGCGACATTGACAACACGGATATTTGTCACCGCACTCTCCAATAAAGGGGAATCGATTTTGCCGAACATATTCGAGCTGCGTGAGGGTGACCTTGAGGTCATCAGCTTGTTACCCATGAAGGTCAGGCGTGCGCCCCAGCAGTAGACATCGAGCAGTTGATGCACAATTTCCGAGAATTGAAATGCTCTCAAAGAGGGGGCCATCCGAAGCCGTGAAATGGTCTTACACGGAGTCATCGGCAAGAAGGAAAATCTCTTTAGCACACCATTGGCATTATTCAATGCCGCAAAGGTACATTGACATGTCTTGGCATTGACTAAGGTTAAGGAGTGAAGATCTGTCACCGGGTGATGTCCATTGAGTATTAGCCTCGCTTCAAGATGCAATCTAGTCCACAGAGATCTCCAACAAGAACGTTGTATCACCAACTTTTACTTCGTCGCGATCCATGACCTGCACATATCTAGCCTGCGGGATAGTGTCGCCGTTCAGCTGAGTGCCCGTGTCGGACTCCAAATCAATTAGGTAGAGCCGTGCAGTGTCATTATCCTTGGCTTTTCTCCACTGTAACACTGCATGTTCGGCACTGCTCCCATCAGCCTCAATGTCGACATTCCGTTGACTCCCAATGACAAATTTCGTGCCAGTGTTGAGATCCCATACCCTGTCATTGTCTAGCGAAACGAGAAATGCCGAAATGCCTTCCGGCTTTTCCTTGTCCACTGGCTCGACATACGATGACCCTCTTCTCTCCTCTGAATTTAGCAGTCCCGAAGGCTGCAACGACCGACTGGTCTTGACTATTTCCGATACCATGAGAAGTGAATGGTTTTCAGTAAGATGAATCGATAAATTCCCCTGCTTGCCCGCTCTTTCCCATCACCACAAAGCACCAGAGACTACGAAGTCAGCGCGCGGCTGTGCAGAAAAAAAATATTGGCTGAAACTTATCACCGACTAGTTGGTAGCTACTGCGACGAAGAAAAGGAATGGTAAAGTGGAAGAAACAAAAGCCAAAGGCCAAGGTGAATGAGCGCAAGGCTAGAATCAAGAATGCAAATGACACCCTTGAAAAGCTGAAGAAGGATGTGGAAGAATTTCAGGCAGACACAGAACTGAAACAGTTTACAGACCTGCCAATCTCTGAAGAAACAAGAAAGGGTTTGAAAAAGGCTCATTATATGGAAATGACCGACATTCAAAAGAAGTCTATTCTTCCAGCTCTCCAGGGCCATGACGTTCTTGGTGCCGCAAGGACAGGATCTGGCAAGACGCTCGCATTTCTCATTCCAGCGCTGGAGTGTTTGTTTCGATTGAGATGGACACATCACGATGGAATGGGCGTTCTAGTCATCACGCCTACTCGTGAGTTGGCCGTTCAGATCTTTGATGTAGTCATGAAAATCGGTGGAGGTCATTCTCTGTCTGCCGGTTTGGTCATTGGAGGCAAGGACTTGCGAGAAGAGTCAGAACGTGTGCAGAAAATTAACATTCTCATTGGTACTCCAGGAAGAGTGCTACAGCATATGGATCAGACTGCAGGGTTTGATACCTCCAATTTACAGATGCTCATTCTTGATGAAGCGGATAGATGCTTGGACATGGGTTTCAAGAAAACGCTCGACTCGATTGTCGAGAACCTACCCGAAGAACGACAGACTCTCTTGTTTTCTGCTACTCAAACAAAGGTTGTCTCCGATCTGGCTCGTCTTTCTCTGAATGACCCAATGTACATTTCGGCGCACGAGCTGCTAACGCCAAAATCTTTGGATCAATACTACGTCGAGGTGCCACTGCATGAGAAGCTAGACACTCTGTGGTCGTTTTTGAAAACACATTTGAAGCAGAAGATTCTAGTTTTCGTCTCCTCCACGAAGCAAGTACGTTTCATTTACGAGACTTTCAGGCAAATGCAGCCTGGTATCCCACTGATGCATCTGCATGGAAAGCAGAAACAAATGACGCGAATCGATACAGTGCACAAGTTTTCGTCGTCGCAAAATTCATGTCTTTTGGCAACCGATGTCGTTGCCCGAGGCATCGACTTCCCTGCCGTCGATTGGGTTGTACAACTGGATGCCCCAGAGGACGCTTCCACATATATTCATAGAGTTGGCAGATCTGCCCGATTCAACAAACAGGGAAGTTCGCTACTCATCGTTACGCCAACTGAGGAAAAAGGTATGATTGCTAGACTTGAAGCCAAAAAGATTCCAATCACCAAGATCAACATTCGTGACGGCAAGATGAAGTCTATTCAACCTGAGCTGCAACGAATTTGCTTCAAGGAGCCAGAAATCAAGTATTTGGGACAGAAGGCATTCTCGTCCTACGTCAGATCCATCTATCTGCAGAAGGATAAGGAAGTATTTGATTTCAAAAAGCTGCCGCTCGAAGAATTCGCTACATCACTTGGTTTGCCGGGTGCACCAAATGTCAAGATAAAGGGCACTGGAATGAATGCAAACGAGTTGAAAAACATGTCATACCAGCTACAGGAACTGACTTCTGATCAGCCAGAGTCCAAAAAGAAGGCGGTGAGAACAAAGTATGAGAGGATGTTTGAGAGACAGAATCAGGACGTTCTTTCTGAGCATTATCAAAAAATGACCAGTGGAAAGGCGAGCTTCGGCGGTGCCGAAGACGGCAGCAACATTGAGGATGATGATGATGGGTTCGTGTCTGTAAAGCGCACCGACCATGTTCTCGATGAGGACGTCCCTAATTTATTGAACTTACCAGAATCCAAGAGAGCAGCTAAGCGAGCACTTTCAAAGAAGCAAATAGCCATTCACAGCGAGTCAAACCCGACAAAGCTCAAGTTTGATGACGAAGGCAACCCACATGCTATTTACGAGTTTGAAGATTATGAAGACTTTGAAAAGGATGGCGATGCTGAGACTCAGAAGACTGCATTTATTGAAAAAGAGGCCGAAGATATGGAAAGCAGAGATCTTCACGATAAAGAGGTTGCAAAGGAAAAGAGAACTGAAAAGAAAAGAAAGAGACTCGAAGCTGAGCGCCTGGTTGCACAGCACTACGCTGATAGCGATGGTGATGTCGACCTTGAAGGCGACCTGGAAGCCTCAGAGGCGGACAATGATGGTGAACCTCCCGCAAAGAGATGGTTCCAGCGCGATGAAAGCGAAGATGAAGGCGATGGTGACCTGGTTGAGGTTGACGAGGTACCAGAAAGCCTTGAAGATCTTGAGGCCCTTTCTTCAGCATTGCTGAAACAAAGATAGAAGGTAGCAAGTAATAACAGTGAAAAAAGTTCTAATCAATGCTCGTTGGATTTACATTTACATACAGAGCGCGGGGGCCTAGACAATAGAGGATCAAATTAAATTATGCTAACCTCTCATTGACAAAGTAACAGTGTCATCACCATCGCCTTCTTCGTCCGGCAAGCGGAAGCCAACGTAATCCTCAGTGTCGATCCACTGAGATCCTTCCTGAAGAGAACCAAGGTCACCGGGAGTCATGAGACCAGCCCTATCAAGGGGAGAGCCTGGAGCAGACAATGGTCTGGTGAGCTTGAGCCTCTCGCTGTCAAATGGATTCTCGTCGTCGTCGTCAGCAAAAGAGTCTGGGTAGGCTCTTCTGAGGGCAAGCTGTCTAGCCTTGACGTACTCGAGGCCCATTCTCTTCCAGTCAAGCAGATCTGAGAGACGCTCGGTTCTATTTCTCTGATTAATTCTTTGACGTCTTGTCTTCTTGCAGAAGTCAAACATGTAGTCGGTAAGCTGATTGACGGAGTCGTCAACGCCCATGGAACGTCTGTCAACAATGTAAATACCATAGTCAGAGGAATCCATAATGAGATCCTCCATGTAACAGCCGAATCCAGAGAGATTGGTTGTAATAGATGGAACACCCATAACTGTACACTCGGCAGGAGTGTATCCCCATGGCTCATAGTAGGATGGGAAGACACCCAAGTGACAGCCTCTCACGAAATCATCGTAGTCCAATGGCAAGATTGGGTTGGATGAGTTAAGGAATTCTGGGTGGAAAATAACCTTGACTCTGTCGGAGGGGTGGTTGAAGAGCTGGACTCTTCTAATCTGGCCCAAAATTGGGTCAGTAGCATCATCCACCATGTTGTGGGTGGTGATTGGTGGCAAGGAATCACGCTTAAGGGCAAAAACTCTGCGCTTGAGAAGGACACGGTCAGCTGGGGTAAGGAGCTCGTCCAATTCTGGGACCTCCTTGCCGTGTGCAGGCTGACGAGCACAGTGCTCAAACAGGCGCTTTCCAATCAGCTCATGGATCTCGTTAACAGTGTTGTTGAGAGCCTTGGTCACCGACTGGCCCTTGAGAGTTTCCATGGTGTAGGAGTTGGTGGCAGCTGGCATGATGATGAAAGCCACGACCGTCTTGTCAGAGCCAACCTCCTTGAGGCGGTGGTTGAGTCTAGCAAGAGCCTCAATGTACATATCCACACCCTTATTTCTAAACTCGTAACGGCCAGCAATAAACATGTAGAGGGTGTTGTCGAGATCAAAGTCGTAGTGACCATAAAAGTGACCGCGCACAAAGTCGTTAATCTTTTCCTTGGTGGTTGCGTGAATGTTTTGGAATTCGTGCATAGCCGAGAATTTGACCACGTTGAGACCGTTGGGAAGGACACCATCGGGCTTACGCTTCAAGAGATGCTCCGATTCGTAGGCAGTAATGTGCGAGACGGTGGTAAAGACATCTGCAGAGTGAGTGGCAGCACGCTCGATACAGTAACGGTGGTAGATGCCACGCTTTCCAGCCTCAGCGTCAACGTCAAAGTACTGGAGGTTGTTGTAAAAGTCTACAGAGCCTGCACAGAGATATCTGCCGAGCAAAGTGGCGTGAGTGGTGAAGACTGTGCACAAGTCGAGACGGCGCTTACGGCAGAGGGGCAGAGCAATGCCGGCGAGCCACTCGTGGAAATGAGCGACAATAGCCTGCTCTGTATTCTTGGAGACGTAGGTTCCAAGGAACCAGGTGACCAAGTAGCCCAGGACGATGGCATCGTTGGACTCCTGGTCATTGACCGGGGCCGGGATGGCAGCGACCGACCAGAGGTCGGACTTCCACTCATTGAGAAAGTGGGCAGCTGAGCCCAGGTCAAAGAGCAGCACTCTGGGCGCACCTTCAATGAGCCAGCGGCCGTACAGGTACTGGACGCCGCTGGCAGCCATGGAATCCAACGTCTCCTTGAGATGGGGGTCTGTTGGCTCGAGAGCCTCCACTTCTGTGGCTGCGGACTTTCTGTTCCATGGCCCAAGCAGACAGTAGCGTGATCCGTACTCCTTGCAAGTGACTGGCGCCTTGGACTTGATCACGGAGTAGATGCCGCCGACTCTGTTGGCAACCTCTGTGGCCACCTCAAACAGCAGGTGGTTTTTAGTGTCTCTCATGGTGTTGGACGTCAAAGGCAAAGGTGAGACAAGAGAAATTGGGCTTTATCAGTCGACCTTTTTGCAACCTTAAAGCAAAGACCCTTTGTCACAGACGTGGGTTTGGGTTTGGTTGAAGTGGAAAATTGGGGCTTGCCGATAAGAGACAGGTCCTGGACGGGGGGATAGGCGATTCAGGGCTGGGGACTCAGACGAAAAAAAGAAGGAATGAGAAGCCGACGAGTGACTGGAGGGAAACAGTGACAAGTCAGACCAGGTGAGGAGAGGAGTGCTGCTCCAGCGAGTCACGGGAGTATATATAGGCGGGGCGGTGAGTTTGTTTTTGGTGAGGGGGTTTTTTGGGGCTTGCTTTTTGTTCGTGGGGTGTACGCAGACAAGAGCCGGTGAGAAGCGCGAGTCGCGCGAGAGAGGAGGGCTACAAAGGGAGTGAAGCAATGAGCGGACTGCTGTATTGACGAGCTTCCAGGAGCGCGATTTCATCCAGGTTCTCGTCGATCGTCTCGTTGGCCATTAGCCAGATGGCTGGCTGCAGCATCGCTAGGTACGTCGTGCCGTCCCAAACAGGTAAGCGGCGGGGTGGTTAGCCCTACAAAGGACAATTCCTGGGGCAGAAGAGGCACTTGGGCATTGCGGGGTTGACAAATAGGCCCGGTGTCGGGGGCACCACAACCCAGAAAACAGCAAACTGAAGTGGCAGTAGTGGCTCTACCGCACTAAATGAGAAAGGACCCCGGAGCCCCTTTGCCCTTTGCTCAGCGGATAAACTCGCATCACTAGTTTCTTTGTCTGGACGTCCCAACGTGGAACGCCGGCCTGCGGAAGCTTTCTCACGCGTCTCTGCGAAAGGTCAGCAGATCATTACGCAGGACCGGCGCTGTATTTTTCTTGGGTTCCTGCTAGAGCAGTGCCGTCGTTTCATCGTTTCGTCGTTTTATTTATCTACATAGCAGTTCAATTCCTTTAAATGTTTACTGTTTATTAACCATTTCGACTTTGTTGCAAAGTCGAGAAGCGGCTCTTCCATCACTTTGCACGGCAGCTCCACATGCTGTCCAGTCAGCACCACTTCAAACTGCGTGAGCGTACAGCGACTGGCATCAACCGGGGTTCCAAGAGCGGATTGAACTAAACTGTTTTGTGAGTAATTTATACCACTACTCTGCGGCTACGCTTACCTTCGCAGATTCTCCAGCCCTGTCATGGTCGCTGACGCTCCAGAGTGAGTAGTCGGCCCCAACGCAGACAGTGTGGGACCAGGCACAATGTAAAGGGCAAGGAACAGAGTGACCAATCAACCACGGACGCTGCAAAGGTCTTTGGTACCGGCGAAATCTAGAAAAAACCGGCCAACACCCAACAATTCTGGACGCTCGTTGCCCTACAGGTGAAATTTCACTGACCACCCAAGTCCCCTAGAACGCCTGCGCTCGACCCCGCCAATGCCCCACTCTTTAGGAAAGAGCCAAACGCCTCCCTCGCACAAGAGCACTGCGAGGAAGTTCCCTGCCGGCCAATGAGCTTTGCTAGCGGTCTCTCGGCCGGTTTATTCTACTGAACTCGTTATTAAACACATCGTGGGTTTCCTTGCAGAGCTGTCGCAGACGTTGTTTCAGTTTGCTGAGAATCAATATAATATGACGTCAACAACATTTCCAGAAGGGCCAAATGACTGCATGTCTCACCGTCGAATCGAGTTGGGGAAGATGCTTTACGGCAGAGCGCATCCCAATAGAGAAGCACGGCTATTTCCAGTGAGACATGTTGATCTTGCAGCATGCGGCTACAACACAGACTCCAAGCCCAGCGGAGCTTGAGGAGGTTCAGGGCCGCGTTATAGAACGCTCGACCTATTAGCGCAGTTCTAACAGCTAATATAGTCCTCCTCAGCTGGTGATGGCACTAGTGATGGCACAGATCAACTAGCTGTTAGTCTAATGTTCCTGGCAGTCTACTGCAAGTGCAAGCTTGTTCTGCTAGTCTAGTTCAAACTCTATCCAGTTTAGTTTAATTCAAACTCATTAGCAGGTTAGTGGACATATCTGAGACAGTCTTTAGGGGAAACTCCGCTAAGTCTATTGCCACTACAGAACCCTCTCCCAACTAGAGCCACCAAGCCGCCCATCAGTAATGACAGATCCCAAACGATTATCACCCTTAGAAGTCATTTCTAGGCACATTGTATAAAATCCCTGCAGACTGAATAGTCTGCATTTCGCTCATAATCACCTGAATCACGGAATCACGGAATCACTAACAAACCCTCTTCTTCCTCTTCTCGTCCAACCTTATCTCTCATCTCAGTTCCCAAGATCCAGATCAAATTAGACTCCCAAGAAATCCTAGTTACCCTGACCCGTCACCCCATCCTCAGCAACAATCCATCACACTTGGATTCATTATTCGCGTGACTGTCAGCACGCGCTTTAATCTTCAGGCCTCACGCGACATGTCTGAGGATTCTACGGACCAGGTCTCGCTGCCGCTCAGTATACCGACTCCTCCACGGCGTGTCAAGGTCTACAACCTGGCCAACGATGAGTGGACCGACTGGGGCACAGGCTTCTGCCAGGGTGAGGTTCTACCCAAACCCGTCAAACAGAATGAAGGCAACGACCCAGGTGCTACTCAGAGCGCAGATGCAGACAATGATGCCAAGACTGATCAACAGGATGCTGAGTCGGCCCCGTCGTCGCCTTCTTCGGCGTCCGCCTCCACATCAATTGCATATCTAACCGTGCGTGATGAGCAAAATCCCTCACGAGTTCTTCTCCATGCAAAGGTCTATGGAGATACGCACTTTCAGAAGCAAAACAAAACACTCATTCTGTGGACCGATGATGAGAAGAACGACATGGCCTTATCTTTCCAGGAGGCGGAGGGCTGTGCGTTGGTGATTGACTTTCTCGTGTACTGCCAGTCCAAAATTGCGCATAATATCACAGTGTTGGCCATCTCCACAAACTCTGATGGATGCGAGTCAGAGTCGCCCGAAATCATTGCAGGACCCTTGCAGTTGCCGCCAAGTCCTGAGCTTGGCGAGCCCTTGGCTAGATCCTTTGATATCCTCTACTCCACAATGCAAACGCGGTTTGGACGAGACGGACTCATCAGGTTTGTCGAAGAGAGTGACTATGTTGCTTCTCTTTGTCGGGTGTTTGCACAGGCGGAAGAAGAGCGGTCGCTGGACGATCTTCATAGTCTCTGCAAAATCACCAAATTGTTATTCCTTGTTAATGACGCCACTGTGTTTGGTTTGCTATTACAAGACAGTTGCATTCTTTCCGTCGTCGGCATGTTGGAGTACGATCCGGATTATCCAAAACTCAAAGCAAATCATAGAGAGTACTTGGAAGACGACACCCGCTTCAACGAAGTGGTGCCGGTGCAAGACGAGTCGATACGTTCCAAGATTCGCCAGACATTTCGTCTGCAGTTTCTAAAGGATGTCGTGTTAGCCCGCTTGCTGGATGATCCAACCTTTTCTCTCCTGTCCAACATGATCTTTATCAACCAAATGGAGATTACACAATACTTTCAACACTCTGCAGAATTCATGGGAGCACTTTTCGGCATGTACAAAATGTCCTCCCCAGTTTTAACGACCACAAACAAACGACAAATTGAAGAAAACGGCTCTCTTTCGCCGACATCTGTGAAACGACACATGACCGACAGCCCAGAGAGGGACAGTAACACGGAAGAGCAAAGCGACAATCAAAAAGCAAAGGCGGGGCTGGTTCCCGATGAGTCGGAGACTTTACCAACCGCTGTTCAACTCTTATCACCCACTAGTACGCCGTCCAGCAGTCCGGACATTCGTGTAAAGCGAGACGGTGTACGATTTGTTCATCAACTGGTTGTGGTGGCAAAGTCCTTCCCTCCACTCATGAAACTGGAGACTTATAGAAATCTGATGGAGGCAGGACTGTTTGATCTTATAGATTTCGCCATGCATGACACTTGCATGTCCATGCGCACGCTCGCCACAGAACTTCTCGTCACCATTATTGACAACGATGCTGGTATTATTATCAAAAATTGCGACATTGATAGATCTATTCAGATTACGAAGACTCTCACCACACTATTAGCCACTGACGATGACTTTGGTATCAAGTGTCAGGTCAGCGAGGCTCTGAAGGTAATCTTGGATCCTGAGGTCCGCCGTGATTATCGACAGCGTCCAACAGACGGCATGGAAGATGCATCAGAGATTCTTCTTTCAGATATTGCTGCTGGCGGTTCTCGTGCATCGCCAGATCGTGAGTTTCTAGACTTGTTTTATCAGACGTGTGCGCCGACCCTATTCGGTCCGTTGATCGCACTTACAAAGGACCCGCTTTCTCTGCCTTCAAAGCTTCTTATCTCTGAGCGTGCCTATTACGAGCAGCTGTTAAATCTTTTGGGATTTGTAATTTCCAAGCACTGGGAAAGCAGCTACAATTTCACAATCACAAACAAGCTATGTGCTGCTGTTGCACGACTAATGGCTTGTAAGAGTAAGCAGGTGCAACTAGCGGCTGTTAAATGTGTCACAACAATGCTTTTGTTTGAATACAATGACAAATATGTCAGTGAAATAATTCGGTACAGCTTACTCGGGGGCGTTTTGAGTGTTCTCAAGAGCTCTGTATCTTCAAACAACCTCACTGTGTCGGTGTGCCTGCGTGCATTGGATCATATCTGTCACAACGCTCAACCTTATCTGAAAAACGGCATGTTGTTGTTGCTGAACCATCTGGAGACCAACTATAGGGAAGAGCTGCTTTCGCTTCAATGTTACAGCGTTGTCGAGCATCTTTTGGATAAGATGAAAGGCTCAGACGAAGCCCCAGATCCACTTACGGATGTGGATGAAGGTGAAGTCGATTACATGACTGACAACGACGAGCTTGAACCTGACGACGATGATGATGATGATTCTTTGTCTGACAAGAGAGCTTCTTTGCGACGTGATGACGGGTCTAGTTCCGATACTACAGCAGGAGATGGTTCTGTACATGCTACACGGTCCAAAACTGGCACATTCAAGAGGACGTTAACATCAGCTTCCAGGAAGCTCTTTAAGAAGAAGCCAAAGAGTGAGGCAGAAAAGGCATGATGTAGAGCGTAATATTTATTTTAGTAATGATTGAGGGAGTTTTTCGAATATGCTTGAGTGCACTGTGTAAATGTGGCAGTCTCAGACGACACCCAAATGTGTGGCTGCTGTATCATTTGTACATAGAATTATATAGATGCCAGTAGCAACGGCATCCTTCACAGTTCGCCGTTCTGTCCATCGTTCCTTATCGGCAACCATGCCCCAGCAATGCAAGGTTCGAGACAGATAAAGCGTAAGGAAAGTGCTAAAATAAAGCAGTTATTTGCTGCCACAATCTCTCTATTTTAAATAAATTACCACTTCACTCTTCCACAATTGTTGCGGCATTATGAACCAAACCAAAGTCCTACTCGACACTGAACGCAGGCGAGGGGCTGGTTGAATATATCACCCATCTCACAAAACCGTATCTTCACTTTGGGCAGTTTGAAACTAATTGCTGTGGCAAACTACATCAAACTATATCAAATTCTGGCAAGCAGGTCAGTTTCTGTTTTGTTCAAATTTGTCTCCATTGCCGTATTGCGAACTAACTGTTTATTAGTGGAGCTTGCTCTTGGACCTAACAAGGGCGTTTGCGATAACACGAGTGGCATCGCTTGTTAGCTGAAGAGAGACAGCTCATTGTCTCAATTATCACGTTCTAATATCGTGGTCAGGTCTCTTCCGCCTATTCTTCTGTAACTGAGCTCTTCCGTACAGTTTCTCTGGAAGCTTTGAGCGTAGTGGATTTCCAACAGTAACCCTCTCATCTTTTCTAATTTCGCGAGTGACAGCTTACATTTATACGAAAGCAACATGTCGTCCCGAAAAAAGCTTCTTCTTATGGGCCGATCGTCCTCAGGCAAGTCTTCGATGAGGTCCATCATCTTTTCTAATTACTCGGCCTTTGACACTGCAAGGCTCAATGCTACAATTGATGTAGAGCACTCACACTTGCGATTCCTCGGGCACATGACGTTGAACTTGTGGGATTGTGGTGGACAGGATGTCTTTATGGATAACTATTTCACAACACAGAAGGACCATATTTTCCGTATGGTTGAGGTACTTATTCACGTATTCGACGTGGCGTCCAAGTCAGTAGCGAAAGACATTGAGACCTTTGAGCGAGGCTTGCAATCACTGCGCGAATTTAGCCCGAATGCAAAAGTTTTTGTGCTTTTGCACAAGATGGATTTGGTAAAGCTCGATCACCGACAGAAAACGTTTGAGCAAATGATGGGCCGCTTGGAAGCAATTGCTCTGGAATCAAACTTCACAATCACTGGTTACATGACATCCATCTGGGATGAGACCTTATACAAAGCATGGTCGTCCATTGTGGGAGAGCTGATCCCCAATATGGCACTGTTTAACCGTCACCTTTCTCAGTTTGCATACAATTGCCGAGCGCTCGAAGTTGCGTTGTTTGAGCGAACAACTTTCCTTGTAATATCTCACGTCAGCGGGCAGGTGGATTCCACTAGTGCACTGGACCAGAAGCGATTCGAGAAAATTTCAAACATTATCAAAACCTATAAGCAGAGTTGTTCCAAGATACGATCGCAATTTCAATCGCTATCTGTGCGTGGTCCTGGTTGCTCTGTTTTTATTGAAAACTTGACTGCAAACATGTTTATTATGGTGGTACTACCTGAGCTCAAACTTGAGACTGGTGGAAGTATGGATGTTGACGCGAACGCGGTTAAAGGAAACATCAAGGCGTCGAGAGAATGGTTTGAGAAAATCGAAGGTGCGCCGAGTTGACGAGTTTGACCCTGTATGTAATTAGATAATAATGGCGATAATCCACAGAAAGACTCTATTTACTAAAGAAATAATTGGTTATGATCATCCTCTATCTTTGAACGTGATATTTCAAAGTGACGGGCACCACCAAGGTATAGCGGTGTATAAACAAATAACTAGAAGAAAATTATTACATTTTACATGTTTTCTGCAAATCACAACTTGGCCAATTCATCATTGACCAAGTCTAATTCCTAATCAAACGACAGAACTGCTCTGATGCACTCTCCGCTGTGCATGTCTTCCAGCGCCTCGTTGATCTCGGCGAGCTTTCTTCTATGGGTGATAAACTCGTCGACCTTGAGTGTACCGTTCATGTAGTCCTCAACCAGTCCAGGAAGCTGAGAGCGTCCCTTGACACCGCCGAATGCGGATCCACGCCAGACACGGCCAGTCACCAGCTGGAATGGACGAGTAGAGATTTCCTGTCCAGCGGCAGCAACACCAATAATGATGGACTGGCCCCAACCTCTATGCGCGCACTCAAGAGCAGATCTCATAACATGTACATTGCCAGTGCAGTCAAAGGTGTAATCGAATCCACCGTCAGTCTTTTCCACCAAAACCTCCTGGATTGGCTTGTCGTAGTCCTTGGGGTTGACAAAGTGGGTAGCACCAAACTTCTTTGCCCAGGCCTCTTTCTTGGCATCTACATCGACCACATAGATGGCAGAAGCATTGCGAGCCTTGGCGCCCTGAATGACCGAGAGACCAACGCAGCCAGCACCAAAGACGCAGACAGTTTCACCCTTCTGAACATTGGCAGTAATAGTGGCCGCACCGTATCCGGTGGTGATACCACAACCCAGCAAACAAGCTCTGTCGAAAGGAGCCTTTGGATCAACAGCGACGACCGAAATATCAGCAACAACAGCGTACTCAGCAAACGTAGAGCAGCCCATGAAATGCAGCAGCTTCTTGCCGTTGCAAGAGAGTCTGGATGTGCCATCTGGCATGACACCCTTGCCCTGGGTCGCACGGATCTTGACGCAAAGATTGGTCTTTGAACTCTTGCAGTAAGCACACTCCTTGCACTCTGGGGTGTAGAGAGCAATGACATGATCACCGACTTTGACATTGGTTACTCCCTCTCCCACAGACTCCACAATGCCCGCACCTTCGTGTCCCAACACCACGGGGAAGGCACCTTCTGGATCCTTGCCAGACAATGTATAAGCATCAGTATGGCAGACACCAGTGTTGATGACTTTAAATCGGACCTCATGGGCCTTTGGAGGATCGACGGTGATTGTCTCAATGGACAATGGTTTGCCGGCCTCCCAGGCGACGGCGGCTTTGCATGTAATGGGCTTTCCTTCAGTGCTAGACATTGTAACTGATAATCTGTCAAATGGTGTTTCCAGCAGGCCCTTTATATAGGTTTGGGTCCACTCGGGGAAACTATGCCATTTAAGGCGACGAAATCCGGTGAGCCGCACCAGATTAGCAGGCCCAGCCAGCGCCTGGGTCCTGGTGTGGGGGAGGACGTAGTTTGTAGGCCAAATAGTGCAAAGCCTTTAGGTCAGTATAGTAACTGAATAGCGCGTTTCATCTGGATAGTCTCGTTTCAACAGCTACCAAAACATTGAGTTGAATGCTTGTGTGCTTCTTGCGTCACGTGCACGAAACGATCGCTGGTCGCTGATTGCCGCCTGTTTCGGAGCACCCCCGGGTTTGTCATGTGCGGCGCAGGGCTAGTGCCAAGAATTGTAAGAGAAGCAAAGAACAGAGAAACTCGGTTGGACGGATCAAGCTTCAATTATATATTAAATTTGTGTGCTACAAGTGATTCGTAATTAGCAGTCATTAATGTCTGGTTCTCTCTTTCCCTGGCAAACTAACGATATCGTAAAATAAATAAATCCCTTCTCAGTGTTCTCTAGACATGTTGAAGAGAGCCATAAGACTGACGCCCACCACCACAACGGCGGCGGCTGATGATAGAGGCACAACTTTGTCAAACCGGTTGGCCTTGAGTTGTTGCTGGCCTTTGTTTGGAGCAGGGCTGGCCGGTCGTTTCTCTGGTTGAGATGATGCGGAGCTCAGGATAAGCGATGATACCACATCCTTCTCGTTGCCTGTAGTTGCATTCTGTAGTTTGGAATCATAATCACGCAGCTTCTCTTTCAGAGCTCGCAGCTCGGAGACAACTCCTGAATGCTCGGAGAGCATTGCGGCTTGTTGTTGGACTGTGTTTTGCAGGTGGACAATATACTCGTCCTTCTGCTCACATTCATGCTTGGAGGATGCTAGTTCGGTGCGTAACTTGTCAACAAGATCATGCTCAGAAACCTGTTGCTGGTGCTCTGACAGCAGTTTCGCTCTCTTCTGGTTGGCGAGCAGCTCGGCCAACAGAGCATGCACAGATGCCAATTTCATTGAATCGACACGGGCCTGATGAATTTCTCTCAGCAGTCGCCGCATTGTAGGTTGGTACGACACGGCGGATGTGACACCTTGCGTTAGGTACGCACCGCTCATGGAATTCTGGGCATGCTCGTCGGCGAGCTCTTCGAAGGAAACATCGACATCTCCAAAGAGTGCCACCTCCAAAGAATCGCCTCGCGAAGCCCCGAAATCACGTACACCACCATTGGAAGTGTTGTTGGCTTGGAGTGAAATAACCGAGATCCTCTCCACCTTGGCAGAGATCTTTTTGTGCACAAGCGAAACACCATCCTCGTTGGAAATATCAATGCCAAGCTCTAGAATATCATTTTTCTTTAGTTGGTGCGGTCTGGACTCTGTGTTGTCGCCAGACAGGCGCTCTCCGTTGATGTAGGTTCCGTTTGACGACTTGGAGTCCTTGATCCAGACCTTTCCTGTCGCCTTTTGTGCCCATATCTCTGCATGCTGTCGCGACAAGACTCTCGAGTCAAAGTACCCGTTTGTAGGAGACGGCGCGGTCTTTTGATTAACTTGACGCCCCAGTTTGAGGACATTAGGAGAGAAAGGAACGTCAAGGTACTTCTTTTTGAACGTTCCATTCAGAGGCACCAGCACTAAAATGATTTCATATTGCGGACGGGCCGACAGCGGTGCGGTCACTGTCGAAGTCGAGGTGGCGGAGCTCGTGGAGCTGGTTCTTCCGCGCAGTCCCATGGCGCCCGTACCCGGGCTCATAATCCCTGAATGGAGCAGCGAAACGTCTGAAGGAACATTTCCACCAACGTTGCCGGTCTCCAGGTTTGCCAAGTTCACCAAGTTTCCTATTCCAGGATTGTTAATGGTGGACTGAGCGTTTGCAGACTGTTCTTTGGCATCAGATTGAAACGTGCCATTCTTCCTGCCGTGTGACGACGTCCCGTTTGCAACGGCTGTGTTTGCACTTGCTCTTTCGCCGTTGCGGTCTCGCTCGCGGTCGCCATGGCCCTCGTCTCTAAAGTCACGCAGCATAGTCAGTGTTGTCGCCATAGTGAGAAAGACACCAAGATGTGGATTAGGATGTCACGGGTATCGCCAGAAATGTCTGTCGAAAATTTGACGGATGCTGATGTCGAATTTAATACGCTGTGGTTTATAAAAGCGATGCTTGCTGGGTGCTGTCTAAATGTGTCGCTTTGCCCAGGTTTTGGTGTTCTGCATCTTTTATGGGAGACTCGTCCCATCCAGCATCGCAGCGGCAAACAAACGGCGAAAAGGCAGGTTTGGGGTGCAAATAGGGTCTTTGAGGAGACTTATGAGTGTAAAATAAGTATTGCCTAACTGTTACTTTGTCTGGAGCTTTGTTTTACTTGAAAAAGATGTTTCCTCGCGGCGATATTGTACACGCATCGCTATTCAGCATTGGTAGTATATTGTTATGTGACATTTCACGGAGTATTATGAAGCGCAAAAAATGCCGTCAACTATCACATTGTGGGTCCAGGAATATCCACCACAATGGGCGTTTGGTGTAGTTGGCTATCACGCTCGCTTAGCATGCGAGAGGTCCCCGGTTCAACTCCGGTATCGTCCAATTTTTGCGTCCTCAAACATTGACACTGCTCGTTTAGGAAGCTCGACATTTTCCGTAACGAGACGACTCGCGCGTCGAGATGTATTTTTGCATTTTGAGGGCCCGGGTTTTACAAAGAAAAGCAATGCCAATTGTAAACAGGAAAGAGTTGTTTTTTTATTAATGTATTTGACAGTTCAAGAGGATGAGAGTTTACGGGGTGATGATGTTGTCCGGAGCCAACTCACGATCCACTCTGACTTCTAAGCGTTGACTCAGCAGTCAATGTCCAGCACCTCCAAGACATCATGTCGCTTTGCCAACGCCCTGATGATTTGATCAGTGTCTACTTTGATCACAACCAGATCCAGATTCACCACCTTCCTTCGCCGGCTCTCGGTAGCTCGATCCGTCCAGTGACGTGGCGATCCACTAGCCCAAGTACTTAGTACCTTCGGCTATGCAATCATCACCAGACACCTAGCAGAAGTGGGTCGCGAGTGGGCAGTGAAGTGTTTGCCCTTTCTTTTAAGGTCATGCCGTTGGCATGAGATCCACTGCTGATGGTTGTGCAGTAGCGTCTGGCCCAAGGCGGAAATGGGCGGAATTTGTATCCAGCAGGGCGGGCTGGGCGTAACTGGGCGACACAAGGCGGAACCCTGCTTTGACTCAGTCGGCTGTTTGCAAAGATCCTAGTACCTAAGACCCAGGTATTCATTTCTAATGTTCGCGAAATGAACAGCGTACAGGGGATGCCGTGTGTATCACAGTGTGGCATGCTCGGAATTGTGCACGTCAAAATGCGCTGGATGCCGGGCGAGCCCCTTACTTTGCATGCACTAACGCAGGCAAACCTGCGTCGAAGCCTTGCGACTGAGGTTGATGCAAGACTTTATTTTTTTGGGAATGGATGCCCTGATCGACACCCCAAAGCGCATGCACCATGTGAAACCTTCAGCACCACATTCTTGGACGTTTCGGATGCTAAGGAGTGGGCAATCGGTACAAAAGACACAGCATGCAGGCACAGAACCGAACATTGAGAACTGCCCGCTATTTTTAACCGATATCTGCTTGTCATCCTGTGCAGACTGCACACCACTTCAGGTCGCAATGCGTAGGTTTCCAACCTGGGTGCATGTGTCAGGCGTTTGCTCTCTTGTTGTGCATATGTCCAGTTCAATGTGATCAGGAAAGGAAACCTAAACATATATTTGATCTGGAAGTTGGCTGTGTTTCAGAACTTACATCTGGCTACGTCTCCGCGTTGTGAAGTGTGTTATGAAGTGTTTATAAACTTTGTTCTTGGCCGACACTACGTTCATTCAACTGCATGAGACTCAAACGACCTGGGTGAGATGACACTCACAAAAGAACAGCAGAAGTTAGTTAAACCGCCTCTTGATCTGACATGCAACTTTGATTCCCTGAGACCGGAGCAGATCTGCATGGAACACTGCCAGATTCCATTGACAGCAACGAAGGGACCTCTGGACACTTGAGACAGGGGAGCATAAACGCCGTAAATACATTGTGATGCCTCAAGCACACAGTGCGGCCCTCCTAATGCTCTGATTGAGTATTTGCAAATAATAAATAGCTACAGATTATATAGCCATTCCAAGTAGTGTACCTTAGTTTACAATTAAGAATGCAACTTGCCCTCAGCCAGTGCTGCCACTCTGCTCATTAGGACCATCCACTTTAGATTCCCAGACGGCAGCATTTGAAATTGACGGCAGCGCGTACTGCATAGCCACTTTTTGGTCCGGGTAGTAATATGCTTGCGAAGACTGTTGTGAAGCGTGTGCAATGCTAGGAATGTGCTGCACCGGAGGGAGTTGCTGTCCTTGGCTGGGTGATTGGTTTCCGGCCGCTAGAGGTCCAGGCTGACCTGATACTGATGCTTCTTGGTAATGCGACGTTTGTTCCAGCTGCGAATGGCGATTGGCCCCCTGTGAAAGTCGCTGCGATCCATCTTGGGAAACGTCCTGGGGCTGTCCCTGTGGTGGTGAGCTCTGTCCATGGCCCTGCACAGATGGCAGCTGAGTAGGCCACTGCGACCCCATCCCCATAGGCGATGGAGCACCCTGGGCAGGCATGGCACCGCCATACTGTGCAACTCTCATGTGCTCGATATGACGCTTGCGCTCGGCAGCTGCCAGCACTTGGGCAGTCCGCGTAATATTCACAGGAGAATACAAAAACCTGTAAATATCGGCCACAAACAACGGGTAGAGCTGGTCGACAATCGCTTCACGAGCTGCAAACTCCAACGCCCGCTCGTAAGGAATCCAAACACCCTTGAGATGCATAGTGCCAATCTTGACAACGTGACGGACCTTCTCGGCCTTGAGAATACCATCTCGACGACCCCTAGACAGTCCAGCCACATTTAGAAGCTTGGTACCGTTGATCATATTATTGTCAGTGCGCCTTGCAACACAGACACCCTTCGATTCAACTTGAAAACATAGGCAGTTCTCATCTTCCCAGGCGGCAGTTGTCACTCGAGGTTTGATACCTGGAGGAGCCACCTGTCCAGGTGAATTGGGACTAAGAGTGATGGCTTGGATCATTGATGGGAACTGTGCAGCGACAGATGCGTTCGCTTGCGCAACAGATGGTACTGGAGCAGGGGCAGCGAGGTTTGGCGGCAACGGCGCCGAATAATACGTTGGACTGTGTTGATATTCTTGCGATGAGGCACCAATGGCACTCCCCATATGTTGCAACGGTGCAGCAGGAGGAGCGTAGTGATAACCCATTGGTTGCGCACGGTATTGATAGCCGTCCTCCGCCACTGGCTGCTGATATGCCATGGGTTGGTACGGAGGGTACCAATAGCCTGGTTGCTGCCGTTGTCTGGAAGGCGAGGCAGGCAATTGAGCTGATGCCTGATTAGCTACTGCCACCTGCGACTGTTCGTAGTAAATGTCTGACGAGGAGCCTGGTAGAGGTTTTAGCTCCTGTGCAGAGCGTTGTGCAGGATAATTGGATAAAGAATTTGCAGATCCAATGTTGGAGACTTGAGAAGAAGTACCAGGTAGATCCCTGTTAGGTTGGCTTTGTTGTTGATGCTGTTGAACTTGCTGGACTTGCTGGACTTGCTGGACTTGGTTAGGCACCCCGTAATAGTTGGGATAGTATGCTGCTGGAGGTCTGGGAGTGCTCACACCAGGCGGCACTTGAGAACCACTAGAGACTGGGGCAGTCGCGGCTACTGCCGCTTCCGGAGTATCTTCGTTTCTACGAGCGTTTGTATGAGCTTGTTGAGACATGTAACTGGAAAGATCAGCATGGACCGACGATCTAATGGGCCGAGGGGATAATGGGAGAGCTGCTAGGCGCAAGCTATCCGGCCCAGAAATCGGAACAGTGAGAAGAGCCGAAATGTGTGAATACTCTTCAGCTCACTTATAGAGCCGGTGACAGGAGCAAGCAGGGCAGCCAAGTTGATGGGCAGCAGAGTATCAGGATAGGCGAGCGAGCGGAGCACGGAAACGCAGTAGCGAGGTGTCCAAATGCAACGCAGTAGATTAGACAAGAGTGTGCAGTGCGTGTCGAGATGAGGACGAGATCCGCCTATATTCTGGGCAACAGCGGGCCAGGAGAGCAATAACCTGGCGAGAGGATCAGCCGGGTGCAGCAAGAGTATCTGTAGCGAGTGGATAGACCCTGGGGAACCGATCTGCAAGAAAACAAGCGATTGCAGACGAAATCCTGTCCCTGGAGAAGCGCTCTTCCAACGAACCCTAACGTCTGGACTTAAAGGTACAAAGATGCAGCTAATGCGCACAGCCAAGATGAGCGATACGACGGCCAAGGGAGATCAAGAATACAAAAACGAGCGAAACGCAGTTGCCAACGTTTGATACAAGGCAGCAAAATTAAAAAAATAGCAACAATAGTCTATTTCAACAACGACCCTTGAATGACAACACCTGATGTGTGTCTCTGCCCTTTTAGCCTAATGTCGGTCAGTAGTGGGCTGGGGCAGCAGGGCGGTGAAGCACGGGCCGTCTGAACAGTGGGAGGTATATCTAGAGAAGGAGAGAACGAATAGGTGGGAGGGCACGGATCGACTATGGCCAGACAGAGGCCCACACGGAAGCAGACTGAGCGTTTTGGCAGGGAAACAAGATGTTGGAAAGGGGAGTAGGCTGGCGGCCTTCCGCTCTATATAAATACATCACCATACAGGAGCAAGAGTGTTCCTGCAACACACACACCCTACATGAGCGCATTTCTTTTTCCTGGGCTTATCCATTTGGAGGCTTTTCTCTCAAAGGTGGCCCAGTGGAGCAAGTGCCTGTGTTGGGTTGGCACTTTACTTTTTCACGGCGTATGGGGGGTTGCGGGTTGAGGAACACATGGTAAAATTGGCAGCAGATGTGTTGCAAAAGAAAGTGCCCTTTGGGGGGAGGGTCCTGGTGCGGCACGTCCCTGAAAAGGTCACGATTGCGAGTCCAAGCCAAGGGAAGTCGTATAGCAACGACAGGACGCTGAGCCCAACGGCGACAGGCAGCAGAAGGCAGGCTGAGCAACAAGTCAGGAGATCGCATCCTACGACGGGAATTGATTTTCGCGGTTTCGCAGCCCGCGTTGAAATAAAGTTATGGTGCAGGCCACTGGGGCCTCAGGTTTTTGCCAATTCTGAAAATGCAGGCCAAAAAAGCCCTCCTTTTCGGCCATTCTGTCAGTGGCGTGCAAACGCCACCATCCAGCCAAGAAAGCCTAGATTCGTTGTTCAACTGAACAAGCAAGAGGCTGTGTTGGATTCCGCCACTGCCTGTTAGCGACGCCGGCGCTGACTTGACGGCCAGCGAGCGTCCCCGGGAACAGTCTCCCTGGCAATCAAGCGACAATCAGCATACGCCCACAACAGGACCCACAATCTTGAGCGAGACGCCCGTTGATTGGCGCTCATTGGGCCTCTCCTGGTCAAGCCTTCCCGGCAACAACGGCGTTTCCACGTCGCAGAAATAGCGTTCGCCCCTGCGCGCTGTTCCTTGCAGCAACGCATGGGGCTGACACCAATCCCGGCCGACGGTGATACAAGACGGCAGGTACTGCAGAGCACACCATGGCAGCAAGACATGGCTGCAAGGGCACCAAACCTAACTGGGAACTTTAAGACTGAACCTAACTGGGAACATTGGCACGAACCAGACTTGCCTGATGAGCCCCAAACACGAAAAACCCTTACAATTGTGCAGAGCGTTCTGTAAGGGGTTTGTGGCACGGCTCACCAGTTGTTGAGGAATCGTGAAGCTTATTTTGGAAACACGCAATTGGGTTCCCAGTGCCCGTTGATACCAATTGCCGGTTACTTTTGTCTACTAATCAGACACTGGAATACATGGCTCGTCGCTTGGCGTTTGCTCTATTGGTTGGTTCCGTCAGATATCGACGAGTTTCATGTATTTTGACGTAAAAAGATGGCAGAGTGGCCGTCTCACGTTTTTTGATCGCATTCTCTCAGTCGCACTCCAAATCTTGAATCAATCCCTTGAGTCCAGACCGACCTCGACGCCCGGACTCGGCAGCTAATGCAGACTAATGTGACGGCAGCAGTTGCTTTAGAACCGACGAATATCACGCTTCTGGACAAATTCCGCTTTGGCAGCTGGCGGCCCCTGGCGATCTTCGCATTGCCGCTTAGTCTGGCGAGCCAACGACTATATGCCACGTTCCGCCTGAGGCCAAGGCTTGTCTAGCCGATTCTTGCCCTGTCTATTGGAGGCTGCCACTACCGTCTGCTCTAGTCTGCCTGAGGGCCAGCCTGACCTGCCAGAACGCACGCCTCATGAGAGTTTGCTCCTCTTCAAGCTTGTCAGGTCCCACTTGGCAGTGCAACGCTGCTCCACCGTCCGCAGGGCAGACGTTCCACTTGCAAACAGGCGTTTCGCATCGTTCAGATTCAGGAACGCACTCAATTGCCGAACCGCCAAGACACATACTGATTGTCATTTCTTGACAACACACCTCTCAAAAATACTTTACCGCTCTACTCCCTACCCGCCCTCACAGCCTGTTTGTCCCAATCCACGATCGACTCCTGCTTTGCACGCAAATGCTCTCTTGTTGCGCGCTTTTGGACGTTCTTTCCCGATTGGGAAGGTCATAAACAACACATCTTCGCCAGAGAGAAATATCCTTGTCTCGAGGATTTGGTCAGTCCCATCTGACACTCATCAATCTCTGCATTGTTAATCTCATGATTTTGAATGGCCAGCTGCTGTGGTCGCTGCTTAGCGGATCAGCTCTGGCGGCCCAAACTCTGTATTCAAGCTCCAATGTTTATGTCCTGCTCGATAGCGGCTCTCTTCTCAAGGTTCCCACAAATCAAACCCTAAACTCCACAAACATCAACTCTATAGCGGTTGAGCTGCCTTCTCCAAGCTCTTCAGTGCTGGCTGCGACTGGGGATAATCTGTACTGTTTTGCAGACGACTCATCAGGCACTTCCACTGCCGTCTACGAGCTGGCTACGTCCTCGTGGAAACAGCTTGCCACAGGCAGCTTTTCCTTTTCCAACCAGACCATTGCCTGGTCAGCAGGGGGCCAGATCTATTTGTATGGAGGCGTTGATCCCGCAGGTACAGTATCATCGTCGTTACAGTCATTTAACCTGACCGATCTGACATTCACAAACATCACTGCGCTAAATACACCAGTTCCACTATATGGAGCGTCTCCAGCTTCACTCTCCGACTCCGCATTTCTTCTTGTAGGAGGAAAATCACAAGGAGCGTGGGCATCCATGAGCCAATTGGCAGTTTGGTCTGATCAGTCATGGAACTACCAGAGCGCCAAGAACGCTTCAGGGATCGACTCACGAATAAACAGTCTAGTTTTACCTGTGATTAACAGTCAGAACCAGACTACGGCGGTTTATGCAATTGGAGGCGACGTCGCTGGCCGACAAGCCTCTCCCTATGCTGCTGTCCTTAACACTACGACCTGGTCATGGGATTCTCTGGCATATCCAAGTGAGTCTACATTAGGAGCTTTCACCCTTCATGACACTCTCATTACTGTGTCGCAGGCTAGCACCAGCTCCAAGAGAACGTACAGATTTGCAAAGCGCAATCTTGAGAGCTTTGCTTTCCAGTTTTACGACTCAAACATGGCTGCGATTTCAAGTTATACTCCGCCAACACCGACATCTTCAACCAAGGCAGCGGCAAGTTCTAGCTCCCCAGTAGCAACATCTTCGGCACCAGTCGCTACAGCTACATCTCAGTCAACCTTGACTACCGGTAGCATAGCGGCCATCTCAACTGTTGTCCCAGTTTGTGCACTGGCCGGAGTCGCAGTTGCACTATTTCTCTTTCGCAGGAAACAGCGCAGACCACCTGTTCTTGATAACTCAGGACCTAGGAGAGCACTGTCCACAAAGTCAAGCTCCTCGTCGATGCGCTCTTGGACAGAAAAGAGAACTGCCTTGGCTCAATGGATTCCACCGCTCCCTACTACGAAAGAGGACACAGAAGGTCCGAACGAGGATGTCGATGTTCAATTCCTTGTCTCCCATAGGCGTCGTTCTCACTTGCGGGTTACAAACCCCGACGCGGCATCGATCCATTCTGCTGCAAGCAGTAGACGTATTTCTGATGAACTGAGGAGTGTGTCAACTATCGCTGAGCAAGACTCAACTCTTCGATTTACACCAGGTCATGCGAGAAATCACTCCAAGGCGTCGTCCGTCGACCTCTATGACATGTATGCACACCAGCGTACTGGTTCCTCAGATAGCCAAAACACTCTAAGTAGGAGAACTCCAAGTGGAGTTGTATAATATGCCATCTTGCGATGGAATGACATGGACGCACATAAATAGGCAAGTTACGTTAGACAAATTAATTTATACATTCGGTCTTTTATCTCTAAGCACGATTTATCTTTTTGTACAGCTAAAATTTAACAATCTGAGCAGCGGCCTCACGAGACTTTTGCTGAAGGAGGGTATCTGCCAGTACCAGTGCTGTCATGGCCTCCACAATGGGGACAGCTCTTGGAACAACATTAGGATCATGTCTTCCACGGGCCTGCAATGTGCCATCGTTACCATCATAGGTAGCAGTGTTCTGTGCCTGAGAGATGGTTGCCGGCGACTTGAAGGCTACAGAGAAATAAATATTCTCTCCATTACTGATACCGCCTTGGACACCGCCCGAGTAGTTTGTGCGGGTGCGCAACCTGCCGTCTGCATCCTTGTAGAATGGGTCATTGTGCTTGGAGCCTGGCAGCTCGGTGCCGGCAAAGCCAGAACCAAACTCAAAGCCCTTGGTGGCTGGGATGGACATCATGGCATGGGCCAGCAGAGCCTCGAGCTTGTCAAAGACTGGCTCTCCAAGACCTATTGGCACATTTCGCACGACACAGGTAACAACACCTCCGATAGAGTCCTGGGCTTCCTTGTACTGCTCGACCAGCTTGACCATGTCGTCGGCGACAGACGAGTCTGGGCATCTGATGGGACCACAGTCATCAACCTGCTCACGAGTGATGGTAGCAAGCAGCTTTTGGAACTTTTCACTGGTAGGATCACGATCCATCTTGACGGGGCCGACGGCAGAGACAAATGCAACAATCTCAACGCCGTTAGCGAGGGTCAGAAACTTCTCAGCAATAGCACCGGCAGCGACTCTGCCGATGGTCTCACGGGCCGACGAACGGCCACCACCACTGCTGGCCTTGACGCCGTACTTGGCGAGGTAAGTGAAGTCGGCGTGCGAGGGTCTGGGGTACAAGTCGGTCTCCGAGTAGTCGTGCGGACGCTGGTCCTTGTTCATGACGACCATTCCGATGGGGGTTCCCAGCGTCTTGCCGTTCTCGCAACCAGACTGAATGGCCACAGCGTCGGCCTCGTTTCTGGGGGTCGATAGCTTGGACTGACCAGGACGTCTTCTCGTCAGCTGGGGCTGGATATCGGCCTCAGAAAGCTGCATTCCCGGCGGAACGCCGTCGACGATGCAGCCAACAGAGCGGCAGTGCGACTCGCCGTAAGTGGTAACTCTAAAAAATGATCCAAATGTGCTCATTGTATGTGTAGAAAGGAAACACCAGCAGCTCTGGTGATCTCGGCGCCTAATTCGGTGTGACTGAAACTGAAAATTTCACAGTTACGCTATTAGGAAGGTGGGCTCATTGACCTGGGAACAGTCACCTGGAGGAGGGAACAGGATTTTGAGGAAGAGCCATGCTCAATGATTCCGTCTGTCACTATTCTCGAAATCGCTTTTCTACTCTTCTTCTTCTTCGTCTCGGCTTTTACTTGCAGAGTCTCTGTAGGTACCACTAGAGGGTAACTCTCGGGGTCTGGCCGATGCAGTACGACCATTAGTACAAGCAGATAAGAAGTTCTTGCTTTTGGGGATTCTTCTTAGATCTACTTTCAGTTTTTTCCGTCTATTCCACACGAGCGCTCTTCCCCATAGCTTTGTAGTTGTCAAGATGATCACTCCTGGAGGCTCGCTTATGCTTGCCTGGCAAGTCAAGGACAAACCGTCTCTAGTGATTGGAGCTGGCGACGTCGCACACGGCAGAATTGAACATCTTCTTTCCGCAGATTCCGTGGTGACAGTCATTGCTCCTCAGGTCACTAACCAGGACGTTCAGTCTCTCATTGACGAGAAAAAGGTAACGTACATTGACACCCCGTTCAGTGCGGAACACCTCGACCGTAAAAACTGGGCAATGGTGTTGACAGCTATCGACTCGCGTGAAGAATCCCGTCGCATCTTTGAGGAGGCCAAAGAGCGAAAAATACCCGTCAATTGCGCCGACATCCCGGATATCTGCGACTTTTACTTTGGATCAATGATCCGCAAAGGACCAGTGCAGATCATGGTATCTACCAATGGCAAGGCACCACGGCTAGCCAGGCGTATTCGACAGAACATTGAAGAATCTCTCGTAAAGGACAACGTTGAGCAGTCAGTGGAGAATCTGGGGATACTGCGACAGCGGTTGAGAGAGCGGACTGCTGGAATTGATAGCGAAGGCAAGGAGTTTGGGTATGATAGAACGACAATCAGGACCCGTATGAAGTGGCTCTCTGATCTCTGCGACGACTTGACTTTCAAGCAAATGGCCGCTCTGACAGATAGCCAGATGACGCAGATTGTGGAGGCATACCCAGAGAAACCGGGATTTTTGGCTGAGCTTTAAGGAATCCATCAGTTTTACGGTAGTCGACACTACTGGACACACTCCTAAAGTTTTTCCCGGAGATTTTCTCTTCCTCTATTTTTTACATTCAGTTATCGTCAATTTCACATTGTTACTCGCATCACTCTATTGTTTGGCAAACCGACCTGACAGCATCAGCGAGAAGACTGGAGAGAGGAGCAATTGGCCGCTGGCAAAGTGGATATGGCCACGATGTCTTCTCCAATTGAACATGAGACAGTAATCACCGCTGTTGAATGTGACCAGCCGCTTTGGTATAACGTCTATCCACCGGCTTATCCTTATGTCGCCCACAAGTACCCACGAAAAAAACATCTGGTGGTAAACATTGGCGATGCAACTTATGATGCTACTGATGCCGCCAATCTGCGATCGGGTGATATTGTGCGCTACAAGTACGCCGCAAGAGACGATTACGAGTATGGTATTATTACAGGTGCATGGGAGACGGTGATCACAATCAAGGTCCGCAAGGCCGACATTTCCAAAACCAAGTTAAATTTTATCGAAGAAACAGACGCATTGCAGACGAAAGACTATGGAGATAGGCAGACAGATTGTGCCGACTGGACTGAATGCTATGTGTGCTATTCGGAAGTGTATATTCCAGTCACGTTGGACTGGAATTTCGTTGCCAAGGGTGTTTAGAGTTCTGCGTGAAGATACATGCAATGGCTTTCATTTTGCCCATTAATAAATAAGTAAACGAATGAGAGGTCTGCTGGGTCTGCTCAAGAGAGAACTCCAACTTGGCACCAACCTTCAGACTCCCTAACTATCTACACTCTCGTCATTTCCGTCGACGATATCATCAATCTTTTGTGAGTCTAAATTTTCCTTCTTAGCACCGCTTTCTTCAGGTGCCTCATCACTTTCATCATTTTCATCAGCACTTTCGTCGCTACTATCGCTGTCACTCTCGCTGTCACTATCGCTGTCACTGTCACTGTCACTTTCGCTGCCGCTTGAGCTCTCATCCTCTGAATTGTCACTTTGGGGCATTTCCTTGGCCAAAAATATCGTGGGGAACTCTAATAGCGAACGACCTCGTAAGTTCTCATCCAACGTCTTCGCGCCGTCAAGTAGTACAAGACGTCTTGTTTTGTAGTCGCGCAGATAGAAGACACCACTTTTTGCGAGCTCTGAGATTTGTCCGTCCTTATCCAGTGACGACAAATTTAACGCTGCTGTTTCACAAAGAATGGCAGTATCAGGAACTTGCGACTTTATCAAGGTTTCATTCAAGTCGCCAGCTGCAACACGCCACTCAACTGTCCAGTAAAACCGCTTGCGCTTTGAGTTATAACTAGACTTGTTGAGCGTTGAGCGTTGCAACCCTACGGGAAGATATGTGATGTCAACCCCATTGATGGTTGCCGATGTTCTCTTTTGTCTCTTTGACGAGGAAGTTCCAGTAGTATCCTCCATGGTTCTTTTGCCAAGCTGGATCTCTCTTTTAATTCCCTGTAGAAACGAATAATCCCGATTCAATGTCGTATTGCTCATGTTTGACTTGGAAACATGTTTAGTAACGTCGATTTGACCAGAACATTGATTGACAACTTTATGTGTTTTGGAACACTCCAGGGAGCATGTTAGAGCTTCACATGCGGGACATTTGTACTTGGATTCTTTTACCCTACAAATCGAACATTGACCTGTCATGGCATCAACATTTCATCCAGCAATATTTTTTTATCAGTGTCGAGCATTTGTTCACTGTGATGGGACTCAGCCGTGCCATTGCCAATCCTGACAATTTAATCATGCATGACATAAGGTTGTGTTGGCGTATTACGTTAAATCTGAGAATGCACAACTTGAGTTTAAACATGTAGAAGAGCGGTGAAAAGTGCATGTACGGTACACAAACAGCATTCAAAGGCAGTCTTCCAAGTAAACAGATTTGAGCCTTTGTCTTTGTCGCTATGGGAAATCGTATATGCCTTCATCTCTTACCTACTTGGCACTCTCGTTCTCTCTTCAGAACCGTATCTAGCACTGGACAGGAAATCGAAATTTTCTCTACATACATTTTCATGTCCGTTGTCTATCTGCAGCTCACCCTGACATATTCCCGTAAACCATTTTTATCATCTCCTTGATCTATTGGCTAATACTAGTGATCAGATCCGTGAAGCCCAGATGCAATTGCAAATCCCCCCGGTGGATTATCTATTGAGAAAGACAAGCAGACTAAATCGTCACTAGAGATATAAACAGGCTTGTTTCTCAGATTTACTTTAGCTACGGTACATTTATTAGGCTCCCTGCACTGTGGGGGATCATAACCCCTTGTGAGCGCTGCGAATCACATTCTACCTGCCCCATGAGCAGGCTAACACTACCGTCTCTAAGCTTACAGAAACACAAGCATACGAAATGAAATACTAAGCGTAACACGTCGTTGATATACTATTAGCTCTGTAAGGACATTCTTAACATATGCCGTTAGCGAGCCAGGGCAACGGCGTTACCGTTCGCCGTGACCCAACCAGCTTTGTTCCCGAAACGCCTGGTAGGGCCTGAGATGACCATCCTGAGCGACACAACGCCCCCAAAATCTATATATATTTTAAACGCGGCATTTCTTCATTGCTAGTTGTCCAATTTGATCCTCCTACAATCATTTCACGCGTTTTGAAAGCACTGACAAGTGCATTGTACGCACAGCATACCACAAGGACCTTCACGGGATCCTAATTCGTGGTGCCTTGCTCTGCAAGAGCAATAAACTGAGCGCTGAACCACACATTGCTCTGAACATGCCTCTAACTCCAATCAGAGAGCATTACCTCAAGCGAGAGCTCCTCAGAGCTCAGCTCGACTGGGAGGTTGAGAAGCTGGGCGATTTCTCTAATCTTAATGGTCTAGGGTATCCGTTTATCCCCGACAAGCAGAATCTACCTGCGCTTCCCTTCCTGGCATTCATCTTCAAAAGGCACGTGTTGTCGTTTCCCTTTCTTCGTGAAGTTGATCATGAAGAGTTCTGGAATTACAAGGTTCGAGGATTCGCTGACTGCTTCGTTCGCCAGGGTTTCTCAGATTCCACTAATCGAAGTGAAGACACAAAACGACGTCGTATGGGAATGAAAATAAGGCAATTGCTGTTACTGTATGGTGCATCTTCACTGAAAACAACGTCGCCTGAAGAGGCGACGGCAAAAGTTGAGAGAGCAACATTGGTTGGAGTTCAACTCGGAAATGGTCGAGAGAAGGATGCCGCTCAGAACGGTTCAAAGAATGGCTCATCGGACAAGAAGGAGAGCTCTGGCAAGTTCCATGGGGTTGGAGTAGTAGGCGTAAGGCTCATCAAGGAGAAATCGGTTCTCCCGTTTCGCAAATCGAAATGGCGACCGCATTATATTGTAAAATCCTTCTTCGAGGGCTTTGATGAGCCTGTCTACGTATTGAGGCGATATTCTGAGTTTGCACAACTCGCTGCTGCGCTGAGACTGGAACTACCGGAACTTTCTGTGCCCTCTGTGCCGCGCAAAACGAAAGCTGGGTATTCCTACTGGACAGGTGGTGACGAAGATGGGCTGACAGATGATGAGGCTTCGTCTATTACGGAAGTCACTACCAATGGGTCATCCGAGAGGAAAAAAGTTAGTCTGCCATTTGAGAGGCAGAGAATGTCGCTACGTGGATACATGAAAGAGATCGTTGCACTTGACCCGTCGATCGGCAACTCAAAAGCTCTCTTTGAGTTCTTGTACAGGAGTGCAATTCATCTCGGGCCAGACGATGAGTATGATATGAAACGTCGTGTGGAGGCTGATATCACGAGAGAACGAGACCAGCATCGCTTTTTCCAGGTAGCAGCTGAGCGCTCCAAGCACCTGGACAAGTATTTGGTGGAGTTCAAAACTGAAATCATTGAATCAGATGGACTGAACAAAATGTTCATGGATATTAAACAGTATGATAATGTCGAGAGTTTCTCTCTAAGATTTCAAAAATTTGTTGAGTGGTGCGTGGTTGAAGTTGCAGCATCCTTTTACTATTTATTTGTTGCCAGAGATGAGTCTTCGGCACTGTTTGAAAAGTACAGGAGCTTACATAGGTTGTTCCCGTATGCTGTTGCCAAGGGCATATTGCGCCTTGGAAATCCAATGGCGATCATGAAGGGCCTACTCGATTTATTTCTGGCACAGCCATTTGGGCGTCGTTCTCTGCTTCAGAACATTTTCCATATTATTCTTTCTGACGATATAAAGGCTTATGACAAGGCAATCGAGGAGGTGCAGAAACAGATTCCCATGGGCCAGATGACGGGCCCAATTCGACAATACGTGCGCAGTGATAAATTCGGAAGTATCCCAGGAGATACAGATACCGTAATTCAGACAATTATCCAATCGTCAAATGATGTTCCAGACCAGGCTAAGGCTATTTTTGCCGCATGGTACCGACAATATCTTGAGACTCCCGAAGACCAACAGCTGAATTGTGTCCACGGAAAGATCAAGGAGTTTTATCTTCTCTGTATCCGCCAACATGACGCTGAGAAGTTTCAAAACCTTTGGGATGACGCTGCAACGATTGGGATTGTCAAGGAGCTGGTTACAGTCTTCTACGGTCCTATCATGCGGGCAATGGGTGGTGCAAAGTTATATGAGGCACTAGGAGATCTCGAGGCCTTTCAGACAGACTTGATTGCCCTTGTTGAGAAATCAGAACTGCATGCTGTCGCAGGACCGAATGAAATGGTCAACATGTTCATCAATGTCTGTCAGAAACATCTAAACTCACTGTTCAGATTTCTCCACCGTGTCTATGCTAATGACGAGGGCCTATTTGAAGAATTTATGAACTGGATGTCGGATATCATTCAAATGCTGCGACATACTGCGCTCAAGCCATTAGATATTCAAGGCATTTATAGTAGATGCGAAGAGCTTGGGGTGAAACAAGCCGACGTGGATGCTGAGATTGATCGAATCATAGCCTGGGTGATGAAGAGGAGGGAAATTGTGGAAAAAGCAGCCGCAGTCGAATCTGAATCAGAAGTAAACATGATGTCGTTTGCAAAACTAGAGGTATCGGACTTTGGTATCAACCCTGATGATCTGGCTGACCTGAACGAGGACGAAGAGATCGATGGAAGTGATCGCCCAGAAGTCCCATGCGCAGCAATATTAAGAGCTTCTTTTGAAACTGAGCTCAGAAATGCCTTGGCTAATGCTTACCGACAAGGCTGAACCAGTTTTTGACCCGCTCTATTTATTGTAGAGGTACAGATGCCCCATGTAAACTAGAGTATCTATTCCGAGCGGATATTTCTGTGGGCGAGTGAGCTGTATGAGATATCTAATATTGCTCAAAACTACATGTGTCTTGTGCATTACACTGCTGCGACACTTAACGTATGGTGTCACATTGACTCTGTCGCAAGGGTAGTCTGCCATCAATGCGTGCGCAGTATTCATAAGCTCAAATATCAATATTACAGTATAGCATCAAGCACAATTTGTCTTGAGATAAAAGGATGTTCTTTATTCCTGGCTGCGAAGTTTCTGTCCATCCTGTTGGTTGCGAAATCAAGCTTACTATTAACCGTAATGACATGCCAAACGCTTGGAATTGTGTGGTGGTGAGTGCCAGACTCTTAGCTCTGTGCCGTGCAAATGCTTCCAGTATGACTCAGCCTTTCCCAAGTTGGCAAGTTCTGCTTAGGGACCAGCCAATTGCATAGGGCTCACGTTTGGCTATAAAAATTTGGTGGGACTCCTGGCCGTAAAACGCCAGGACTGTTGCTAAACTGCAGAATACTGCAGGAGTCTTGACTGCAGAGTTCTGCCAGACCCATGACCGAAATATCATGCCAGGCTTTTGGCGTAAAATTCTGCCAGGCTCTTGGCCGTAAAATTCTGCTAGAAGCCCTGCTGGACTGTAAATAGGATCATGTGTCGCAAATTCCCATATAAGAGGGGGCAGTGACAACCGGCTTTCACTCTCCAACTAACATCTTAGTGTCCGTTGAAATCGCCTGTCATGAAGTTTCCACGGTTTAACAGCACTACCAAGGACACCAAGGCTACCAATGCTACCATGTCTAAAAACAATACATCCAAACGCACTAAAGTTACCTCATTTTTCAAGAATATCCGATCAGAAGCATCTAAAGACCGGGCTTCCAGAGCTCTCATGATCGTAGCGGATAAAGCTTATGCACAGTTTCGAAGGAGCCAGATTGAGCACGCAAAAGATCACCTCCTTGATGAAAGAGTACGTCTGTACGAGCGTTACCGTTATGCGAAGAAGGCTTTCAGGGCCGCGGCGAAGAAATATGGATCCTACCCATGTCTCGAGCATGAGATTAAACTCTGGCAATACAACTACAAAGCAGAGCATCTGGCTGAGAAAATCTGGCAGCATTATAGGCTCACGCAAAGCGCCATCCCAAATGACAACAATGTGTTCTCACGTTTGAAAGATAGAAGAGATGCACAAATACAGGATGCGCATAAGAGGGATGAGCTGAAAAAGCAAATGAAGTTACAAGACAATGAAGTTCTTGTAGCTCCCCCGAAGCCGAGCGCAGAATCTTCTGATAGCGGAACTGTCTGCCAACCAGTCTCTGTGGAGAATCCTGGGACTGCTGATACAGCTCAAAAGATAAAAAAGTCTAGCAGCGAATTAAGGGCTTTCGGTGAAAATGACCGTGGCTCTATCAAAAACCTTCAAAGTGGGAGGGAGTCGCTGCTGGCCGATCTCATGTCTGGTAGTATTGCAAGTTCTACTCCGGCAGTCAAAGAAGTTGCATCAAAGCGAGCTTCCCCCTCCTCGACCCTTTGCGAGAATAGCGCACAGATTCATTTGGATGCTATTGCCCTGGCAAAGGATGTTCGACACTCCAAAAAGAGGAAGAGACTTGGTGTGTCAAAATTGCTATGTGCTATGTATGGGAAGTTCCGTCTTGTTTTAATTATAGGCCGAGTGATTTTCGTCGTATTGCGCGACGAGCTTGCTGATGGTTTGCACTGGCCATAGATGATCTTGTCTCTGCGCTCCGCACTCTGCGAATTGAGATTCGAACTGTGCTTAAGAAAAAATTTGGCGTCGCCAGCGCAACAGCTCTTAAAAAGCCGGTCATTGAAACGAGATCCGCATCTACGGTTTGCTTTTGTGGAGTACCCATGTTGCCGACTCCGCGATATTTCATTTCTTTGCAGCCCCTAATTGTAATCCTTATTATTCATAATGACTGTACATGTAAAATACTGGATGGTACACAATAGTTTTAGTTCGCTATCTTAATCTTTGACATTTCTATCAGGGCAACTTCGCAGGTGGCACACCGGCTAAGGTCCCATACCTTCTAGACATCGTCATGCCAACACTGCAATCCTTTGTTGAACGAGGGAATACACAAAACTATTTTTCCGACATTGCCTGCCATTGGCAATAGGCGGACCTTGACTGCTATCTACTTTTTCTCGATTTTCTTCTGCTGCGACTCAGCTGGCAAGACTAAGGTCTGTATCAATCACGTGATTTCTGCTTGAGTGGACACCACATCTGAAGATCCCCGTTGAGAACTTCTCGAGAGTGCGCCCATAGAATAGGAGAACGAGAAGGAAATGTCTGATGACGCCGTTGTAATTCCAGCCGTCCCTTCCACGTCGGTTGTGGCAACCAAGATCAATGACATTCTGGCTACTTCCTACGCGGCAGCACAGGTTGGTCAAGCACTGGAACTGCTTGATAAGAAAATTGACGGGAATACAATCGAAAACCGTCGAGGACTACGCGCCTCACTGGAAGACGATGTTATTCGTAGAAATGGCCATATCCTGCGCGACCTGTCCGCAACATACAATCAATTACAATGTCTTGGCAGTAACGTAGAGGCCCTGGAGAAGACAGTTTCGTCGATGCGCAGCTTTGTCGATGCTGCGGCTAAACGAAACGGACCGTTGGTTCATGAGGCTTCTGAGCTGACACGTCAAATGGACGAAATTCAAGAACGAGAGGTGCTGCTGACAAAGTTCAGGACGGCCTTTATGGCCAGCGAACATGATATAGATGTGCTGTCTAATCCAAGCGGACGTATCGACGATGAATTTTACCAAGCATTGGATCGCATTAATAAGATATACGAGGACTGTCAAGCCCTGCTGGTCAGCGAAAATAGAGAGGCCGGTTTGGAGGTCATGTCGCGGACCGGCGAGTATCGCGATCGTGCTTACGGGAATCTATACATGTCGATTCAGCGGCAACTAAAAGGCGGCGATTCAATGGTCTCTAGAGCCTTACACCGTCAGCTCGGCACGCTGGCAGCTCGGCCTGATTTGCTTCAGGAGATATTGACTGAACTTGTTGCCAGCCGGCAGCAGCATTTGCAGCGATCGTTTTCTGATGCGCTGACTGCCGTCAGTGGCTCTGCGCGTCCAATTGACTATTATGCATATGACAGTTTGCGATATGTTGGAGACATGCTTGCGTGGATCCATGGCGCTGTCGTGACAGAGAAAGAGCTGGTGCTACCCATCATGGAGTTTTCAAAGGAGAATGTCGGTACTTCCTCACAAGAATCCGCTCTAGGTAAGATATGCAGCTCTGTTGTCAAGCCTTTCAGGAGCCGTGTTGAACAAATAGTTGCGCCTGAAACGGATGCAGCTAAGGTTTATCAACTATCCTCCGTTCTAAAGTTCTACCGATCCATGTTTTCCAAGTTCCTTCCTTCAGGAGCTACTCTGTTGGAGTGCCTCAAGAGCTTAGAAGATCTCTGTCATAGGAGATTCTACTCCTGCCTAGAAGAAAAAATTCTTGCTGTGAAGTCTCATCTCGCTCCCACCGCTGACTTGCAACCCCCAGATTTCTTACTGGATGCAGTCTCCGATACTAAAGCGGTTCTCTCGCAGCAGGAAGTGTCAATGTCGGTCGATGATGGACAAGACACTGTTAATGAAATTGTCGAGAACTTGGTGGAGCCTTCATTGGAGTGTTGCTCACGAATTGCCAGCGATATGAAGAGCCCTGATTCAGAAGTATTCCTAGTGAATTGCTTGGACTGTTTCAAGCTGGGCTTGCAATTGTTCCATGCTGCTGAATACAAGACTACACAATTGGAACATCGCATTGAAGACATCTCGGAAGCTTTGACGCAAATGCAGCTTCGCCAATTCTTGCAAAAATCCGGTCTCAATATGAATATTGAGACAGCTGCTGATGTCTCGAAACTGGTTAGCAGACTGGACGACTTCCTGCCTGCTGCAACAATGGAATCACATGTGTTTTTGCAGGGACTCGCCTCGCCAAGACTTGCAAGCTCTATCACCTTGCGAGCATCTCGTGCCTTTGTGGAGCGCTATGAGGAGGTTAGTGCTAGTGATACTAGACTATCTGCTGCTCTTAGGCCAGTAGATCAGGTCAAGGTCTTGCTTGCCTGCTAAGGTAGGGAATCTGAAAATAATTTATTTGTCTTGTGTGAAGATAAATAGCGTATGAGTTATATGGGACGTCGTCGTTTCATTATGTTGTTTGTTTTTTTCACCACAAGGCTCTGAGCAATAGACTCGCTTATTTCAAGGAAAATGGCCTCTGGGGACCGCCGAGAGTGGTGCCTTCTCCTTGAACGAGATCGACAGCTCTCGCTGGGGCATCGGCCTGCATCAACAGCTGCAAGTCTTTGCGCTTGATCTCCTCTCTCGATCGTTGTTTTTGTTGCCTGCTGGAAGTATCATCTGTCATCATGTTATCAATCCCCAATGCACGAACGAGTAGCTTGGCATTTCTGCTGTTCTTCTTCTGCTTCTTTTTGGAAATGAACGTTGTCGTCAGGACCGTGTCCTCCTTCTTTGGCTTTCTGTTGAGCGAAGGAACTTTTTGAGTCGGTTTGTTGACGTTGTCTCTGTGTGCCATTTTTGTAGTTTGGTGTAAAGTTTAGTCTACCAACTCCATATACGAAACTTTCAAAATAATTTTCCGACCGTTTCGGCCAGGAACTTTTTTCACTCACTAGTCTCGGTGGGGGAGGAGCGCGGCTGTGCATCAGTATCACTGGCATGACAATCTCCCTTGCACAAACTCCAGAACTATTGAAGAGTAAAACTCAGTACTGGTCAATTTTGTTGCATACGCATGAATCTTCTATTATTTATATTCACTATCCTTAGTGGACTGGCGATATCCAGTCTCACCTACTACTTGCTTTCAAGGAACTCCAAGACTGAGCAGGCCGTGCTGATATATGGACTTCAAAACTCTGGTAAAACGGCCATCTGGAACTCGCTGACAAACGCTGGTGAGCAAGCCCCACTGACTGTGACGTCACAGGATGTAAATGCCACAGACCTTGCTCCGTCCAAGAGCCTGCTGGACGTTCCTGGTCACCCAAAGCTCTCATTCCTCTTCGACAATGCATTCAAAGAAAAAGACGTACGCGGTGTTGTGTTTGTCGTAGACGCATCGACCATTGCAAATGGAACTACAGAACCTGCCACGCTGTTGTACAATGTTCTTGTCAAGTGTGATCAGAAGTCAACTCCTGTGCTGATTGCCGTCAACAAGTCCGACGTTTTCTCCGCGGTGTCGACTGACAAGGTGAAGGAGCTTTTGCAGAACGAAATCAATCGTGTGCGCACTACTAAAAAGGAATCGCTGGGAAAGGTGGGTGAAGATGACGAATTTGAGTCTGACGTTCTGGGGGGTGCTGATGATTTTGCCTTCGACGATCTTCACTCTGAGGTTTCCTTTGCGAGCGGTTCAGCTACCAAGGATATAACTGAAAAATGGGGTGCATGGGTGAGAGAGGCGCTGGAAGTTGTATAAAGTATTGGTCTATCCGCTGAGGTGAATCACTGTGATCTCTGACTCTCTGAACGTACAAACGTGAGTGTGGTAGATTCGAGCGGCAATTTGATGGGTCATTGTGCATCCATTGCTGTCACTGCTCAATGATTGTGCGATGCCGATCTCTAACTCCAAAGTACAGCATGTTACTCTGCCTCCACTGAGACCGAAGAAAAATTTCGCATTGGCTCATTTGTGTTCGATTTATAACAAATCAGTCTCACACGTCATTGCTCCAGCGATCATCGCTTCAGCGCCTTTGCATGAGACTAGCTTAGTTCAATTGATCGTGTCAGCTCTGTGGGCTGGCATATCATCCAGCATCAATTGACTCTTTAGATATGCCAATGCTCACTTGAAATTTTCTAGTTAATGCCTCTCATTGAACCATCCTCTGCTCGCGACTGTTCTTGGTACCTGGCAGTTGGGAACGAGCTGCAAACGCGCTTCACCGGAGAACTGGACGGGATTTCTTGCGCTGTAGCCAGGATATGGATAATTGAGTTAAATAATTGATGGATTTTTGCGCTTTTTCCACACTTTAAATACAAACACACTCATCAAATAGCCACTTCTCCGCGTCATTTACGCGAGTCAAAGTACTTGCCTATTTTGTCATCCCAACCTCGTTACGACCCACACTGACAAACTCCACGTCTGTCACAGTTACACGAATGCTCTGGAAATCTTGGCATTGCTGCCATATTCTCCTGTTTTTGCTGAGTCTCGTGAACTGCTCGGACTCTTACGATGAGTCTCTTTCACTTCGACCGCTGCCTGGTAACCAGCTTCTGTCTGAATTTGCGTTCAAGACGACAACTGGCTCGTTTGCAAATGAAAAGAACCATGGCGAAGAACATTATGAACTGTTCCCCAGATTACTCGGTCAGCTGATTACTCACACAGCTGCTGAGGAGCTCCATCTGCGCTTCAGTCAAGGATGGTGGGACGCTGAGAAATGGGGCTCACCACCCGGAAACGGTTCGCTGGCTGGCGGAGCAGGTGTGGAGCTCTGGGCGACCATACGTGGCAACTCTTTTGAAGAGGCCGCTAAGCAATGGAAGTATCTTGTGAATCTGCTGAGTGGTATGTTCTGCGCTTCCATGAACTTTATCGATGAGGCGAATACGGCACTGCCGTTGAGAGAGCAAGAGCCGGGGTTATACAGCTTCTACGGTTCGCTTCCAAGCGAACCAGTCTGCACGGAGAATTTGACTCCATTTTTGAAGCTCCTGCCTTGTAAAGGAAAGGCTGGAGTCGGGTCGTTGCTTGATGGCCACAAGATTTTTGACTCTGAATGGCAATCAATGACTATTGATGTGGTTTCCACCGACTATGAGACAAGTGAGAACGCATCACCTTTGCGTGTGGCAACACTTTTCCAAACAATCAGTGCTGTTATCGATATTGCTAAGGCGAAGCGCCGCATCTCGACTCCTGTCCCGCGAGGACTGCGTGGAGACGAATTGCGTTGTGATCCTGCTAAAGACCCTGACCTTTACAAATGCTTTCCTCTTAATGATGAAACGGAGAATATTTATTGGAAGTTATCAGAGATTTTTGGTAAGAACATCACGGGTAGTTGTCTTGGCGGATCTGCACATTCCGGCATCAATCTTCATCTGGCAGCCGAAGGTGGATGGACTGCTCGTTTCAGTACGGATTCGGACAAAGGACTTCAATACGTTCCTGTTGAGGATCTTTTTGGACCGGATGTATACTCGGGTGAGATTGAGCTGTTTGCCCAAGATTCAACTAAAACGGTGCCTGTTTCTGTGCCACCGATCTATGTTGAACGTGCATTCACTGGCTTTGCTCTCGACAAGGGTGGTATTCGCACTGTTTTTAGAAACCCTCATAGCAAGCCAGTGTCGCTTACTTATTCAGAAAGTTTGCCTTGGTACATGAGACTTTATCTCCACACACTCTCTACAAATATTGATGGGGTGATACAAGATTTGCATTATCGTACCGCGGTCGATCGCAAGCGCCCATCGCAATTGGAGTTTGAACTCATTGTTCCTGCAAATTCCACATTTTCGATGGAATATGACTTTGACAAGAGCCTGCTCTACCTAGCAGAGTATCCTCCAGACGCTAACCATGGGTTCAATATTGCTCCCGGCATATTACGTACTCATGATGGGATATTTGAATCGCGATCATCGTCATTGCTTCTGACGCTACCAACACCTGACTTTTCTATGCCTTACAATGTCATTATCATGACGTGTACAGTCCTAGCACTTGGGTTTGGCTCTATTTATAATCTCTTAATGAAGAGAGTTGTCACTATAACAGATGCCGAAAAAGCAGCTGGTAACTCTCCTATCCAGGAAAAGATAAACCATCTACGCTCCCTGATACGGAGGTTTATGGGAAGGACCTGAGCGAAGCTGATATCGGGAAAATGAGTGATTACATTATGTATTACACGTAGTTATCAAGAGTGCATTAGCTTTCTCAGTGATGCTTCTAAATCCTGTTGTGCGAGATAGCTTTCGAACTTTTGGCGGCAGGCGCTGAGTGGAGCGACAATAGGCAATTTTCCGTCATTGTTCTTCTCTGCCCACAGTTTCGAATTGATGAGGAGGTCAAATAGCTCACTCCAGAGGTGTCTTTGCCAGTATCGCTTGAATGGGGACTTGATGCGTTCATACCCATCAGCATCCCTCTCCGTGCTAATGAACTGTCTGTACAGCATGCAATGAACAACTGAGGCCAGTCCAAAATAGTCAGCCTGAAATGTCCAGGGTTCCTGGTCTCGCATTTCTCGGCAATCCCCACTTCCAACGCGCCAATTGCTCACAAATTCGATCCCTTCGGGAAAATCTGACATGTCAATCCCCCTACCAAAGTCTATCAACACAATACCATTTCCGTTGTGTTCATCATCTTGAACTGGCTGAGAATATTCTTCCTGTTGCCCGTGATCGCTGAGTCGAATCATCACGTTATCGGGTTTTATGTCTCCGTGGATAATGCCAGCTGTGTGTAGTGCCTCCATGGTGTACAGAAGTTCAACTGTAAAGAAGATTACGGTAGTTTCATCGAGGGGTGCGCGAGCAACTGCATCCAAGATAGTACCCATCGGAATGTGCTCCATTATCATGTAAGTTTCGTCATGAAATACAAATATTTGATCGACTCGTACTATACTCTGGCTGGCTCTTTTGTCATTCTGAAGCTTCTGCCTTGTTTGATTGATAATGTAATACTCCCAGATAGAGTTGGAATCAGATACCTTGATAGAACTTGGCAAGCTTTTGTCTAGAGCCAGGTAGACGTCCCCGTATGCTCCACTTCCAAGCAGCTTTGTCAGGATATATGGCTCTCCGCCGAGTGCTAAAGAATATTTCTTTTTCTGTTTGAATGAGTGCAGAATCTGATTCTTCCTTCCCATTTTCGTTTCGATCCTTGTTATGTCTTTAAGGGTAGAACGAACGACTGCTCTATGCAAGATCTTTCTACGAACATGGACGTCTGTGGGATTCACCGATGAGATACATAAGTTAGATGAGGCTGACGGATCTGCTGGAATTGGAGACAATTTGGTGATGGCATGTGCACGCTTTTGCATATCCTCATCGTAATCGTGCCCTGTTGACGCGCGAGGTCTTTTCGAAGGACTACGCGACGACTCCTTTCTCAGAGTAGGCACCATTTCTTCATGAATGCCCGTGTTCTTTTGCACAGATGGCCTGCTCCTCATTTGAGTATCTTCGCCTGTTTCAACTCTGCTATAGTAAGTGAACTCATTGGCTTGCTGAGGCTCTTCGGATATGTCGCCATCATTATCTCTAAACATCAAAAGCACTTCATCGTTAGCAGCTTTAGTCAACACAGTCATTGTGGGTGTACTCGCGCGAACTGGAGATGCGCAGGCCGCTATTTTATTGCCCGTTGTAGCTGACTTGGGGGAACAAGCGTCATTTCCACAAGAAGCACGGGCTCTCCATAGAGACTGTGATATAAGAATTTCTCTATCGTTTTCATCGTGAAACAACTGCAGATTTACGAAGAGCCTTTCCGATGAAGATGCGTTCTGAGAATTAGTAGCATGTGCTGATGTGGTTGGCCGAGCGGTATCAACCTTATCGTGGAATATTTCGATCCCATTGTTGCCGTTTACCCTCGAGGGGAGCTGAGAAGGCATTATCTCTCCCTTCCAACCTGTAGGTGCAACTCTATTTTCCTTGCGACTATTACCCAGTTCACCCCAGTGATTAGCTGTAAACATCTCATTGCTCTCCTCGTGAGGATCCGCATAAACCTTGAGAGTGTTACCCGTGCTCTCTGGCCTTACTCCACTAGAGCGTGTAGAGCTTCCATGAGCTAGTGCCAACAACTTCCTCACGGGCAGAGTTTGCTGGTTGTCATTAGCTCTTGAGGCTACACCAGTACGTCTAATGAACTCTGAATAATTTTGGCGTAGGCGATTTATTGGCTGAGCATTGACCTCAATACCATCTTCATAGACCTTCCTTGCCAGTGACATCCGATTCACACTTTCCAGTGAAACTGCATACTGCTCATAGAAACGTGCAAGCCCACAGCCAATTTGTTTACCATAAAGATACGAAAATATTTCAGTAGGATCATTTTGAAAGAAGGCTAACCGTATCCACAGTGAAAGATAGCGGGCATCATTGTGATACTGAGGCATGTCCTGGAACATACCGGTAGCTCTTTCCAGAATAGCAACTAGTTTTGGCGAGCCTTGGGGGAATGTGCTATCAATCCAAGCTACATATTCAAGGAACGGTTGAAGAGGGTCATCCAAGTCGTCAACTTGTGTCACAAGTAGCTCGAATCGCGTAAACTCCTTTGCGTGTGCTCCTTCCGCGACCAGAGCGAGATTGGAACTAAGTGCAGCTGCTGAATGACCATTTCTTGATGGTTGAATATTTTCTTTGTGATTTTCAATAGAGGCAAATTCAACTGGCTTCATGGACATCTAGAGGAATAATGTGGCTGAGGAGTTAAGACATGGTCGACTATAACCGCAGAAGCAGAATGAGCGGTTACCATCATGAACTCGGGAAAAGGTGCAGAAAAGTCTCTAAAACTGAAGATGGAAAAGCGTAAAATCATGCTCGGATGGTATGAAATGCTCAATTCAAATTTAAAGAAGCAGTTACAGATTGATGCTCATCTGAGGTTGTCGAAGTACGAAATTCAAACCACAGATACTTTACGTCTTATGAATAGAGAGCATAAATTGTAACACTAGATACTTTTACACAAATCCCAACTTGTTTCATACACATCTGAATTCACTTTCTGGTGTATCTCTGATTGCAGAAGGAGGTTTGCGGTGCTGAGGGCAAGCATTGCTTGAAACACAAGAAAACAACTTTTATATTCTCACATTGAGATTCTCTCTTTGTTCATCGTATACAACGGTTTTAACGGCGTCTACGGCCGCTTGACAGATATGCAGAAACACATCCATATCCTCCAATGACCGTGGGGCGAAGAGCATCATGTTTTCCAAGCTGGATGGTTGCCATGATTTAAATATAGGATGTGCTTCAGCCCATCCTTTTTCTATCAACGCTCGAGCATCTGCTGCCACCAGCTGAATATGCATAGATTTATCGATCACATGGATATGGAAAATTTCAGTCTTTTTGCTCCTAGCTCGATAGAACACGGCTCTGATATTTGGTTCTATCCATGACTGAGAATCAATCAGCTCGCCGAGTTCGTTCATAGACAGTAGCTTTGCAATTAGAACATCGTAGAACTTGTCCGAACCTAGCATTGGTGGAGGGTATGACTGGCGATGAGGAATTAGCCAGTGCGCAACCTCAACGTAGTCACACCTTGGAGTGATGTCTGATTCAATCAAGTATCCCTTGTGTTCTGTTTCTCTAACAATCTGAGGATCTCTGCGGAAGCGACGACAAACAAGTGACAGCGACAGGGAGCGTAGGTAGCCCAGAGGTGTCGTGGGAAAGATGCCGTACCGGCATACTCTTTTCCAGTTTTCATAGTCTGAGACAATTACTAGAAATACCAGTAGAATAACCAGTGGATATATCATTTCTGCTGTTGATGTTGTGAGGTAGTTGTTGAAGGGTAGATATTGACTATTGTAGGCTTGCTAAACACATGGCTTCTCTGGGAGCAAGAAGCGTATTGGGCATCAAGTTGTGCTTGTTTGCATGAAAAGTGGCATCACGGTTGCTGGCTGCGTTGCAAGTAGAGATCTATACTCTAAGCCGCCAAAATACAACTACAGCGAGATTACAGAGTCACAACGGCAGATCATTATTGATTTCTGAACATCTCATATCGATGTTACTTAGGGTGCCTACTCAAAGATACTCATGCAAGGGCACCGCATATTGTGTGATTAATACATCGTGCGGTTAGATCTATGCCCTTGGCACATCGATGTAAGAATCCCAGCACCAACACTCCAATACGGGCAGACCTCGAATCGCATATTATCTTCCTAAGGAATGGTATTGAAAACCAGTAAATTGCGGGACGTAAGTATTCCTCCACAGTAGTGTTCAGCTTCTCTTCGGGTAAGGGTTTCCTGATTGGGTAACTAGAGCGCAGCAATCAGAAGATGGGCATAGAACACTGAACCTCAAAATAAATGAGAAACAGAATAATGGATTCCATTGTATCCAATTAAAATCTACTCAAGCTTTGGCTGTCTGTTCAGAGCTGTCCGCATCGCACATCTCACGTGATTTCCAATTCCCTGCAATTGGTGCAGTCTGATTACCATTGAATGGTAACGGCCAAAGTTATTGTCTTCTGTCTGGATAGAATATCACTTTCTAACTACTCAGAAAATCTCGTATTCCTCTTGCACGTTCAGCCCAAGCGACCTCTGGTGTGTGATGGTTCTGCGGCTCAAGTTTGGGTTGGACACCAACAACACCCAATCTCAGCTGTGGACCGTTTTGACAGCTGCTTACAGAGCGCTCAGTCCCACATAGCAAACATGGACAAGTCGCAGCCAATTTCATTCACTCAGGTGTCTGAGCTCGGTGTGCTGGAGAAGTTACTGTCCAGACTGTCTGGGATATTAGAGACCAATAGAGGGTCTGTGGAAGGCATACTGAACCTAGCGGACCAACTTGAGGATGAGTCTGGGTCTACGCCATGTGAGGAGGACGGAGAAGATTCATATTCCGTATCAACTCTTCAAGCAGAGAATGAGGAACTCGAAAAGAAGATATTGTTGCAGGAAACTCGCAATGCGGCCGTCATCTCACTTCTTGATGCCTCCGTGCTGACAGTAGACAAGTGCGCAAGCAAGTTACGACAGTTTGTAGCACATCACAGTGAGGTTGCTCTACAAACTCACAGAGCTGATATTGCTGAAATCCACGAGCTTCAGCTCGAGAATCTTGCCCTGACTTGTCGCTATGCAGAGCTAGAGAACACCCTTTACAGTGCTTCAGAGTCGCTGCGTCACTCTCTCAGAGCATGCGACTGATAGCAACAGCCCTTTCCCGTGCTTGTTCGTGTGCATAAGTTACGGGATGATGTCGGGGCTCTGTATGTTGGATGCGTTTGAACTTGAACCGATATTCTGTTGTTATTATTTATTGGTGGACGCAGGTACACTCAACCGTGAAGGCCATTTCATCATAGTGTCATTGACTGATTTCATTCACCCACATTTACACCCAGATGGCATCTCAACGCTAACTACTCTCAGGAAATGAGTAACAGAGAGGCAGCTCTCCTGAACCCGACAATAAGATCTCTGTCCCTTATTCTCGATGTCTCCTTACCAGGGATGAACCAGTTACAAAACCGCGGTTCCCATTGACCCAATTACGACCAACCTGCACCTCCGTGCTCTCTCAACGTCTGCTTGATGGTCCATTATTTTATGTGAAGATTAAAGATGATAGTCTAATAATTTGCGTTAGTTTTTTACGTTGTATATGTTGATGGCCGTGTGAACCGTCCAGGAAGCTCACCATCCCTTGAGGTATGGCGTTGACGGTCAGTGCAATTTCGTGTTGGCAGCTCATGTAGACCATCGAGGCTCGGAGAAGTGGCTCGGAGAAGTGGCTTTGCCTTGTCCGCCTGGAGCTTGCTGGCGCTTGCTGGAGCCCGCTCCGTCAGTTCTCTCTACTCCTATGTTATTCGCCCTGAAGCCAGACCAGGATTTTGGTCCTCCTTTTCATTTTTTTCTGCATTCTCAATTTTTATTGTCTTTTTTGTTCACTGCACTTTGTGGAGTAGCACCCGCCTGAAAGTGTTCCCCAGGGCTCGGCGGCAGGACGCGTCCCCGGGCACAACGATTTATTCCTTCTACATAGCTCTCGTAAAATAGTATCAATTCGACAGCATGACCGCGGAGGAAGTATCAGATGCAACTGCTGGCGTTAAGCGAACCGCTGAGGAGGAACTGAGCTCCGTTTCGGCCGTTGACAAAAAAGTGAAGGTTGATGAACAAAACAGCAACACTGAGGAACCCAAAGCCTCTGCTGACGCTGTCAAGCCCGCTGAGGAGGAAGTGAAGGAGCCTGAGACTGAGGGCAAGGGTAAAGGAAAGGCCATCTCCGCCCCCAGCGATGCCAAGGGTGTCAATGGTGACGAGGAAGATGATGAAGACGAAGAGGACGAGGAAGAGGAAGAAGACGAGGAGGCAGAGGGAGATGATGATTTTGGCAGTGGCGACGACGACGATGATGACGATGATGACGTGCTCGATGAGATTGATACGTCCAACATTATTCCAGGACGACGAACTAGAGGCAAGAAGATTGACTACCAGGCTACCTTGGAGAAAATCAGGGCTGAGAAGGGTGGCCTTGACGATGACGAAGAAGATGATAGTGGAGAGTACGCTCCAGGAGCTTAACTTTAACTCTGTATACGCTGAAACGGATTCATGTAGGAAATGTATTTGTCAATATGCTCTGCCGGCGCGAGACGCGCGCGTGAACGCATCTGACGCCTGGAAGGCACTGATAAGGGCTCAGTATCGATTTATTGTCGACTTCCTATCTACTTAGCTGTCTCTTGATATTCACTTACTATCGAAGTGTTCCGCACTACTAGCTAGGGATCTAGCATGACACTTGTCAGATAGAATAGCTTCTATCTTTACGCGAACTCTCTCGAGGACTACTATTCAATGTAAACTCGTGTTTTAATAACAATCATTCATCTTCATAACCCTATGTGAATAACTAAAGCGTGGATATCAAAGCAAACACAAGCAGCACAATCAATATCAGGTGCCACTCATCTCACGCAACGCCTTACGTGAACGCCCCTCTCCTAGAAGACCCTTCTTAACAGCAATTGCTCTTGCTCTTGTTGTCCTCTGGGTTTGGAGAGAAGTCGATTTTGTCACCTTCCTTAAAGTTGCTCTTGTCAAGGTCTGTGTGGAGAGTCTGATCAGCATAATGTCTATAAATCTCCGTGAGAATATTTTGGAACGCAAGTTCGACATTAGTAGCATCCAGAGCAGACGTTTCAATAAAAAGGAGCTTGTTCTCTGCAGCAAAGGCCTTGGCTTCGTCAGTTGGAACAGCACGCAGGTGCTTCAAATCACACTTGTTTCCCACCAGCATTATGACTATTTGAGCATCGGCATTTTCACGCAACTCAGACAGCCATCTGGCCACGTTTTCATATGTCTCCATGTTGGAAATGTCATACATAAGAAGTGCACCAACTGCACCACGATAGTAAGCCGATGTGATGGCACGGTAGCGCTCCTGGCCTGCGGTGTCCCAGATCTGCGCTTTGATGACTTTACCGTCCACATCCACGGTTCTCGTGGCGAACTCCACGCCGATAGTAGACTTTGAATCTAGGTTGAACTCATTTCGCGTAAATCTGCCAAGAATGTTGGATTTACCGACCGAAGAGTCACCAATAAGCACCACTTTAAAGAGAAAATCGTATTCGTCACCCATATCAACAGTATAATATTAAGAAATGAGGCTGAGTGGTTTGTAGGTGATGTGGATGTGAAATTGAGGATTGAGATTATTGTGGTGTCGTTGCTGAACACAGGATTGGGACCGGTCTGGTACTCTTAGGGAAACCAAGCCACACGTACTAGACGCACTCGCAGCTGCAAACGGGGGGGAGGCTGAGACAGAAATAAATCAGAAAATTAAGCTAAAAATAAATATATTTGATTATAAATGCTTATCTGCCTCACCAGATCATTCTATAGTACTTGTGATATGTCCAGTTTCAGTAGCAAGCTCTCTGGCGGGCCATGTTGGGAGCCAGGGATGTCGATCAGAGCCTCGCTAATTAGTTTTAGAGCGAAATTGGTAGCAGGATCCTGAGGATTAGCGCGACGGGCATCAACACCTAGCCAGTGTTAAAAAAAATAAGAGCTTTCACGGCGGTTTCTTTGAGCTAGCCGTTAGTTATCATTTCCGCGGCTTTCAGTATCTCTAACGGCCATGAAATGAGCAGGCTGACTATTTTGGCCACTCACTTCCAAACAAGGCGCGAAGAGACAAGAGATCAAAATACGCTAGTGCTTTGACGCGTGACTTGCCCATCTATTACTTGCCACTTGCATTTTCTGTGCAGTCTCTGTATAGAAGAGTTGTGCTTTGTTTATTCAAAGCATGTGCTGATACTCCTGGTCTACAGCGCTCTCTAGCTCTTTCACGCTATCAGACACCTTGTCGAGATGCTTGATGGATTCAGTGACTTGATTGCTGAGTTCCTGGAATTCCTTCATCGATGAAAGGCGATCCTTTAGATTCTGTAGTTCTGAACTCTTCCAATTTTCTGGCAGCTGCTGCTGGCTCTCCCTTAGTATAGTGTCGTGACTGGTCAACAAGTCTGTCAATTTCATTTGCGAGTCGCGCAGCGATTCAAGAGCCTGAGAGTGGCGGACTCCGAAGAATGACCCTGCCTGTGACGTGTTCTCTGCTGCCTTCGACACTTTGTCTAGGACCGTCAGCTCTTGCCACAGTTGCTTTGGATCGTCGGGCATGCTGTGTGAAGGATAAATTGGGGTCACAGAAGGACCTAAGTGATAGAGAACTCTGGTGAGTGGCGGAGAAGCATAGGCAAGGGGTGAGTCCTAAGTAGAAAACAATTAAAATTGAGAAAATGCAATATGAGAAACTAACGAGATATAAAAGCCTCTGATTTCCAAATGCAACACTTCTGGAACGAATTCCAACGCGTACTCTCATTCACTGATAATGCCCAAATTGATCACCAAGCTCACTTTCGACGCGTATCGACGTGCGGCTGTGCACACAATTTGAGAAGTAGCGAGCCAGCTAAAAGTGTCGGCCCAGGTACTTGCTCCTTTTCTCTTACCACTCACAACCCCGCATGTCAGTCGTAATCGATACTGGGTTATTTCGCAAGAGGATCAAGGAGCTCCAGCGGGCTCTCGGTTCCACAATACCGAGTAAATCGCTGGTCATTGTCTCCGGCAAGCTCGACGAGGCTAACCCTTACACTAAGACGGCTGCAATGTACGTCTGGTTGCTTGGCTACGAGTTCCCTTCCACAGCACTGGCGGTGACACATGATCGGGTGATCTTTGTAATGACAGCCAAGAAGGCAGAGCACCTTGCAGAGCTAAAGAAAGAGGGCCTTGTTGAGATCTGGACGCGTACCAAGGACGCTGAGCACAATAAGAAGCTTTTCCAGGACCTGGCTGCATTGGTCAATGAGCAAGATGGAAGCGTAGGCTTCATCAACAAGGACAAGTTTGACTCGCCCTTCACAACAGAATGGAAAGACGTTTGGGAGGCTGACAAGGGTAAAGCTGAGGAAGTTGATATTTCACCAGGACTCGCCAACTTGCTCGAGGTCAAGGACGCCGAGGAGCTGCGTTCTATCAGATATGCTTCAAAGTGCTCTCTGGCTCTGCTGACTGACTATTTTTTCAACGAGATGGCTTCCGCTGTCGACGAGGAAAAGAAGGTGACGCACGCGCAATTGTCTGATAAAATCGAAAAGAAAATTGACGACGAGAAGTATTTCAAGGGTCTGAAGATCTCGTCCGAACTGGACCCTGCGCAACTGGACTGGTGTTATTCACCTATCGTACAGTCGCAGGAGTACGATCTCAAGCCGAGTGCTGTGTCGAATAACAAATCGCTACGCCACTCTGGCGTGATTCTGTGTTCTCTAGGATTGCGATACAAGTCGTACTGCTCGAATATAGGAAGGTCATACCTCATTAATCCCACCAAGCAGCAGGAAGAGAATTACAATGTTTTGGTTTCGCTGCAGCAGCACCTGCTCAACACATCCATCAAGGCTGGCGTTTCTTGTCGCTCCGTCTACGAAGCTGCAACTGCTTATATTAAGGAGCATGCTTCAGCAATGGAAAAGAACTTTATTAAATCGTGCGGTTGGGGAATTGGAATCGAATTCAGAGATACCTCATTAGCACTCTCACTGAAGAATTCTGATTCAAAGATCCTGAAGGATGGAATGACGCTCAATTTCATTGTCGGATTTTCTGATCTGCTTGAAAAGAAGCAGCAGTACTCTCTGTTTCTTATCGATACCATAAAGGTGACGGATGACAAGCCAGTGGTGTTTACAGGGTCACCCAAGAGTGTGAAAGACATTTCACTTTATTTGAAGGATGATGATGATGAGGAGGAGGACGTGAAGGCTGAAATTCACACAAACGGCAAGGCAAGATCTACAAGAGGAGGCTCAACGGTTCTCAGAACTCGACTGCGAGACGAAGACAAGGTGACCGAGGACCCGGAGAATAAGCGAAAACTTCATCAGGCAGAGCTGCACGACAAACTCCAAGGTGAGGGTGTGGAGCGCTTTGCTGATGCCACGGGAAAAGTTGACTCTGGCCCAGCGGTTGTCTTCAAGAAGTTTGAATCTTATAAACGTGACGAACAGCTCCCTCTCATTAAGGATTTACGTATCCATGTGGATTCAAAAGCACAGACTATTCTTGTTCCTATCAATGGACGTGCTGTACCATTCCACATTTCTGCTTATAAGTCAGGATCAAAGAACGAGGAGGGTGATTACACCTACTTGCGTCTTAATTTCCACTCGCCTGGACAGGCTGGATCAGGAAAGAAGGAAGACGTTCCTTTTGAGGATCCTTCGGCGAACTTCTTGCGATCTATCACTCTGCGCTCTAGGGATGGCGAGAGAATGGCACAGGTCTTCAAAAAAATTACAGACCTGAAGAAAGACGCAGTTAGAAGAGAGGCTGAACGAAAGGAAATGGCTGATGTTGTGGAACAGGGCTCTCTAATATCAATTAGAAACGCTCGCCCTGTAAGACTTGATAACGCCTTTGTTCGTCCTGGTCCAGAAGGCAAGAGAGTGGCAGGCATTGTGGAAATCCACGAAAATGGTCTACGCTACAACTCACCTGGACAGCAGAAGATTGATGTCCTCTTCTCTAATATCCAGCATCTCTTCTTCCAACCTTGCGATCATGAACTGATTGCTTTAATACACTGCCATCTCAAGTCGCCTATCATTGTAGGTAAGAAGAAGACGAAGGATATCCAATTTTATAGGGAGGCAACCGATATCCAATTCGATGAAACTGGAAACAGAAGAAGAAAGTATAGGTATGGTGATGAAGACGAACTAGAGCAGGAGCAAGAAGAGAGAAGGCGTCGCCAGCAACTCAACGCAGAATTTGAAAGCTTCTCCGAGAAGATTGCAAGTGCGTCACGTACACTGGAGGTTGACAGGCCGTTCCGAAAGCTTGGCTTCGAGGGAGTTCCATACAGATCGGCTGTATTTTGTCAACCAACCATTGACTGCTTAGTTCAGTTGATCGACCCACCATTTACGGTTATTACACTGTCAGAAATTGAGGTATGCCATTTTGAGAGAATTCAGTTTGGACTCAGGCAGTTCGATCTGGTGTTTGTTTACAAGGATTTTACCAAGCCTGTATCCCACATCAACAACATTCCAATGATACAATTGGATGCTGTAAAGGACTGGCTCAATGAGTCTGACATTCCATACTATGAGGGACCCGTCAACTTGAACTGGCCAACGATTATGAAAACAGTGATTGATGATCCTCACGAGTTCTTCAAGACCGGTGGATGGAGTTTCTTGAGCACAGAGAGTGACTCCGAAGACGGAGACGAAGAGTCGGAAGAGGACGCATTCACCCCATCTGATGAGGATCCGTCTGATGAATCTGCTTCAATTGATGAGGATGATTCCGAGTTCTCCGATGATGGATCAGAGGAAGATGAAGAGGAAGAGGAGGAAGAGGGTCAAGACTGGGATGCTTTGGAGGCGGAAGCCGAGCAGCAGGACAGAAAGAGGAAGAGGTAGAAAAGAAATAGCGCACTGTAAATTTTAAGTTGATGATATAATACTTTCGTGTAGTTCTTAGCCTCATCTCGCTCTGTTACCCTACCACAGCCTAAATATCAGCCAAATGCTCGGATGCGGACATTTATGGAGCGACTCCTGCCAGATATGGTTCCGTTTGGTAATCTCGGTAGGTATTGTTGTAGACAGCTATCTAGTTGTAGTGGCCCCAGGTATTCATCATCAAATCGTTGGAAAGGACGCCACTCTTCGGATTGGTTTGTTAGGGAAGCCAAAAATCGACAGTACAAGTCAAGGGCAGCATTCAAACTCAATGAAATACAGAAGCGGTACAAAATATTCAAAGCCAACCAAACGGTTGTTGACTTGGGATTTGCACCTGGCTCTTGGTCTCAAGTGGCCTATGAACATACACGTCCACATGGGAAAGTTGTCGGTGTTGATATCCTTTATCACGCTCCCCCGACAGGGTGCAGTGCTATTCAGGGAAATTTCTTGAGTCGTTCAGTACAAGATGAATTGAAAAGTTTGCTATATGACCCTGATTGGATGAAACCAAAGCAGGACATTGTCTTTGACGAGTCTGACGCCGATTATTTAACTGACAACCTTTCCACGGGAGACATTATTGAGAGTTCCTCTTTAAATGATCCCGCCAGCCATGGACGAATTGATAATACCGACGCTGCCGACAGCAGCAGTCTTCAGCATGCGTCTATGCACCTAACGGTGGATGTGATTTTAAGTGACATGTTAGTACCATTCCCTCAAACCCACGGGTTTTTCTCTAGAAGTATCACTGACCCCTATCTCAGGCTATCGAATACCAGCGGAATTGCAGTACGTGACCACGCTATGAGCATAGTAAGTATAAGTAAAACACAGCCAGCTGTTGTCTGGTTACCAAAATCGTGTTCAGGGAATTGCAAGTACTCAAGTTATGAAGTTCACTAACAACAGGATTTATGTGATGCTGCTCTAATGTTTGCACTTGACACTCTTAAACCAGGGGGGTCATTTGTGTGCAAATTTTATAGTGGATCCGAAGATAAGTTTCTAGAAAGACGACTGCGAAAGACTTTCCGGACAGTGAAGCGTGATAAGCCCACGGCTTCAAGGAGCGAGTCTAAAGAATTGTATTTTGTTTGCCTCGGGCGTCAAATCTCTGCTACGAAAGAAAATGTATTTGGCTTAAAGCCAAAGCTATGAACCTGCTATTGCGCTACTCATCATCGGAATCGTCCGATTCAGACTCGGCAGTTTTCAGCCACTCTATCCATTTTGCGGCAAGGGTGCGCACTTCACTGTCCTGTCTGCCGTCATCCCACCATTTAAAGACTTCCGATTCATCGACAATATCGCTATCATAGAGGAATACGGCAGTGAAAAAGAGAATCTTTGATCCATCCTTCAACTTAGAACACTGCTCTTCAACTCTTTCCAAGTAATCTGCCTGATCATTTCGATCAAGGATGCTACGTCGAATTAATTGCTGCCATCTGTTGTGCACTGTATTCACCGCAGACTTTGCGTCCAACCCCTTAGAGTTAATTAAGACATTGACATGCTCAACAAGGGCAATTGCTACAGCAGCACGCACTTCATCGTAACCACTATTCATTGTCATTCGCAACGTATTCAATTCCAAAACGGCAACGTCCACCTCATGATTCTCTTTAATAGACCGTTCTAGCGAAAGTAGCGCTTCCTTTTGGAAGGACTCATCGTCGTCTGAGGTTTCGTCCTGCTGGACAGACTCGTGATCGACGTTCCTCCTGCCGAAGTCCTTAGAAACTATACTAGAGTCCGAAAGTTCAAAATCCCTAAGTTCATAGACAAGTCCATCGACAATTGCCTTTGAGAGCGACTTATTCGAAAACACAGAGCTCGTCTCTGACTCGTCGTCGTCTGATTCCTGATCAGTAGAATCGAAGTTATCACTTGCATCACTTGAAGTTTCGAGCAGGCCAGCAGTGCCTTCTGTCAACACGGAATCTGAAACCAGCTCCTCGTCTTCACCCACTACCACATTCGAACACACTATCGAACCCGATACAATTTTACTTCCCCGCTTCAACGTGGCACCGTCCGCTACAATCGAATTTCTTACGATAACGTCATCCTCAATAACAGTGCCATCCCAAATGTAAGATGACTCAATGATAACGTTCTTGCCGATAATACAATTGTTACCAATGCTAGATTGGCGAATAAGCGAGCCTTCGCCAACATGCACTTTTGCACCAATGATAGTGTTGGCCTCAATCGAGCAGTTATGAGCTAGTACCACCCCCTGTGACTTGTAAATGTTGTCTGTAGAATATGAATACATCTGCCCCTCGTGAAGGTTTGCTTCTGGGACAAGAGGGTAGGTATACCTTGACAGAATATCTTTAGAAACAGCGTCGTATGTTTGCAAGTTCTCTACTCTTGCAGCGTACCCACTCTTCAGAATGTGGCAATAAATTGTCTTGCCAAGAATGTCAGAGATGAGAATGTTGCGTACAAAATCTGTTCGAAGATCCCTGTAATCGAAGTTTTCAGAGAACAGAGCAGGAATATCTGGAGTGCAAATATCAATATGCGCATCGATAAGATCATTGCGAAATCCCACGTTAGCAGCTTCACTCAGCACTTCCACGTCAAGCGAGAGTGTGCGGCGATCATATGGAGCTGAAGCTTGTTCATAGCGAAGGCATCGGTCCGTGGATGAATCCACAACGAAGAGCCCCGGACTCTTCCGAGTTCTTGTGCGATGGAAAGCTGATGACTGTCTCAAAACCATGGTCATAATGCAGTTCTTGTCAGTGGATTGACGACGGTCAGCATGGGCTTTCAAGGCTGGCGCGAGATCAACGTTTGAGACAACATCTCCACTCACGAGAATAAAATCGGTTCTGATAATGCCACGCTCGTCAACATCTCTCAAAACATCACCAACGCACTCGCATTCAGGCTGTAGGAGCACTTTAACTTCAAACGGTGATTCTGTAGTCATCCATTTCGACTTCTCCATGTATTCCTCCACCATCTCGGCATGCGATGAACACATGATGTAAACTTGATCCACGTTACTCTTTGCTAGAAACTCCAATGTGTAGTCAATGAGAGGCACATTAGCAACATGCAACAGACATCGTGGTTTTGTGAGAGAAAGCGGCCGAAACTTAGGAGAGAAAGAGTCAGCCAAGACAATTGCTTGAAGGGGCTCTTTTGGGCCACCTTTTTTGGGAGGCATAGTTGGCAGTAAAACTAATGAGCAATGTTTTCGCCAAGGTATAGAAGATTACCTCTGAAGAACTTAGTCTTAAGTCTGTAACGACTCCTCTGTAGGGTTTTGTAGGCAATACGAAAAAAACCCACACTGGAGTTGGGATGAGATCTCACATCTGCATGACTATGACATTTTCCGTTCGGGTCTCAGATCTCACAAAGTAGAATTTTGCATTGTCTAATTCTTTAGAAATATATCCATTAGAGATATAAATAATCTTGACTATGCCAACTTGCAAGAGATGTGGGGATCCCACAGCCAACATTGTTTCTAGAAAAGAGCCATTCTGCGAGACTTGTTTTGTCAAATTCGTCATGGGTAAGGTTCGTAAGCAGTTGGAACCTTTCAAAGTAGACTTCAAAACTGGAAATGTTCCTTCTCTTTGTCTTCCCATTGATTTGAGGCGGACAAATGTTGTTTTGATCGATATGTTGATAGATATCATTCGTCAACAACAAGAAAAGCATGGGAAGCAGGGCTATAAGATTGTTGGCCCATTCATAAAGTCGACTGAGAAAGCTTCTAGTCAGGAAGGATTGGAAAAACTTAGGCAGCGGTATCCAGAGCTTGAAATTAAGGAATTGGATGCAGCGAAAATACTTCAGCATATTGAATTGTCGAAGCTCTCAAGAACGGCATCTCAGGACGTTGTACGCGAAATTGAAGATAATATCCTTGAATCCTTCTGCAAGAGTCAAGATTTGCGCAACATTATATGCGACCTATCGATGACGGAGATGGCTGGTAGAGTGCTTTCTTACACCATAAAGGGAAAGGGAATTCGTCTAGCTGAATTGAGTACTAACAAAATCTCACCACTCTGTGAGGTATACGGCACTGAGATAGATCAATATGCCACAATCAAACACTTGCATGACCTTTGCGTTCCCCCTGAACGCGTGCCGGAAGTCACAAAGCTACGAAGTATTGACGAATTGGTGAATCAGTACTTTGAGAACGTAGAACAAGGCTTCCCATCTGTGGTTTCCACAATCGTGAGAACGGCTAATAAGCTCGCTGGCCAATCTATATCGGAGGATTCTTGCATGCTATGTGGAAAGCCCAGAGAGCCTGACTCTGTCCACTGGATGAACAAGATTTCAGCCTCTGCGATGCAAGATGAAGTACCACTATGCTATGCCTGCATACGTACAACTGAAGGACAAAACATAAAAGACTTGGAAATAGCCGCCATTATCAAGGAAGCGGAGTTGTAACCTGGGCGGATATATATTCCTTTGCATTCCTTGCTCTGTTCTTGCCGAAGATGTTTGTTACTGCTAGCTATATCAAAGAAGTCGTGTCTGCGATGACAGCCCTTAACGCTATGGCATGTCCGCATTAGCCACAGTAATCTTACGCGCGAGAGTGTCATTGCTAAATAATGAGCTATACCACTAAAGCTCTACTTTCTCTGGCCATAGGCTCTTGTGGCGTAATGGCCATCGATGACGATAATGTCCTGAGGGCGATAATCATGCTTGCCTGAGAAGTAAGACTCGAGAATGTTTTTTGTTCCGGCGGCATATCTATGCTGAGCATCCAGTGAGGTGCCTGAGATATGAGGAGTCATGGCGTTTCCAGCACCATACTTGTTGGTCATTGTTCTCCAAGGGTGATTCTTAGGTGCAGGTTGAGGAAACCATACATCTCCACCATAGCCTCGGAGCTGGCCAGAAGCCAGCGCATCTGCTACATCTTTCTCATTGCAAATTGCTCCACGAGCAGTGTTAACCAGCCAAGCGCCCTTCTTCATCTTGGAAATAAGCTCCTTGTTAAAGAGTCCTCTGGTAGACTCATGCAGGGGACAATTAATTGTGACGACATCCGCCTGTCCAAGCATCTCTTCTAGGCTCTCTACCCTGCGGCAACCTATTTTCTTTTCCACTTCAGGAGAAAGAGGTTGGTAGTCGTAATAGAGTAGCTCTTTGCAATCAAATGGAACAAGTCTTTCCAGAACCCTGGAACCAATTCTTCCCACGCCTACGGTAGCTACAACCTTCCCTTCGAGGTCATAGGAATCTTTTGCAACTGCAGCTACGTCCCAGGCTCCACTCACAATCTGCTCATGAGCGGGGACAAAATTGCGCACCAAAACGAGCATTGTCATGATTACATGCTCAGCTACAGAGGTGACGTTCGAACCGGTGACTTCGATAACGGCAATCTTACGCTCGTTAGCAGCTTCAAGATCGACGTGGTCAGACCCTACACCAGCAGTGATGCAAAGTTTCAAGTTCTTGGCCTTACCAATTCGCTCTCTGGAAATGTAACCAGGGTGAAAGGGGGTAGTGATAATCACCTCTGCATCAACCAGCTCTTTGTCCATTTCGGAATTGGCTCCCTCCTTATCGGAAGTGGTGACAAGAGTGTGTCCTTGAGATTCAAGCCATTTGCGTAAAGCAAGTTCATTCTCAGCAGCACCTAAGAGTTTAGGCTCATCGCGGGCATGCTGGTCAGCAGAGTACAATACGAGGAGAATCTTGGCCATTTTGTTCTTGTTTCAGGTCGGTACCTCAGATAATGAATGTACCCCCTGGCTGAAGAGGCTCTTATATAGTGACAGAATTGTGGGTTCTTGTTCCGCCAATAATCTTCGTAGAGGCGTTACTGTCTTTCTCATTAGCGCGACGCCGCATAAACCTCCGGAGAGATACATCCGGGCTGAGCTACATCAGTTGCAAAATGCGGGGCAAATGCGGCTTACAGTTACCTGGAGAGTGCGGTTCGTTTGAGGCGGCTGCATATCAAGATAGGTCCGATGTTTGTCCGGTAGCTTGGCAGAGCATTGTAGGAAATGATATGCCTTAATATACTGTATTATCTCTTATGGCAGCTTATCATATGCTAAGCCTACATCACTCTGAATATTAAACGCTTCACCGATCTTCATTTCAGTCTGATCTCTTGTCGTTCCTGACACTTACTTTTCATGAAACTTCTCGACGCACGCTCAGGTGGGGGGACAACGCTGAATGTGGGGTTCTCCCGCTTTTTGTATCCCAGAAAGGTAGTAACATCCGCAGGACGATAAATGAAACTAAAAGAAACATACAGGAACATGACGCGGCACCGTGAACGTGAATTCTAGGGTTGAAACTGCCAGCGCAGTGCATATTTAGCTACAATATCAGGTTGCTCTATGAAATAGCAACGATAAAAGGCACACAAGACTTTCAAAACAAGCCGAAGCATTATTAGAATTGTAATAAATATAAACTAACTGGGTGAACCTCTCTGGGACGTCATTCTAAAGCTGTCTTTTCAAGCAATTGTCTGTGGCACTGCAAATATGTCGTTAAAATATTCAATCAGAGCTTGTGTGCCATCATTTCTTGCCTGCATGTCGGTAATTTCTCGCTCATCAACTTCATGTCTAGCCAATGTGGGCGCAAATACCACAGCCAGATTTTTTGAATTCATCAGGTTTCGCTCTGAAAACGTGACGACCTTGCATAAATGTCTTATCACATATTCAAGACAAGTCCGATTAGCTAGAGGCATAACGGAAAGCATTCTTTGCATTGAATCTAACGTCGCCTTGGCATCAGTCTGATTGCCGGATTCAATGAAAAACTCGTACGCTTTATGAGAAATCAAGGCATCTGGCAAATTACGCAAAAACTGTTTCAAGGCAGAAGTCACGCCAGCAATATCACCCTCTAACACTTCTGCCGGTACCAGATTGCCTTCTTCCGCGGCCCTCGCAAAGGCCTCTTCGATCGACACGATCTGCGACTTGCCTCCAGACTTTCGATAGACTCCCTCATAAGTCATTCCTCGCTGCTCAACTTCACCAATGCACTGCGTAACTATCAGGGGGATCTTTCGGTTCTCCAATTTCAAGCGCTCATCTAGCGTCAACCCCGCTAAGGGTGACACATTTTTAGACGGCACAGACCCTAAATTAGGTCCCGGTGAGGGTAGAGCATGAGGGGACTGCTGAGCCTTTTTTGAGCTTGGGTACATGATGTTGAGTCCTGAATTCATACTTCCTGAATTCGAAAAAATAGTGCTGGACTCATTATCTTGAAAGTTAGTACTTGCTGAATGTGATAATTGATGCTCTTGCTGTGATTGATCAGTGGCAAAAACTTTGTTCAGCTTTGCAACAGCAGCTCTTGGACGCTTCCAAAAGGTTCTCTTATCTCGATTACGGCTGTCAACAGAGTTAGATGCATCCAAAATGGTAACCATTTGTTCTTCGTTAACGCCGCCATTTCCTAGGTTGATTGATGGAACACCTATACTCGAGTTAGATGTTGAAGATTCATTTCCGAGAAGAGGAGCGGAAGTACTTGATTGAAAGGTAGGGGCCCCAGAGCCTGCTGTTGTACTAGCTCCTACCTGACTCGAACCGCCCGAAAGAGGCAACTCATTCACGTAAGGGCCAAACTTCTCGATCAGCTGTTTGGTGAGGGTGTTGTTCATATCGAGCAGTTGAGAATTCCTGATATTCAATACACTAGACTCTTCAGCCAGTGCATCACGCTTCTTCTTGCTCTCATTTATCTCGCCAGCCAAAGAGTCTCGTTTCAAAATCAACTCAGCGATCTCACTTTGCAATTGAATCTTCACATCCTGTAAGCGGTCTACCAGCTCATCTGCCAACTGAGGAGCCTCTTTGGAAGAATTGATGACCTCTAACTCACGCTCTGCAACTTGTTTTGCAGCATTCAAATTTGCAATCGTCTTTCGTCTTTCCAATATACCTTCTTCTAAATCTTTTCTGTTTCCATGTGTTGCTTCTAGCTCTGCAATCCTTGCCTTGGCAGCGGCTAACTCAGAAACAGTTTGAGAATTCAATTCTTGAGTCTGCGATGGTGCTTGGGACTGTTGCTGAGGTTGAGGTGCACTTGTCTGATTTCTAAAGTTGAACAAGGACATAGAGTTCGAAAGTGACAAAGTTGCAGATTGCAATGAAGATTTCGGGGAAGAGCCCTTGTCACTGCCAGAGCGCTTATGACCAATTGATGAAAGACTCGTTGAGCTATTCTTCCTCTTAGCCAGCAAGTGAGAAATGTTGGGTGCATTAGAACCAGAGATTGTAGTGCGTCCCACTTCATAGTCACCTATTGGACTACCTGGCCACTCCCCTTCATTTCCTGGAGACCCGATATTCCTGCGGGCATGGCGAGGAGACTGTGGGGTTTGTGGGGTTCGTCTGATCCCCGCGAGAGAACCGTGGTGTCGTGAATTGGGCGTAGATGGGGTCTCCTGAGTATCGTCAAAATTCAACGGATGAGGCGATGATGGTCGCAACCCCGAACGCTCTGGAACATAACTACCCTGCGGAGAGAGTAATGCATCCCTCGGTGAATTTTCTTTGTTCTCAATGCTTCTTGAGCTCTCTGAAAACTGACGTTCCATTCTCACAGCAGATGGGTCACGAACGGCAGATCTTGGCCGCGACGACGAAATCTCTCGAGAGTGCGAGTTGGATCTGACCATGGAGCGTTCTCGAACCCCAGACCTACCACGCGCACTAGATCTTTCTGGAGCCACCAATCCAGCTTCCTTTCTATTCCGACTGATGCGAGATTCGCGACCGTCCCGTGCATCCTCAAATTTGTCTGACAATATGCTTTCTGTAGATAGCCTCGTCCGTGGTTGCTTGTCTGGCGCTAACGAGGACTTGTCAACTGATACTCTCGAGCTTGCAGGAGAGCTATTGCGATCTTGGCTCTCCGTAGGCATCCTCTCCTGTGCCCTGGATGAATGTGGACTGCTGAGCCACGTTTGCTCATGGTGCTTCTGATCATCAAGGTTAGATGGCCTTCGTGAGCGTCTACGACCAGGGTCGTAGATGTTGATTACATTTCCAGAGCCTTCATCCTCGTCTGAGCCACCAGAAGGAAAAAATATCTGTGAAGCACGATTGTCCACATTTTGCACCTCGCTCCCCGAACTCGAATTTTGAAAGTCATTCTCACCTTCTACAACAGAAATAGAGGGAATCGTAGAACTATAGTCCAACTTAATCGGTATCTTTTGGCCAGAGGGATCACTTGAAGGAGGAACTTCTTTTACTTGGGCGGGAGAGGACCGATCCGACCTTATGGGGTCATCTTTCACTCCTTGTTGAAACGGTGATTCTGACGAAACGGCTCGCGGAGCATTCTTTGCTTTCGGAGAGGTATTCAGCGCTGCTATATCCAAGCCTGGTGGCAGAGAGGGCAGTGACTTCTCTTTAGCGGACGACAACATCGCAAGCGAAGAGTAATGGTTATTTTCGCCCGCGTTCAGCGATTGAAGTGACCCCGATGACCCGTGGTGAACAGGATAATGGCGCCCAAGTTGACCAGCACCAGCACCACTGTGGGCAGACCCGTTGTTAAGCGACGACTCTGATGTGGTGCGCATAGGAACACGTCGCTTTGATGGTGTTTTCTTCTTCTTTGCGAGTAGCTTTTCGTGGCAATTCATACAAAATATACCCTGGCCAGTCCGCGCATATTGCAGGTCTTCAATACGTTTTTTGCAGTTTCGACACTTGAAACAAGACGAACAAAACGCTTGATCACCGGTTAATATTGCGAGATCTTCAATTTTACGCTTACAGACACAGCAATGGTACGAGCAGTTGTTACAAACGAGATTGCCATTTCCTAAAACCAGGAGATTCGTATCTGAATCCAGTTGCTCGTCACATATACTACAACGGAAGCAGTCAACGTGCCATCTATTGCCGCCTAGGTTAGTTCAGTTATTCTTACGATACGCGTGAAGTGGACCAGAGAAATGCATGACGAACAGTTTACAACGCCAATTAATCGGCGCTCTGTCTAGAAAATCACAGACCCTGTTGCGTTACACTGTGGGCAGAGCTACACCGCGTTCATCTAGTTCTAGGTAATGCCAGCAAGCGCCACAGGAAGTTCTCGTCAGTGTGCCAACCCCCGACATGTATAGGCGCCTTCTGAGACCCGTAAATTGCCATCCACTTGAGTGTATCGCGAATGTTCATTTGCCATTTTGCTTTCCAAGGCTTGCCGTGATATCGAACACCTTGAGAGCGGTATTTGCGACACGCTGTGTACATAAGAAGCTAGCATCGAGGCGCCCCTAAACTACCGACACATATGTATCCAGTGGTCCTACACGACTCGCATTTGACATTCTAATCGGATATACGACAGTGTGACAAATCCTGATACTTGCTGCTTCCAATATTTCAACGGTACGCATACACGCACACTTACTGCTCGCTGAGAGCACACAGGCACGCGCAACACGTCGGTCCACCTCGCTTTTCTATACCCCTTCGCTTCGTTTGCTTTCTATCCTTTCAGCCGAAAGCCTGAAAATCGACTTCATCGATGTTAGATATTCATAGCTACTTACCAAGTTCGTAGGCTCTCCCTTCTTCCAACATCAGGCCACACTTTTTACAGTGCCTAACATTTTCATCGAAGTACAGCGGTGTCGAAGCATCGGTGTCCATTTTACACCGTCCTCGTGTTGTGATCAGCTGTGGCAGCTGTTTTCAAAATCGATTTGTTGGATGACAAAGTAAGTAATGAGTTCGTGGGTGTGGGTGTGGGTGGCCTGGGAATGCAATGGACGCTAGGTGGGAACGTGATTTTTCTTTTTCAGATTTTATTTTTTGTAAGGAGTTGCGCGTCGCGAGATCCATCTCCGCTCTTTGGGGGCGGCTGATGAGGAGAAATATAGAGGCCTCGATATATTCGTGATCGTCGAACAAGCAAACCTGTAGACATCACGCCTCGTTTTGTCAGCTCGGACTTGGCGGTGTAGATAAACTGCGGTTCTCCATTGGTAATTAATAAGAGCTTTCTTGCGCCTACCATTTCATAGATAATGATCCTGACTTCATAAATACTACTATTTGAAATGGGTACTAGGAATTGTGTTTCTGCTGGTAACAAGCAAGCGTTTGATTTCATATTGTCAACCTAGGATGCGTTGCGGTCGAGAAATAACCATCATAGAACTCGGCACGAAGCCAGGGCCAAAGCAATACTGTAGCTGATACGCGTTTTTGACATTTTTGAGCATTGCATGAAGCGATACGGGTGACGTTCCGCACTTCTGGTAAGTTCTTAAAGGCATGTATTTAGAAATATTCGATGTTAACTGAGTTTAACTTAGTCTCTTCCTTATCGAATTTCTTTTTCAGATGTCGCTTTCAACCTATCCTATTTCAGGTTCTTTGTTGTGGGACAGTGCATGTTCGACCACTTTTGGGATATCTATCAACCCTCGGATCCGCAGCCACAGACGACTTCAATGTCGATGGTGGCCACTATTCTCAAGAGAATATTTGCTCCCCCAGTACGACTCCTAGTTTACAGTCCAGAGTCAATGTCCACCCCATTGGGGCTATTTGCTCATGCTCCTCACTAATACTACAATTTTGCGGACCGCGTCACTACAGATGCCATTCGCTTTTCAACCCGGTCGTTAAGAAAATCCATATAGTCCTCTGAGCGTATTGTAGTTCTTTCAGGCTCACGCTCTCCGTATAACCTGCCTCTGTCGGAGATGAATGGAAGGATAGCATTGAAAGTTTCATCAGGATTCGTCAACGGCAACAGATGACCAACCCCTTCAATGATGACCTCTCGACTTGCTTGATTAAGCCGTTTCGCGATGGCTTGAGCGTTCCCAGGCGCCGTGAAGAAATCTTTCAGGGACCCATGAACGTGTAGTACAGGGACGCTGACCATTTGCCATATGTTCCATGCGAACGGAGCCAAGAGCATATTTCCCAAGTAAGATCCTGTCTGTTGAACTGCTGGCGTCTTGTGATACCAATATTCACCGTCGTAATCTAATACGCCCTTGCAGAAATCGGAAAGCACTTCTGGGTGGGCACCGCGCAAGCGCTTCGAGATAAAGGCTACAGCTTCTTCTCTGGTTTTCCATCTGAGGTGTCGCGGTGTCTTCTCGTGTATTATTCCGCTGAATTTTACAACTCCTTTCTGCGCTTCAAGTACATACTCGTTATAGTCGAAAGGTATGTCCCCGGGTGGGAGTGGCATCACTGCGTCTAGTGATACGACAGAATCATACAGTCCAGGTTCAAATATGGCGGCCAACGTGCTTGCCGTTGCGCCCATTGAATGTCCAATGAGAATAATGGGGCCACCTTGGCGAATGCTTGCCCTGGTCACCTTGATGATGTCTCGCGCGTAGTCGGTCCATGAGTGGATAGCACCTACTATTCCGACGTTTCTAGAATACGAGTCGCCGTGGTTGATAGCGTCTAGTGCGACGACGGTGCCTATACGATCTCCTAGTGCTCTTATGAATCGCTTTATCATATAGTGCCACGCTTCTTTCCCAAAGGTATTTCCGTGCGCGAACACTAGATTTATCCCTGGTCCATTAGTGTACCTGTTATATGCGATACACATAGGCGCATCGGAGAGGGCGGAATCAATATCACTGCGAGGGGAATGGGCATCACATGTAAAAAGAAGCGGGCGCAATTCAGAAGGCATACTAAACAAACAACACAGTCACCGACTGGATGTAAGCATTGCGTTACATAGGACAGAATTTATAGACGAGTTGTTGGGATATTGCCTCGGCCTGGAGTCCCACCGCGCAATAAGATTTGTGGGGGTAGGGAGCCGGCCGGATGGCTATTTAGAGACCAGCTGTCGGGATATGACTGGGCCGCTAAATCACCACCAAGTCACCGAGCCACCGAGCCCGGTGGCAAATAGGATATGTGGGGTAAGGTGCAAGGTGCCGGCTTGCCCGCTGCAGGCAAGGATGGGCATTTACCGCGGCGAGTATTCTGGCAAGGCTTCTTCTTGCGATACGCGCTGATAATTGTCCAGAAACTCGACAACACCCCCATCCATGAACAATATACGCAGGGTCCAGAGCTCACCCCAGAGATTGCCATCTGCGACAGGAATGAAATCACACTCCCACCCATTTGGGCCAATCCATGGCTGGTGAAGTCGCGGATTCTTCACCAGATTCAAAGGGACGGCCAGAGACGCAAATCGCACGTCATGATTGTCCCTCTTTAGCGTGCCCTCTCCTTCCGGCAGAGCGACTAATCGTTGACGAGACATGTAAATGACGGCACTACAGCTAACGCATCGCTTCCCTCTATTGTAAAGTTCCACAACAAAGCGTCCAGAAGAGGTATAGATAAACTCCTCCGATGGTAGTGCTACCGGAGAAGCATCCTTCACCATCACCCAGTTAATAGACATATTTGGCCACAATCTTAGGAGCAACACTGCCAAGATTACTGTTGGGATAAATGACATCACAACATTATCAAACAACCCTAACCCACATAAAAATATCACAGAATAATTAAATTTCAAATTATTACTAATCTAGAAAAGAATAAAATATTAGTTTATAACAAAAAATTCTAAATATATATAAAATATATAACTATCCAGAAAAACAGTATATTTTCAATAATAATTTAAATATATCTGCTTATAAATTATCGGAAGTTATAAGTTCCGTCATTAAGCATATGGTCAGAATTTTGGCAAGCTCTCTAGATGCCCGTAGCCTCAGTGAGAAGCGATTGATCGACCTGCGAATACGGGACCCGCCGTATTGAAACTGGGTGCCTCGTGCTCTGGTAGTTTGTCGAAGAGTTTCTGTGCCCTGATAAGCAAAGGACAGTGAATGGCACCAGGTTCTGCTGTCTAGCGGATTAAACTTCCCAATTGGGATATCAAAACTATTATCTGCTTACTACATTGTCCCAACTTCCGCCCCGTTAATTACTCCCATACGGGAGGTATTGTCATTTAGATAAGGCTCTCCTACTTCTTTAATTTATAGGGGGCTCAAAATTCATAGTTTTTCTTGGTGAATAATTCGATTCTCCAAGATCCTTAATCAATTTATTGGGCCCGTTCGAGAGGGTTACCTACGAAATTCACACAAATCCAGCGGGAATCGTTTTACCAAGGGGCGGATTACTTGCGCAGTGGGGATAAATAAGATTCAGTTTAACGACTGTTTGAACTTTTGAAATTTTTTACACTTTTGCAGATAACGTTATTATCGATGGAGTCGCAAATTTTGATAAAAGCTCCATTGGCCAAATGGTAAGGCGTCCGCCTCCTAAGCGGAAGACTGCGGGTTCGAGTCCCGTGTGGAGTGGGTATTCTTTTTGTTCCATACTTAATGATTATTGCCACAGCAAGCTTTGTTTTTTTTGCCCGTATATAATGATTGTACATTTATATGGAGGAGCAATTTCTGCCGATCTTCCAGATGGCTTTCAGGATGTGAGCCAGTTGCGCCAAGTTCCGGACAATCAAGAAGTTTTCGTTCAAAAGGATAACGAGAGTTCCATTATATTTGAACTTCTTGAACACATTCAAACAAGTACAGATAAGGAGGCGGTACAGGAACATCTACGTGAACTGGCGGATCTGAATGATGCCGACATGACAGTTCTTTCTGTTGATGAAACTCCAGTGCAAGTACCCGATTCCAGAGGCTATGCTGCGGCTACCATTCAAACTATTTCTAAGTGGGGACAAGATGATAAGAGGGGCAAAGTATCTATTTTTATTGGAGTGCTAAGGATACCAAAAGTAGAAACCGATCTGATAGTCTCAATTAATTTGCCTGGTGCTTTGGAGAGTGAGGGATCTCACCGAAACGAGAACCTTCAGTTGCTGAAGGAAATAATGAAATCAGTATCGATCGAAGACTGGAGTCTGTTTAATTGACACGGACTCAGAGTCCCGTTAGATATAGCACAGGCTCTGAAACAAGTTCGACGAGAAAGTGGGTGCTGCAATTCTAAGCACGACATCTTGAAAACTCGAATGATGTTTGCAGAGGACAAACAGTGAAATTGTTATATTTTTGATTAGGTTAGCTTATCTGCTCTTTTTATTGCGGACATCATCTCCTCTGCACCTCGATTTGCATTGTGCGGCTGATGGTTCTAGAAATTTTTTTTTCTATTGTATGGGCGATTACAGCTCAGCCTTTTCATACTAGTTTAGATGCCTAAAAGACCAGCCCATGATGAGCCTCTACAGAAGGTGGGTGCTCCCAAGGTAACTGAAGAGTCCAATCCTACGCGTGGCCAGCCCATTGAAGAGGAGAACGATGCTCAAATGCAGTTCGAAGACGATTACAGTGATGAGTTCGAATCTGAAGAAATCTATGAGGCCGGTGATGAAAGTGACGAAGATGAGGATGAATACGAGGGAAACTCAAGGGCCATGGACATGAATACTATTCCTGAAGAAGAGGAAGGGGATGAAAAAGAGAAAGAGTCGAAAGCTCAGAAAGCGACTCGTAAAAGCCGAGAAGTGATCCAGGAAGTGTTTTTGCCCAACAGAAATGCGCTCGGAGAAAATGAGACTATGGAGCCTGATCTATCGACCTATCATATGCTGCACTCGGTTAATGTTACGTGGCCCTGTCTTTCATTTGATTTGTTGCCTGATGACTTGGGCGATGAGCGTCGAACATTTCCACAATCACTATATATGGTAACTGGAACTCAGGCTGAGAAGCCGAAGGACAATGAAGTTCTTGTAATGAAATTGTCGTCATTGGCTAAGACGTATCATACAGATGAAGACGAGGATGATGAAGACGAAGAAGACGAAGATGGAAATGACGAGGATCCCATTTTGGAGTCTAGAAGTCTGCCAGTTCAGACAACAACAAATCGTATTAGGCTTAATCCACAGGCGAAATCGACAGGTGAATATTTGACGGCATCTCTGGGCGAAAATGGAGATGCTTACATCTGGGATATCACTCCCTTCTATAGAGCATTTGACTCTCCGGGAACTGTTATCACCAAGCAAATGAAAAAGCCATTATACACTATCTCAGCTCATGGCGGTATTGAGAGCTATGCATTGGATTGGAATCCACACGTTCCCTCAGGACAATTATTAACCGGTGATATATCTGGAAAGATTCACCTTACCTCTCGCGGACAATCCAACTGGGTTACGGAGAAGACTCCATTTGTTGATGGCACTGATTCTATCGAGGAGCTTCAGTGGTCGCCATCTGAAAGGACAGTGTTCGCATCTGGTAGTTCTGATGGTTTTGTCAAAATTTGGGACACTAGAATCAAAAATCGCAAACCCGCTGTTTCGGTAAAGGCATCCGAGAGTGATGTGAACGTGATGTCTTGGAACAACCTTACCCAATACCTTCTTGCATCTGGCCATGATGATGGCTCGTGGTCTGTGTGGGACCTACGACACTTTAAGGCTGCTAAACCCTCTTCTGTTGCATCCTTCAACTTCCACAAAAAACCTATCACCTCTTTGGAGTTCAGCCCTAATGACGAATCAGTGATTGCAGTTGCATCAGAAGATAACACGGTGACTCTGTGGGATTTGGCAGTAGAAGCTGATGATGAAGAAGTGGCCAGTCAGTATGCCTCTGGAGAGTTAGATGGTGTTCCCTCTCAGCTGCTCTTTGTACACTGGCAGAAAGATCCCAAGGAAGTACATTGGCATAAGCAGATACCGGGCACGTTAGTGGCGACTGGTGGTGATGGATTTTCCATGTTCAAAACTATCTCCGTTTGATTATCGCTGGGTATGCTCGTAAGATAGTTATCAATAAATATTTAAATGCTCCTCTTTCTATCATTATCTCTGAGAGCTGCCACGTTGATTGATTAATCACCGGAAGTTGCACCCTCCACGGACGATATTGTGTCTTTAAGAGTCTTTCCGGAAGGATCAATCGCCTTTAGAAACCGGGCCACGTTGCAGCAAAGCTCCCAGTCACCTACACTTCTGGCGGCCTTCAACAGTATTCGAGTCTCAAGGGATTGTTGGTTGATGAGTCTTAACGTATGAAGAACTAACAGGTACCCGGCAGCTGTATTCAAGCGACCCAATTCAAGACATTTGCTGAATAAGGTCTGCGGGGACCCTACAACGTCGAAAAGTAGCCTCCAATACGTGACTTCAGTTTTCCTCGTACAGTTCACAATTACATCAAGCATCTCCTGTGGATAGCGTGAGACCAAGTTTACAGCCCTCGTCAACAACTCTACGTCGTTCTCTTCAAGGCAATTGAACAGGAGAACCTCTAGAATGTGCGCGAAATATTTCCTTGTATGATACTGTGACGCAACATGATACGCCCGAGTATCCTTCCCCAGTCTTAGATATGCTTCCAATAGGTAAGGAACAAACAGCTGTGTGCTTGCCCAATGACGGAAATATGTGAAGGTAGCCCCTAGCCGTGGAGTTACTAAATTTGACTCTGTGCCAACAACAATCCCTTTGTTGGACATAAATGATAAAGGATACGTTTCTACTGGCACAGAGCAGGTCCATTCGAGAGCACCAAGTAAGGTAGAGTTAACGCCCGGCCAGAGAAGAACGTCTCTGCCATCAAATGCCCATAGCAAGCTTCTTGTATCATCTTCATTTTCAGAAGAGAGTGCAAAAAACTCAATACTTTCATGTACGACTTTCAAGTCGAACCGCTCAAGAGCAGAACAATTCTGTGTAACATCATTGTTTTTATGGGAAAGAAATAACAATTTCCCATCTATCAAAAACAGAAGGTTCATTTCAAAGCATTCTGCATCCTCAGTATCGCATATGGCCGCAATGGAGCGTACACGGCTAGGGGAAAACACAACCCCAGAAAAAGAGATTTCCATCGCTAGATGAACAGAGCGCGAAAATACTTTGAAAAAGAGAAGGGCATTGCTGTGTGTGTAAACCATGAGCCAGTTTCTGTTCGGTCTGTATGTGGTCACAACAGTCGCATCCAACTTGTGAGAGCAAATGAGATTCTGAGGATCCAAATCTTTATCCCTTGAATATATACGAACTTCTTGAGCCACCTTCGTATCAACGCATGCAACCAACATATGTCCATACCATATCATGGCTTGAACGGAAAATTCCTTGTCCATATATTCTTCGACAAACATCTTCCACTTACCTGAGTACAGGGAATAATGTGCAAGCCCACGAACTCCAGCAATTGCAACATACCGACCATCGGGCGACGCTACAACATGCCGTATTGGCCAGTTTTCCGCCACATACGCAGGGGGAATAGGTACCGTTAGCCATAGTAGAGCGTCTCTGTCGATGGTGGTAAGGTCAGATTGTTCATGTCCACGGTATATCAACAGGCGATTGTCAGCATAAAGAATTGGTCGTGATGTCTCATTGGACCATCGTAAAATGCTAATAGACCAGAGCCTTTTACCATCGTTAGGAATCAAAAAGACACAATCTGTCGACCAACACACATCTCTCACCCCGCCAAGCCACGTTTCTTCGTGTGCTCGTTCAATTGATACCAAGAATGTTGATGAAAGGAGCTTTCCATAGACAGAGTACATGGCCCAACCAGACGTATACCCCACAAACAAGACAGAACCATCAGGTGACCAACTCATTGTCTGAATAGAACCTGTCGACGTTGCCGCGGGATCCAGCACTCTGATCCGTGAGGCGCTACCATGATAATCATGTATATTGTAGAGCAAGATACGGCAATCCGTGCAGCCAACAGCTACAAGAGAGAACCTGGCATTAATGGAAGTCAGTTGCGCCACCATCTTATCTTCATTGTCGTGGATGCAAAATCCATGTAAATGAGGGCCGCTCTTACCTGCTTTACGACTGGATGATTCAGGGGAGATGGAAGTGGACGAATGGGACCTAGCGTGTGACTGGGATTGAGATTGCAAGTGAGCCTGAGGTAGAGACTCTTTCCTTTTACGGTCCGTCGCAACCCACACCCTGCCAGACGTGCCAACAATCGAGTACAATGACATAGCTCTCGAATAAGCAATATCCATAATAGCTGTGTCATCAAACCAAGGCACTATGCTTGTGCTTGTCTGCTCGTCATTATTCCAATTAATGGTCTGCAAGGCAACACCCTGTTTTGTGACCACCATCAACCGATCATTGAGAGCAAGCATATGGGCAATTCCAGAATCAAACCGAGCAACAACAGAAATTCTCAATCGTCCCTCCCTCACACCAATTGCTTCACCTGGTCCTGGAAATACAGTTGCTATCGGCAAACCGAAATCACACATTTCAGTGGCCTCCGAAGTGGATAAGAACTGATACACCAAAACATGTCCTGATACCGTGGCTACCGCAATTATGTTCCCTTCTACAGCCATATCTACGTTCTGGCCGTATTTTTCCATGGACTCCTTGCTTCTAACATGAGTGGATACGGGACATAGTGGCTTAGGTCTGAAGATAAATAGCCCTCGCCATGTAAGTACAGCAATAAAGTAGGACGAGCGAGATATCAAACATTTCAGTATCACATCATCCTTGTCAGATTTCTCTTCATCTATAGGTGGAAGAGAAATTGAGGTAGGTGTTGATTCTGGCCAAACCATACTCGCGTTGTCGACACACTGGTCTCGCAAAGTTGCAAGTTTCCCGAAGTAGGTCCCCCACTTGGATCCGTTACAGGCAGAAACTAATAGGATGAGCTTATACCTCTTATGTGAAAACAAGCGTGGCTGTGAGTGGCGTCGTCGCTGCCAAATTCAGTTTAGGTCCCTGAATGGTACATGCGGTAAAGGTCAAGTAAGGCGGATAGGTGAAAATCTCCTTTTTGGGTGACAATGATTCGAGGAAAAATGCTCACAGGGTATTGTCTGAAATGAGCAGTTTATAAGACTTGACAGAATTCAGATGAATAGTTAGCATATCATAGGAGGTATGCTTCCTGTCCATTTTACTCTGGCGATTGCATTGCATCCACTGGACGGTTGCATATCGCAGGGTCGATGGTTATAACTGCTAGCGACGCAATTAATTTGCTCACTAAGAACCTTGGACATACTGAGTGAATAGAATGGAAATTTGCTCAGGCGCCGACAAAATTGTTCAATATATAGAGATTATTTTGCTCACCTTGAGATGATGTTATAAATGGCGATAAGCCCCTCCCTCCTCCCTACCAATTGAAAAGGATCAGATAAATCAGATAATGAGTAAACTTCTGCGATTGCTTGCTCGTCATGGCGGCCACGATCACGGCGATGATATGGGCGGCATGGATGGTGGAGATGATGAGCCAGTAGACAGTGCGTTCTTTCTGAAGACTTACTATGAAAATTTGAACTTTTCTAACTATGGAGCAGGTGGCATGCTGGCTATGATCGGATTGATCTTGCTCATCGCTGTGATCTCTAACCTGCTTAGGTCAAATTCGAAGTGGTATTTGAGAAACTCTGACACATTTTTCTCGCGCCAGATGAAAAGGTACATTGTACTTCCAGGTTTCTTTGGCATTAGTCACGCTCAACCCATTACTGTGTTAGGTTTCCCCATCACGATACCCTTAAGATTTTACTTTTTTGTATTTGCGGGACCTTTGACTGTGATACTGGCATTTTTTTCTGCGAGATACTATGGTACTACCGGCGAGGATAAATATAGAGTACTTCTACAGAGAACTGGCGTATTTGGGGTCGCGATGTTCCCGATAATGTTCTTGTTCGCGACCCGTAACAATCCTCTCATATGGTTGACTGGCTGGTCACAATCGACCTTCATCTCACTGCACAAATGGTCTTCCAGACTACTTCTTCTCATATCTGCGGTACATGCTACTGCATCTTTCCGCGCACCTGATGACACTAGTTCATTCCATGGAGACATGTCAGGATATTGGTACAATGCGGGGTTGGTTTCATTAAGTATCCTGGTCATTCAGATCTTCTTCGCAATGCGTATCTTTCGCGACTATTTATACCAGTTCTTCTGGGTGTGGCATCTATTTTTGGCCCTGTTTCTCTTTGCAGCTGTGTTTGTTCATGCCGAAGCAACGCCGGGAAACTACGAGTATTGGTTGGTGGCTGCAATTTGTGTCTGGGTATTGGACAGACTGGCGCGTGCCGTTCGTATGTTTAGGAGTGCACCAGCAAGTGTTGACTGTGTGTATGATGACAACTCTAGAATACTTAAAATGACTCTGAAGACGGCTGGAACGAGTTTCAATGGACAGGGTGGTCACGCCTTTTTTAACTTTGCAATTGGATGGAAGGTATATGAATCCCATCCATATTCTTTGTATCAACTCCCCAACGGTACAGTGAGAATGGCTTGCAAAGCTGAGAAGGGAATCGCTCTGGCTATCAAAGACAAAGTCTTGGAGGGCACAAACAGCATTAAAGTGGCAGTGGACGGTCCATATCCTGGAATCCATAGCAATATTTATGTCTATGACAACAGACTTTTTGTTGCAGCGGGCATGGGAATAACTGGAATACTTGGCCATGCATTGAAGGCCAGTCCTGAACAAGCAGCACAATCTCAACTGGTATGGATTGTGCGCAGTCACCATTTACTGACTGCGTTTAGTGAGGAGTTGGAAGTGCTTCGTAACCTCGGAATGACTATTCAAACCTTCGTCAGTGGCGGGACACAGCGGGAAGAAAACTCGGGTACCGATGAGCTTGAAAAAGGCGATGAAGCTCTCTCTAATAATGCTCACGTTGAAGCAACAAACGGGCGCCCTGATGTCATATTCCTTGTGTACGAATTCTTGTCACAAGCCAAGGGATCGGTTGCCACAATTGGATGCGCCAATGACGAAGTAGTTGATCTAGTGAGGAAGGCAGTTGTCGACAACGTGATGCCATTTTACTGGAGACTTGACTATTTCGAGGAGAGTTACAGCTTCTGATTGCTTTGAGTTTGATATCACGATAGACTGGGGACATGTTTCTTTGCAGGAACTAGTATAATGATTAAAATAGCATTGTGTGAACAAGAGAAGTGTTGTGTCACACATCAAAGCATAGTCTCTACACTCTCTACACTTCGTCGCCGAGTACATCATCTCATATATCTCGCAAAGTGATATGAACTTGTGAAAGGGTTTAACTTCACGATCAACGAAGCTTGATTCCACGGATAGTAGAAGTTGTCGTCTTTGGCAGAGCTCGAAATCTACTGGTCGAGTTCATGGCCTCTCTATTGCGAAAATATGCCAACGAAATTGACACTGGATACACATCCGTTGATGATGTATAGATAGCCACGGATCACAGATTGAACATTTCACGCGTCACTTGGCATACAATTTTACGAAGCTCCGCCTCTGAAGGATCAAGGTCAATCACAAGAGTAAATATTCCTATTACAATTGACAGCTTTTAGTTCAGGGGAGAAATAGTCCTCATTGTGCTCCGGGATAAAGATGGTAGTGCGCTATCCTCGAACACCACCCCCGTTGAGTACGACATTGTTTCTTCACACAGTACGGACAGCATAAGGATATTTCCCGCAATCAAGCATCACACCTTGCCAAGCAACAAACTTCCATTCACCGCACTTATTACAAAAGCTTGGCCCTCAAAAATTTCCTGCATATCTTCTCAATGTCTCGCCCAGGGGTAGTTTGAGACACATTCAGTAGTCTCACTGCTACTAGTCTATGTATGAAACAAAGTGCGGGTATCCAATAGTAGCACGTCATAAAGCCATTGGAGAGATGTTGATCCCAAAAACAAGAGTAGTTGATAGTTCTCATCCTGGTCATCTGACAACTGCCCGTAGCTCGCATGTTAGTGTCAGTTTGGGCTGCTGGAAAGGACACAACGAATTTCTGTTTCAAGGTAGAAAGCAGATTGATATCTAGCGTCTTGTAAAAGTAAAGAATAATGCCTCGATACTAGCAACTCATAGTCTGCTCTGATACGCGTGTACTATTTAAGGAAAGACGCAGGGGTTACTTGTCGCAAAACAGAGGACGGCATGTATCGCTGTCGGCAGCGTTTCCGACATTTTGTCCTACGGGTGGGCCCATCGGAGAGGGCTGCCACATTAGCTGTGGGCCTGAAATGCAAGTAACGCGTCGAACTCTTTTTAGCCCCAATGGTTGCGAGTGCATAAATGGCACCCAACTTTCTTTCAAAGTAACTTGCACACTTAGATTCTCCCTTGCAGGACCCAAAAAATTGTTTAAGAGGAATCTCATATCAAAGAAATATCAAACTCCGTACCTTGGTGTTTTCTGCTTTCAGTCAGCAGCCTATCCCTTGTTCCAGTTTTCTCCCTCACACAGTGAACTAAAATGATCACCTTCAAGAGAGCACTTGTGATGGCAGTTACTGTCCTGACCATTTTCTTTCTGTTCTTTGGTTCGTCAAATAAAATATCTCCAAAAGATCTTCTTCACGACAAAGATTTGGAACAACGGTTGATCAAGTCAAAGGAAGCTACCGAAGCTGCCCTGATAGAACTGAAAGAGGCCACACTTGAAAATCAACGTCTACAGCATGAGAGGCTCAACGAGCTAGAAAGAGAAAGACATGTGCTCGAGAGGCAACTCGCACAGTTAAGAAGACTTCCCGATAGTGCCTCGCTACGCACGCAGCTTGCCTTTCAATTTCCTTATTACCCTCATGAGAAGTTTCCAGCTTACATTTGGCAAACTTGGAAGCATGACTTTGATGATCCGAAGTTCGATCCTCATTTGAAGCACTCAGTTATCTCATGGCGAGAGAAGAATTCCAATTTTGTCCACGAAGTCTTATCTGACGCTACGGCGCGCACTCTTGTTCACCACCTATACATGAACATACCAGATGTTGTTTATGCCTATGATGTGATGCCTGACAACATTCTTCGTGCTGATTTCTTTAGATACTTGATTTTGCTTGCTCGTGGCGGCACGTATTCGGACGTTGACACTGAGGCTCTCAAAGCTGTACCAAACTGGATCCCAGAAACTGTCGACCCATTATCGATTGGATTGACTATCGGAATTGAGGCAGACCCAGATCGTGAAGACTGGGCAAAATGGTATGCTCGACGCATTCAGTTTTGCCAGTGGACCATACAGGCAAAGGCTGGGCATCCTGTGCTTCGCGACATTGTTGCCAATATTACAGAGCATACATTGGAGAGAAAGAAGAATGGCAAGATAAACCTACCCAACACGTCTGAACGTGGTTTACAGATTATGGATTGGACTGGACCGGGTGTCTGGACTGATTCTATTTTTGGTTACTTTAATGATCCTGTTAAATCTGGGCTCTATTATCCTGTAACGGTGAGTAACTTTACGGGAATGCAACAACCCAAGGTGATATCTGATGTATTGGTTTTGCCTATCACCTCATTTTCACCTGGTGTTGGCAACATGGGTGCAAAAGAAATCACTGACGAACTTGCCTTTGTACACCATTTGTTTGAAGGCTCCTGGAAGAACGACAAAGCGTAGTAATTACGCCGATGTCTCAATTGTAACCCGTGCTATAAGCCATTGAAATATAGATAAGCAGTAGGTCGCAACATTAGAACAACCATCTGATTGTTCATCATAAAATTTGCATCGGCATCTCTCAAAGACCTTTGGTCCAGCAAAAATACATTGTTTTTATTAATGTTACTTATATCCCCGTGGCAACATACTAGTGTAATCCATCAGTTATCATGTTTCTTTGTAATCTCATAGTTGAATGTCCTCCATTAGAGTGAAGATTATCACCGGATGGGGTGACTGAGAGTAGGCTGAATGATCTTTCGTTTCCGCCATCCAAAAAGTAACTCTTGTCTACTTCAGGACTCGGCCACGGCATAAAATCAGGCTCTTTTGGAGGCAAAAAGTATCCAGGGCTATCGTCGTCTACACAGTTCGCGGAGCTCGACATCTTGTGTGGATGAGATGTCAGAAGGCTGAAAGCACCTGACCGCTGACACCATTCTGGTTACCACCAAACTGACCAGGCTTGGCAAACGTCTTGGCCAATACGGCTCTACAAGAGAACAATTTTACAATCACTGCCAGACCCCGGCCCAATAAGCTATCATGTAGACATGCACTCATTGGAGACTTGCCCAACAACGATAGTACTCTTGATCCTTGTAGTCATCAAGCACGTCAGTGACCCCAAGCATGAACATCGTCTCGAACATGAAGGCCAGTGAATTGTCACCAACAAACTTTGGAGCTAGCTCGACGTCCATGGCTTTCTTAGTAGAAACGGTGTCCGGCCCATGAGGAATCATTATATTGTGAAGTGAAGCACCCCCCGGGATGAAGCCAGACTTCTCCTTGGCATCATATTCACCTTTGATTAGCCCCATGAACTCAGCCATGACGTTTCGATGGAAAAAAGGGGGCCTAAAAGTATCCTCGGCGACCAGCCATCGAGGGGGAAAGAGTACGAAATCTGCAACCGCCACGCCAGGGGTGTTGCTCTGACACGTAAGGCAAGTAAAAATGCTGGGGTCAGGGTGGTCATAGGAGATAGACCCAATAGTGTTGAAGCGGCCTAGGTCATATTTGAAGGGATAATAATTTCCAGTCCAACCAGCCACATTGTAAGGCGTAGATGGCACACGTTGACCGTAGAGTACGTGGTTGAACTTGTAACACACGGTCCAAGCACCTTCAGAGTTATCTACCCAGGATACTGGAGCAAGAAAGTCCCTTTCATTTGCTAGACCGTTAGCTCCTATTGGCCCTCTATCTGGAATGTCAAAGTGACCATCGAATACCTCCAAGATATATCCAGTGCAGAGGCCATCTAATGTTTCGACGTGATACTTAATGCCTCGGGGTACAACAACAATCTCGCCTACTCTCACATGAAGCCTGCCAAATTCAGTTAACACATCAAGATCTCCACTTTGTGGGACAATCAAGAAATCTCCATCGCAGTTTACAAACGAACGCTTATCCATCTGACGAGTGAAACCATACATGTAGATAGTGATTCCATTCTTGGCGGAAACACTTCCAGCTCCAGCAACGGGGTGCAAACCACCCAAGAAATCATTCTCTGAGTTCTCAAGAAGTGCGGCAGGGCGTGTCCATCGCTGCTGTTCAGGGAGAAACTTTAGGTGTTCAAGGGCGCCCGCAATCCTATGGTCGGAAAATTCGCCCAATCGACCAGATGCCTGCGCCGAGGGGGCCTTCCGATACATCCAAGATTGCAGATTGTTCTTTCGAGGGACAGTGAAGGCGGTGCCCGATATCTTTTCTGCAAACAGCCCATTCGCACACTTTTGCGGATTGAAGTGGCCGTGAGGAAGAGAACCGTCCAGACATTCCGTTCTTAGTTAGCAGATCTCGTCAAACAGCGACATGTTAGTGTTCAACTTACTCATGATGGGCCCCAAAGCCTGACATGTAGTCATAGCGATCTTCTGAGGTAAACTTGGACTTGGTCAGCACGCTCATAATGAAATATTGATCAAGAGTTTGAGGACAGAAAAGAAAGCAGGACCAGGCCCTTTATCTAGTCTTGCCTGGCAATTGACTATTCTTACATCAAGTGATCCGGTAGTAATATCCTGCCCCCTTTCGGCCATAAGGTGCGCGGCCCTGCGGGACCGCCCCAATACCAAGACAAAAGGGTCCCGCTCTGGGATCCTCATTTCCATGCTTGACAAGATCCCCAAGGGACCAAATATATACCATGAAACCCTTTCATTGAAGACAATTTCGGCCGAGGATTATCTCTATTTTTATTGTAGATATGATGGTCTTGGGTCGTTCGAGGTCCTAGCTTCCCCGCACTGAGCGGTTATCGGCGGGATTTCTTCAAAGTGCACACGTACTCATAAAACACAGCACCTGGCCAGAGGATTAGTAAAATTCAAAGGGAAGGGCAAAATGAAAGGGCCATTCTCAATTGATAACGTTCCATTTGGCATTGTGAGACACGATGATAGGTCCTTCATCGCCACACGCGTTGACGATCTTGTGTGGGACGTTCTTCGCGTAGTCAAACAGCTCGGGAATGCCGAACCCGACCTTTTGCTAGCGCTTTCAAGGACTACGTTGAACGATTTGGCAGCTCTTGGTACGACGGTGGCGAGCGATTTGCGATTGTCAATCCAGCGGTTCATCAAAGATGCTATTGGGTCTGGTTCTTACCAGGAGTATACAACCCCGTATGAAGCGGTTCAGAACTTGCTGCCTTTTCAAATCGGAGATTACACAGACTTCTACGCTTCCGAACAACATGCTACCAATTGCGGTAGCCTGTTCCGAGATCCTAAGAATGCTCTGTTGCCAAACTGGAAGCAGTTGCCAGTCGCCTATCATGGTAGAAGTAGCACCATTGTGGTAACCGGAACGGCAATTCGTCGACCTGAGGGCCAAATTAAAGTTGAAGATGGATCAGTATTGTGTAGGAAAACAAGAAAGATGGACGTGGAACTTGAGCTTGGATGCTTCATAGCAGGTCGTCCTCAAGACGATAAGGGCAAGATATCGGTCAATGAAGCAGAGCACTCTATTTTTGGTTTTGTTCTTGTTAACGATTGGTCAGCCCGGGATATCCAGGCTTGGGAAGCCCAGCCACTGGGTCCATTTCTTGCCAAGAACTTTGGTACCAGCATTAGTCCATGGGTCATACTGCCTGATGCAATGGTGTATGGTAGTAAAGAATGCCCGAACAACCTGCAGAGCTATTTGACCCCCGAAACAAGGAAACTTTCTATCCCAAAGGTCGACATGTCTCTACAGGTCAATGATATCCAAGTTCTCGCTGCTAACACTTCCTCACTGTACTGGTCCTTTGAACAGATGATCTCTCACCACACTATCAACGGTTGTCAGCTCCGACCAGGCGACCTATTAGCATCTGGCACAATTTCATCGTCCTTTTTTAACCCAGAGAATAGGTCGTTGCCTTTCCCGTATGGTTCACTGCTAGAGGCAACTGCTAATGGAACTGTTTCTTGGAACGACAGGACATTTCTCAAGGATGGTGACAGAGTAGTCTTTACAGGAAACATAGCTGACGGCGTTGGATTTGGTGATTGTGAAGCTGTCATTTTACCATAGTATTTAATTGATATAGCATGCAGGAAGTCAAAGAAAACAGGTTTTTGTATGCGTGCCAAACCGACGTACTGCACATATCGCCAACACGTCTATTCAAAATTTTGTGGTCGAGGTGCATATCCCCAGTGTTGATCTGTGGGGGCTCAAGAATTTTTTGGTGCGTGCGAAAGACGCGGTTGTTTCGCGAAGTGACGGGCGTCAACTTCTGACAACGCTGGGCATTATCAAGTTTTGCAAATACTTTTGATATAAATACTTCCAGGCATATTACTACTAATTGCGTTCGGGTCACGGAAATTGCAGCCTTGACGAGTCTGGATCTGAGCAAGAATCCAGATAAATTGTGCTCAACTCTTTCCCACACACATACCTCACTACGCCCTTTCGGTGTTTCAAGACACGCCGCTAGCTCTTTGTCCTATTTTATACGCTAATCGTGACGCATTTGAATTGATTCCATTGCTATCTGACACTATTTGATATCATATTGAATCACAACTGTTCAATTGGTGTACTTTCCTTTGTCCTCACACGCGTTTTAGTCAAGAATGGTAGCAGAAACCTCTCGCGCTCAGAAAAGAAACAGCTTACTTCCAGTAATAAGGGTATTCGACAAGAAGACAACCCAGAGGTCAGACACGACAGACTATCAACTATGGACCGGTGACGAGGACGGTGGTGAACCAAGCTCTTCAACTGCCAGGCCAATGGGTACCAGAACCGACGAAAACAAGGAGAATACCTTGGAGCCCGAATATGGACCGAGCATGCTTCGGGGAGCGCTGCCTGCAACGTCTCGACCAGTCTCCAACGCCTCGGCAATATCTACCTCGTCTGCCTTTTCGCGAATGGCCAGAGCTCTATCTACAATATCCAACTCTTCTAAATCTACAATGGATGCCCATATTCAATTCGTGGGTTCCAAACGAGCGTCAGTGTCGTCAATTTCGACGATTCAAAAAGTGGATAATCGTCTCAGCGGGGATTCTGCGGAGTCTCCAGCGCGTCTAAAGCGATCTGCTCACAGCAGAGCGTTGTCGTTATTTACGCGCAATCCAGGCTTGAATCAAGCACCCTCCCACCAACGTCCACAGTCGCAAGCAGAGGCCCGCATCCTCGCTCAACGGCAGTTGGAAGGTGACGAGCCGCTAGATGACGGACCATATCGATCAAGACAGGTGGGTAACGACTTATCGAGGACTACAACCAATTCGTCTTTTCAGGGACTTCTCCACCGTTCAGTTGTTTTGGGGAAAGTGAAAAATGGTCAACCAGAATCTTCTGACGATAGTATGAGCCTTTCCAACGTGAGTGAAGATTCGGGAGTGTCTACCGTCAGTGGAGAACGCAGTCAGGCACAGTCCTCAGAACATTCCACTCCTTATATGCGTTCATCTTCACGAGAGCTTCCCTCGAGATACGGTGCGGACAAATCTGTGACCTCCCTACCGCAGAGTCTTGAAGAGCAAGTGCCTATTAATCCTAAAGGTTCATCATCTAAGCATAAGAGTGCATTTTTCTCTACTCTTTCATCTATTTCTTCGTCTCTATCAAAGAAATCGAAGAAGCAGTCACTGTCTGACATGCGCCAAAGATTCCTGTCCATGTCTCCATCGACGTCGTCACTTTTCAGGCATGCTTCTCAAGAGTCTTTTGAAAGAGGAATGATATCACTTCCTACCCCTTCAGATGCCTCGAGAGAGAAACTGAGAAACAAACTCAAATACAGCAACTCCTTACTCTCGCTCACTCGGTCCAATGAGATGGTTCCCAGCAAAATATATGAAGAGAGTCAAATGAGCGACCTGCTGAATCTGTGTTCGTCGAATGAAATAATTCCATTTGACAAGTTTTTGCAGGATATTTCTGCAGACGAATTTGGACTCATAAAAGTCGCGGAGGCACCCTTTTCAGAAGTATTCTCCAAGTCGAGTACGATTTTCAAAGTTATTCCATTTGGAAATGAAGCACTTGGACAGCTGCCTATACCTGATATTGTGCAAGAGCTAAATATTTCGAAGATGGTTACCACTATCGACGGTTATGCCAAGTTCATCGATGCAACTGTAGTTCAAGGAGCCTTTCCTCAGTGCCTTCTACATTTGTGGGACCAGTTTCATGAACGATACTGCTCTCGATTTACCAGACCAGATTCTTACCCTGACACTCAACTGTTTTGCATCTTGCGTATGGAGGACGCTGGTGCTGACTTGGAGAGTTACAAACTATCGTCATGGAGAGATGCGGAAGTCATTTTCTGGCAGGTGGTGCGAAGCTTAGCTCTGGCAGAGGACAGATTTCGATTTGAGCACCGAGACTTACATTGGAAGAATATTCTTATCTCTCAGTCTCCAGTTATCAGTGGAAGGGAGAGCGTAATTAGCGATACGGTCGAGGACACACTGCAGTCTTTCAAAAATTTAGATGTTCGAAATACGTCGAATCTGATTGTGACAATTATTGACTTTACCCTCTCACGGGCTACTTCAGAGGCCGGCCAGGATTTCTTCACCAGGTTGGATCATCCCGAGTTCTTCAAAGGCAGAGGAGACTATCAATTTGAGATCTACCGCCAAATGAGAAAACATATTGCCCAAAATCAGAAAGAGCCGAACTGGAAACATTACTTTCCTCGCACGAACGTAATGTGGCTACACTATTTGGTTGACAAGTTGGTCAATTGCAAGGGTATTCGCCCTGCCTCAGCATCTTACCAGGAGTCAATGGATAGCAAATTGCACGGTCTTGTGGATACCTCAAGATGCAATACTGAAGAAATGGCAGAATCAATGGCAATGAAAAACTTGTTATTAATTATGTCTGCCCTTGATCCCGAAAGGAAATTCCCTAAAAGGCGTTCTGAGAAGCGCCAAACGTCGCTGCCTGAATTTCACTCTGCCGGAGAGGTATACGAGTGGGGCAGTCACGGAAGAGCTACGAGATTTGACAACTTATGAGAGCTGAGCTCTTTGGAATCGTTAAATAAACTCCACAACAATGCATAGTATATAAACCAACTCATCCCATTAATTCTCCTTCATGTAGTTAGTTTTGTTATGACAGCTTCCGTGCAGTCCATGATGCGCTTCAATCGGGTCTCGTTGACGGCCGAGACAATGCTCAATGTCATGTTAATTTTGCACTTGAGTAGTTTTCTCAGAGGTATTAACACTGGCCGCCGTAGGGAGTCTGGTCAAATTGTAAACAGTCTTAGCAGATGCGATAGATGAATCCAAGGCCCTGTCTACCACATAGATGCAGGTTGACACGGAAAGAGAACCTATTGGTGAGGACGACAGAGCTAGGATCCAAAGAAGAGGGTATGGGAGGGACAGTGTGTCTGGGATCCAGAGAACCGCAGATTTGCGATACCAGAATCGCAAATACATTTTGAGTCCCGTGGTAGAGCCAGTTATAAGAAGCGAAATAGCTCTCTTTAATCCAGACTTTTGTTTAACAATGGCTTGTCCTTTCTTCTCTACTTCAGCTTTCAGGCGAGTCAGCTCTCTGTCTACCTTAGCCCATTTGGCAAAGTCATCTTTAGCAGAGATCTTTGAGCGCTTCAAAACAGTTTCGTTGGCTCTCTGCTGTGCCGCTCTGTAGTCTCTTAATTCAGCGCTGGCACCAACAAGCAGCCAAAGGTTCCAGAAAATGTCTCCAATGCGATCCTTTCCAATCAATGTAATAAGCCTGCTCAAAATAGCTGTCCAAATAATGACCGCAAGAAGCATTTTGTGAAGCAATCAAAATGTTTGGGCTGTCAACAGTCGTTTTTGGTTGAGCGTTGATATTGTGTTGTTAAACAAAACATTCACATTATTTATTGTACTTCTCTAAATAGGAGTTTGTTGAGATTCACTTTTTCACCAACCTCAAAATTCGGGACTGGACTTTGACTGTCGCCCATGAACTCGAACAGGGTCAAAGTTGACGTCCAAGGCTGGCAGGGTGCATCTAAAGATGATGCAGTGAGCTTCATCAATCGAAAAAGCCATGTCCGATTATATGGAGTGTATGTATCCGGTCCGTTGCTATGTGCCGAGATCGACAAGAACGACGCTCAAACTCTACGGAAGCTGACCGGTATCCGCTTCGCAGGAAATCAACTAAAATTTGACGTTAAAGATTACCAGGAGCAGTCAAATGGTCAGAAAAATCAAACAATCGACATTTTGAGGTCCTTTCTGGTGTCAAGGTATGACCCGAACCAAAAGATGCTCAACCTGTCCGCTATGAAACAGGATCCAGGCTTGGTTTCGAATGGAATGTTTGGTTCGGCCTCTATGGAATCCAAATTTCTCAAGGCTCTTATGGTGGTCGCTGAGCAACAACATTTGGAAGTGGAAAGCATTCTCCTAAATAGAAATGAGCTGACGGAGCTCGCGAGCCTGGCGCCTGTGGTGCAAACATATCCGCAGCTCAAGAACCTGAGTTTGGCGGAGAATCACTTGTCCAACCTTGACGTACTGGATGTTTGGAGACAGAAACTGCCTCGCTTAAGAGAGGTGATAATGCACGGAAACGCACTGACGGCACTCCCAGACTATAAAAATAAGATGATGAAGCTGTTTCCAAAGCTTATAATGCTGGATGGTCAGGTGATTCGAGATGAGAATGAGATACGGTTCGCGAGATGGCCGCTATCGCAAGTGCAGAACTTCTTTGAAAATGAAGACGTTTTTAAAATGGCTCAAGACTTTCTTGTTGCATTTTTTAACCTTTATGATAATGACAGGTTACAGCTGGAGCAACTTTATGATTCACAGTCCCTGTTCTCGGTATCAGTTGATAATAGTGCCCCTCGTGTGCCAGGTGATGCTGGCCACTGGACTCGTTACATTCAGATGTCGAGGAATCTAATCAGGGTGACCAACACCAGTACAAGGAATAGTAGAATCTGCAGAGGTGTTCAAGATATCCTCAAAACCTTCAAAATGCTTCCTGCTACATCGCATGACCTGAAATCTGCAGAGAAGTTCTCAGTGCAGGCATGGCGCACATACAACGTCCGTGAAGCCAATGACACTGCTATCGTCATTTCTGTTCATGGCGAGTTCACGGAGCCGCCTACTACGGAACGCCGTGGTCCGGCACCGAACACTATTTATACTAGATCTTTCGACAGGTCTTTTGTTTTACTCCCTGGCCCTTTGCTAGTGTCTGACATGCTTGTTGTCAGATCATGGTCAGGGACGTTAGCGTGGACAAAGCCACTACAAAAAGAGCCTGGTCAAGCTCCCGCAGTGGGACAGCCCATGAGCTCTGGTATTCCAGAGGAGCTGCAAGGTCTAAACGCCGACCAGCTTGGCATAGTGAGACAAGTCATGGAGGCCACACATTTGACTGCAAAGTACGCCAGATTGTTGGTAGAACAGGCAAATTTCAATCTGGAACAGGCAAGTGTCCTATTTGGCCAGGCAAAGACTTCGGGGTCATTGCCTCCTGATGCATTCTTAGCTTAAAACTTGATGGCAGCATTGCCTCAGCTACGTGATTCCCCAGCTGTGTCCGTCCTCCTGCAGATGATGGAGATATTAGATAGATAGTTCTCATGTATCGAAGCTCAAGTTAACAAAGTAAGCATTAAAAAGTCAAAAAAAACATTTATTTTATAAATAATGAAATACTTTTCCAATTGTTTTCCCTTCACCATAAATCACCACAGCCCGAGGAGCACCAGAGCTGTCCCAAAAGTCAATATAGGTTAATATTCTTGAGGGGTTCCCAACTTAACATCTACTTCAGCATGGACGTGGAAGACGAAGACGAGTATCTCTATGGGTCGGAAGATGATAAACCCGTAAAGAAGCAGAAGATTGAGGACGATCCAGTGCAAGAGCCTGTAAATGATAATAACGGGAAGGCTGATCAATCCAACGCAGACGCCGATGAAATGCAAAATGATGACAGTGATGATGAGGAATACGAAGACTCGGATTCTGACGTTGAAATTGTCATAGATAGTGGCGGTGGAGGATTATCTAAATCTTCAGTAAGCAATACTGCTGCAAAAGAGAACAAGGAGGGTGATGCCGCTGCTGAGTCAACTGCCGTTTCCACGAAGGCCAGCAACGCCTCTGGCGTTACTGAGAAACTACCAGGCCTTGATATCAACGCCATTGCAGAGCATGAGGGCGTTCCCCTAACACAAGTGGTTCTGGATAATCTAGAAGAAAAGCCTTGGAGAAAACCTGGTGCCGATATTACAGACTATTTCAATTATGGCTTCGACGAGTTTACGTGGACTGCTTACTGTTCAAAGCAGGATAATCTAAGAGAGGATTATACACCACAGAAGTTAATAGCACAAATGATGCCGATGGACATGCCATTCCCGATGATGCCAGGTATGCCAGGTATGCCAGACATGTCAGCAATGGGTATGCCAGGTATGGCAGGAATGCCACCAGGAATGCCAGGAATGCCAAACATGCCGAATATGCCAAATATGCCAAACATGCCAAACATGCCCAACATGCCCAACATGTCGATGCCTCCAATGATGCCAGGTAACAATCTCTCAGATAATGGCCACGGCCACGGGCGTCATGATGATCAACACAGCAGAAAATCTCGCCGATAGTACGGTAGCGAATGTCTCTGACATCTTCAATAGTTATCGGTGACTCCAAAATCCTTTGTTAGTATATGGTTCAGTGGATTGTTCATCCTCAGGATAGGAGAACAATATGTAGCCAAAACTTAGTAATCTCATATCTTCTTCATACATACCTTTTCCGTAGCTTAGGAGTAGTTCCTCGCCTTTGTGAATATCCTGTGGCCCAACATATATAGCCATCCTTAGTTCTCCTTCGACCACTCTATTGTCAAACTGCACGTTAGCTCTTGTCCCCACCCCGCGGTAATCATTGATCATCCTCGCTTCACATCCAGCCTTTTCAGCATCAATTCCAACGCCCAGTCGTGAATCCAAAGAAAGATCGTAGTCTGAGGTCTCGCTCGATTCAGAGTTAGGATGAACATAGCCCAAGTAGTCGATTACATGGCTCCGAGCTGGAAGTTTCCTTGCAGCAAATAAACCGTATTGTCCGCAGGCAGGATGTTTAGGATCGTCTATTCCTTTGATCTTTACAATTTGAGACGGCAGCTGGCGAACTGAGTGACTGCTTCTCAGCTCTTCCATTACACCGGGATCCAAGTCCTTTGAATACTCGTTTTGAAACAAATACCGGACATTGGACGGCCAATTCTTTGGAGTAGCTATCTGCTTCATCCTTTTCTGGCTCAAGTTCGGCCCTCGAGCAGCTGAAGTCTATTGTATGCCGCAGTGAGCAGATCAGGGCTACGGTCAAAATTCAAACTTGGAGCTAGACGAGAGACCATTCTTGATGAATTGACAACTTGACGGGGGAGTCGATTATCATATTATATAATATTCAATATCTTCTACTTGCTACAACGTTCCTTCTCAATACCTAGAATACTTGCCTGTTCAATCCTTCTTCGACACACGTAGTTGCCAAAACTACTTCGGACTAACCGGCGTACACTAAATGTCAGCCAGCTCCCCGGGCATTTAGGCCATCTAATGATACATAAACATAACTTGAAACCAAATCTCTTTATTTCTATCTCTAAAAAGGGAATGCGCAAAAATCTCTTCTCGAGCATTGGCATATGCTGATGCCCACTGTGCTTGTTACCGGGGGACAACTAAACAAGGTATGGTCTCCCACCCCAGTGGGCCACACTCACCAGCACAGCGCCACGAAACAGGAAACCCTCAATCCTAGAAACCTCCAGGAAGATAAAACAGGTTAACTTCCATCATATTTAAAAATGTCCGTTTCGGTGTCCATGGCGGCCATTGAAAAGAGGCTCCGCAAAATGTTTGCGGCGCCTCAAAAGGGCGAAACATTCGAGCTCCGTAATGGACTCGTTTCTCAGTACGCACATGAGCGAAAGGACGCGATTCAGCGCACAATTGCTGCCATGACGGTTGGAAAGGACGTGTCCTCACTGTTTCCCGACGTTTTGAAAAATATCGCTACACATGATCTCGATCAAAAGAAGCTCGTGTACTTGTATCTCATGAACTACGCCAAGTCTCACCCTGAGCTGGTCATTCTCGCAGTAAATACCTTTGTGCAAGACTCTGAGGACCCTAACCCCCTGGTGCGTGCGCTTGCTATTCGTACGATGGGCTGTATTCGGGTCGAGAAAATGGTGGATTACATGAGTATCCCTCTACGAAAGACGATCAAGGATAACGACCCATATGTGCGCAAGACGGCTGCTATTGGTGTCGCAAAACTGTTTGACCTGAACCCACAGATGTGCGTTGAAGAAGGCTTCTTGGATGACCTCAAGGGCCTAATGGATGACGGCTCAGCGATGGTTGTTGCCAATGCTGTTACTGCTCTTGCCGAGATCCAAGAGTCCGCTCCCTACACAAACTGCTTCGACTTGAATACTATGACCATTAATAAGCTCTTGAGTGCTCTGAACGAGTGCACTGAATGGGGTCGGATAGCTATTCTTTCGGCACTGGCGGAGTACAAGACCGATGACTTTAAGGAGGCAGAGCACATTTGTGAAAGAGTTGTCCCTCAATTCCAACATTCTAACCCTTCTGTTGTTCTGTCCGCTATCAAGGCAGTTGTCGCTCACCTAGGCCCTATCGAGCGTCAGATGCACCTCGCTGAAGACCAGGAACTGCTGACAACCCTGAAACGTAAAATGGGCCCACCTCTAGTCACACTAGTCTCATCATCCTCTCCCGAGGTTCAATATGTTGCACTGCGCAACATTCGCATTATCGTTCAAATTCCAAAGTTCTCTCGTATCCTTAGAAAGGAGACGCGAGTATTTTTCTGCAAATACAACGACCCTCCATATCTTAAATTTGAGAAGCTAGACATCATGGTGCTCCTGGCTGCCAAATCCAACATTAATCAGCTTCTGGCGGAACTGAAAGAGTACGCTTTAGAAATTGATATGGAGTTTGTGAAGAAGGCAATTAGAGTTATTGGAAAATGTGCGATCAGGATTGAAACTGCCGCAGAGAAGTGTGTTGCCGTACTCATGGATCTTCTTGAGTCTAATACAAGTCGCGCGGCAACTAGCGCAAACTATGTTCTACAGGAGGTTGTAATTGTCATGAAGGATATTCTGCGCCGTTACCCAAAAAGATTTGACGGTGTTATTCCTCTTCTGTGTCAGAGTGTCGATGAGATTGAAGAAAATGATGCCAAAGCTGCAATCATCTGGATTGTTGGTGAATATTGTGAGAGCATCCCAAATTCAGAACAAATTTTGTCTTCGTTTGCTGTTGCCTTTCTTGAAGAGTCTACCAGCGTGCAACTTGCACTTCTGACGGCGTGTGCCAAATTTTATATCAAGACTTCGCAGGGCAATGATATGATCCAAGGGATTTTGTCCAATGCCACATCGAAGTCAGATAACGCGGATATCCGCGATAGAGCATACATTTATTGGAGACTTCTTTCAACAGATGGCCAGACGGCAAAAGATGTTATTCTTGCGCCACGGCCAGTGGTTGAGGATGAAGGCGATTCTCTTCCTCCAGCCTTGGTTGAGGAGCTGATGAGTGAGCTGTCAACATTGGCATCGGTCTACCATAAGCCTGCTGCCACGTTTGTTGGAAAAGGCAAGTTTGGTGCCGATGCAGTTCAGAAGCGTGCGCTCGAAGAGCAGGCTCAACTGGCAAATGAGGAGCAGATTGTGAAAGACGATAATCTACTGGACCTGGATTTCGATGTTGATTCCACGAGCACTCAGCTGGCGTCAGGCAGTGCCACTGATGATCTCAGTGACATATTCGGGCTATCATCGAGTGTTCCTGGTGGAAATGCTCCAGTGCGGTCTTCCACGCGAGATATTTTGGACCTCTTTGGATCCGCTTCAACAGTCCAGCCTTCTACGCAGACAATTGTTCAGCAGCAAGCACAGCAGCAGCAGCATCAACAACCGCCCCCTGCGCCTCCAAAGAATGATGACGACTTGATTGGTTTGTTCTAAACTAATAGAATTATGTATCTAGACTGTTAGTTATAGATTATTGAATCAAGAGGTACCATATGTGAATTTGTCAATCCATTTATCGAGACCAGAAGAGTCGTGTCTGGTGGATACATGACAGAGTCAATATCAATTGATCTAAGTTTACCAACTATGTGTTACAGAACCACCCCGCCAACAAATGCCACCGCAAGGCTCAGAAGTGATGCCTCAAGTGCTCCACTGCCAGAAGAGATAGTGAGGGTCCGGAACGCAGCGTCGTCATGATTCATTGTGGACAGCATCTTATGGTGCGCATTGGGCCCGTATATCGAATTATCACCAGCTGCCTCTCTCTTTGTCAGAGTTGTGCCATCCTCCTTTGAAGGCGTGTCTGTTGGTGGGGTGTCCAAGTTCTGTTCTGCGCTTCTCGTCTTTGCATAGTTTAGCCCCCAGATCTCCACGTACTGTTCAAAAGAAATGGCAGAGCCAGAGCTAGTCGATTCTGCACCCACAGATGCCATCGTCAAGAATGTCACCAGGAAACTGCTAATGGCCCACTTCATGGTTAGAAACAGTATTTAGCGAGAAGGAGACTGCGCGTAACATTTTTTACCAACAAGCTCCTTGGTGTTCGGCGCCAAGCATGCCTGCTGGTCACAAAAGAATAGTAGAAGCAGCAACAGAGGTGAACCTGAAGAAGGGCAAGCAATTGATGGACGGTTTAGCAAACCCGTAGCATGATATACCCTTTCAGTTGTCTAATCTATATGTCTCATCTGGATACAGGTTTAACTACGAATGGAGCACAACGGTCCAACCTTCCGACGAAGGAAATATTCACAGCATACAATTCATATCAGTGAGAATCCAACGTACAACACAGGGAACCATCAGATTCTCTTGAAGAATTTGATATTTCATACTCTCTCACTTGCCATCTTTCTGCACATCCTCGGCACAGCCGTTCCTAGCATAAATCTCTATATCGGAAAAAACACGCCGCCGTGAAATATCTCGCAAACAATGAGTGTTCCAAGGAAAGCAAAGCTCAAGGATCTCATCAATTTCAGACTGCGAATTACCACTGATGACAGTCGGCAAATCTCCGGCACGCTGCTGGCATTTGACAAGTTTATGAACCTGGTAATGTCCGATGCAGAGGAGTTTCGTTCGCAAAAGAATGGACAGGAAGTTCGCCGTGCGCTGGGACTGGTGATTCTGAGAGGTGAAACTGTCGTATCGCTGTCTGTTGAGTCATCGGGTGTTGCTGCTGGCGCTGGTAGAACTGTGCCAAAGGGCACCGGGGTGGTCAAACGCGCCCCTAATAGACCTGCAAACTCGAATGTGCCACTGGCTGGAATGTCGTCGGGTTTTGGTGTATCGTTGAGTTCTGTGAATTCTGCAACTTAGTACAGCCTGTGGGGAATGAGCGCAAGTGGACTCTCGTTAAATGTATTAGATGATGCTATCAGAAGCAGTTGTATATGCGGTGCTTTGTCTTACAACAAACAAAGCAAGTTTTGACAGTTTGGGGACTTCAAAAACTGTCTATAGAAGGGGAGCAGTTTGTGAGAACGTTGGAAGAAGCCTCCTGATAAACTGCGAAGAAAGTCGTCGTGATTAAAGCTTCGATTTTTGGAAACGTATGCAAGAAGTGGAGCGAGTAGCTGCGATGTCAGACTATGAAAATGAGAATGTATCTCAAAGTCATTAGCTATATCAACCGAATTGAGAAACTTATGATCTGGCGGGATAAGCTTTGACCTCAGCTTATGATGATGCTTGTGGGTATAATCCTTTACGTCTTTGCAAACATACAGATTCTGCAGCTTTTGAGTCCTTTCGGAATGTTTCTGAGAGACAAGGAATGGGTTCGAAGTGCCGTTAACTCCTGTCCAAATAGACTGAGCATTTTCTTTGACTAATGATGTGGTCTGCATCGTGACATATTCAGCAATGTTGTCGGCGTATGGAACAGGGTACATCAAGAACAACAGGTTCGTGATTACCAGAGCTGACACATGAGGCGACGTTGCTAAGACAGTGAGCGGTTTTGCAAGCAATATGTGTTCATACAGTGTGTAGATATCCAATACATCAATGTACTTGAAGACCTCTACCCAAGTGCCGAACGGCTGGTGAGGATAGATCACGTTTCTAAGGAAGCTGGATTGTTTTGAATGTATCAGCTCATTTAGAGTAGTATCCTTATTGCCTTCTATAACAGTATACAACTCACCCAAGAATGGCTTGTCCTCATTGGGCTGCCAGGATGCAATGTTTGAAATGGCAGTGTCAATGATTGGCAACTTGAATGAGAGGGAGTTTAGTGTGAAAGAGCCATGGCCCATTACAATGCGTCGGAGACACTTTTCATAAAGGCAAGGGAACTCCTTGTCGGCTAGGAGTACCAAAGACTCCTGAACGTACCCTCGTTGCGTACCCGGTTGCGCACATTGAGAGAATAGGCTGTACCCGTAGATAGTTTTACCCTCGAAATGCTGCGACGGAAAGCGAAACGAATGGAAGCTGGACATGCCCCCACTTATTACAATACGTTCGGGAAGCGAAGAGAAGCAGATCATGGATAGATCATCTTCAGTAAACGGTACTGAGGGCCGCATTAGTTTGAGATCTGGACCAATATTGACGTCAAACTGCACGACAACAAAGCATATGACCCATTCCTGACAATCCCGTATCACAGACGGCGGGATTTTTTGTCCTTCCTGCATTGACAGTTCATGGATTCGAAACGAGCTCTTGAAGCTCGATGGCAGAGTCATATGGACTCAGATGTCATGGAGGGGAACGGGATGTCGGCAATGAAATGAGCACTAGGGAGTGTGGTAAATATCAGGATGGAACGCCATGCTATTTCAGAACCTACAAAATTTGGAGCATCATTATCTTCATTCATCTACTTGGAATCTATATAACAGAGTCAATGGCAGTCTCTAACGCAAATACAAGCTCCAACCGGCGACCGCGAGATCACGTTGGAATTGTTGTTCGCGCCGGTCGCGAGGGAGCACTCACTGCGTAGTCACTAAATGGGTCGAACGGACACGCAAGAACATTACAACCAACTAAAGAAAACAAGCAAAGCCATCTTGTAGTTGGGCAGAGTGATTTCTGGACTTCTCATGCAGCAATTTTAATACTGCAAATGTCGTGATAAGCAGCGCGAACTAGTTCTCTTTAGTCGGGCAATGACATCATATTCAAGTAATGAGCACAAAGCAAGCCGGCCGTTACCGGAATGTTCTCTCCATGTGATTGTTCTATGAAGTTTTTAGCGTAAATATGATTTTCTATGAAGCTTTTAGCGTAAATATGATTAGCCACATAATTAGTGACACATGAACTACAGTAGTCTCACCTATTCCCCTGTAGTTCTGACAACTTTCTGACGTTTGACAGATTTCATGAGGAGAGGACGCTCGCGAAGGGCCAACAGATCTCTGCCGAGCAAGAAACAAGTACGAGACTCTATTTAGTGGAGTAATAATTCTAAGTCCACTATGACTTCCTCATTTTGCCAACATGATTGTCCGGAACTTTCTCGATGAATCCTGATGTCAATGATTCCAGCATGCATGACCTGGTTGGACAGCTGCGCCATCTGCAACGCATGGTGGAGGTTTAGCGTCCGTGCATGTGAACGCGGAGGCAATCCAAATTGGCCCCGATACCCGCCAATAGCGGAACATTGTGAGTATACTATCATCCTGCAGGTGAATTCTGCAGGTGAATTCTCCTTAGGCACGTCTGCGGCGGCAACCGCGGCCCCCTGATTCTGGAATCTTCGAGGAGAAAAAATCAGAGCATGTCAAGGTGTCTGCTGCGTCCCATGACAAGCTTTGACTACCGGTTTCCTTCTGCACAAGACGTGGCGGTTCAAATCACCGGTCACCCACCTGTATTATATTAGTAAGGAAAAGATGGCCTAATTGGTGGGGCTCCGCCCGCGCGCACTCCGAACAGCCCTAACCTTGTTAGTTGCTTGCCTTCCGTCTGACAGTATTCAAAGCTCCGGAGCGAACGTAATCCTGTCAGCTATCTATTGGGGCCATCCCAAGTGCTGTAGCAAGTAGATCCGCTTCAGGTTGTTATTTATTTCAGTCTCATTTGGACTGTTCGCTGTGACTGCGAGCACGTCGAGTTCTCTCCCACTTCCCGTTTGGTAATCATTTTGAAAGCATCAGTGCCGCTGTTGAGCACTGGCAGTCAGAATCCTACTCATCTAGCACTGCTCCTGCGAAAGCTGGCCACGGCTTGATAGAGAAGCCGTAAGCCCTTCGGCGATATCGATAAAGAATAACATTTATTTAAAGACTTGGCGCATCCTATTAATTTACGTTTGCCGAGTTGTTGTCCCTTATTCACTAGTTAACTTGACAGTCCATTTTTTATTTTTGGTCTCCACCCACTCTGAAAAGCTTTTTCGGCGCTCACAACCCACCAACCTTTCTGCAGACACCACAAGACATTTTCATCGTTTAACAAGTTCATTTTCACGAAAGGTAGACAGCGGAAAGATCAGACCGTGCTATCTTCTTATTTATTGTAAAAAACCAAAAACGGCAAAAACTTTTGGGAAAAAAGCTGACGAGATTCTTCCAACCTCTCGTCTCCTTATTACTATAACTCTTTTCATCAAAGTGACTGGCTATTGACATCTTTGGTTGCCTTCAGAACTCACTCCGGTTTGTTTCGGTCAACCTTGCGTACCTTCTTATTTATTCAGAGACCTCTCACTTTATTTATTTGTCAATGACTATGATGGCTACCTCGTCGCCGCCCTCTTTGTCATCGTCATCATCCTTCTCAACAACGGGATCTACCTTGCCTGATGTGCATTGTACGCCTTTGCCCGACCTTTGGGGTTCCTCCATCGGCGGGCAGTCCGCTGCCGCCAAGGCTTCTCAATCGAAGCACTTTCCCGGCATTGGCGTGAACGCTAACGCTCCAGTGGCCCCTGTGGCCTCTGCAGCGCCGCCTTCTGCTCCGGCGTCGGCCACTGCTGCGCCTGACAAGTCGGCGCTCGGTAGGCTGGCGATGGGAGACAACGCATCAACTGCTCCTTCCTCGCCGTCTACCTTGCTTTCGTCCAAGGAGTCTATCTGGGGTTCTGGATCTGCGTCAAGTGCGGCTTCCATGGGTTCACTTAATGCTTCCACTGCCCACCATCCGACGGCTGCATTTAACTTTGGTCCATCTGCGAGTGTACCTGTTCCACCAGCACGCCGCCAATCAACCGCTCCTGTTGCTCTCAGCGATGGGTTCCAGGCGTTTGCAGGAAACCCGGCGGCACCGGGTGCTCCTTTGAGACTCACGCGTGCACCGTCTTTTCCTGCAAGTGCCTCCGGGCATTTTTCAGGCGTGTCTTTTGAAGATCATGATACCCCTGCTCATGATATGTCCAGACGCGCCGGCCTTGCGGAGCATGGTCTTAATTCCTCTTCCGGAGGAGGGCTTCCTCGAACTGCTTCATCTGATGACTGGGCGTTCGGTGGAGGAATAATGAGGCCCGGACTGGCCCACCACCAGAGTTTCCGCCAACAGCCACTTCATCATCCTCAGCCCCACCATCACCAAGCTATGGCTCATCACGTCGGCCAGATGCAGGTGATGAATGGTGCAGGTGGTGTATCAATCTCTCCTCCTTTGCGCGCCGCTTCTACGCCTATATCCATGGGCGTTCAGCAGGTTAATGCAATCGGACAGGAGAAAAGGACTTCAATCCAATCGAATCCTTTGGTCAAGAGTGCTTCGCAGAACGGTATGGCGCGCAGTATTTCGCAGCTTGGAACAGCAACTTCCCCAACTAATGGAGGCGGTGTTGCTCGTAGCGCTGGTGCAAACAGCAAGAAGACAAAGCAGCCTACCAACACCGAGCTTTACAAGACTGAGCTATGTGCGTCTTACATGACCTCCGGAGGAAACTGTCCTTACGGAGATAAGTGCCAATTTGCCCATGGTGAACATGACCTCAAAATTGTGGATAGACCTCCAAAATGGCGTTCCAAGCCATGTCAAAACTGGCTGAAGAGCGGTACTTGCTCCTACAATGACCGCTGCTGCTTCAGACACGACTAGAATCTGCATAGATTGGGTTCTTCATGTTTTCTTGGTTTAGGCTGTTGGCTACCGCACTGTATCTATAGTATTTATTCAGTAGCTAATATGATTTATGAAACGTAGTTTTTCACATTGTAGGTGTAGTGTAGTGGACTTTCGGAGGCGCTATAGTGCAGATTCAGGAAGAGAGTCAAGCACCTGAGGTGATCAATAACGGAAGCAAAGTCCGTTGCCGTTAAACTAACAGACTCTTGTTTACTCGCCTTTCAAAAACACATCAGCTTTCTCCACATGCATTTGTGATTACGAACAATAATTATGTGAATACCCTTTGGGAGCCAATTCAGTGCCTAGTGCAGTGGAACGAACCTGTGTTGACCACCGCACGGAGAAGGATGGCAGACTCAGTGACAAGAATATCAGCCATGCTGGAGTCGGCTAGAGAATTGACTCTGGAGGCTGCATCGTCAGCCTCGCTGAAACTTTCAGCTGCAGCCGATTTGACTGGCAGCACCCTGATGCAAAAGAAGGATGTCTTGAAACTTCTGTCTTCTTCGTCAGAGAGAGACAAATTAAACGGCATGAAACAGGTGATTGCTCGGGTTGCAAGATGCGATGACGAGGATGCTCTTGAGTACTTCCCACAAGTTGTAAAGAACGTGGCATCAACGAATATCGAGACTCGCAGGTTGGTCTATTCTTATCTGATGCGCTATGCCGAGTACGAGCCCGATACGGCCCTCCTGTCTATCAATACCATCCAAAAATCCCTGACAGATCAGTCCCCTGTGGTGCGGGCTCTGGCCATTCGAGCAATGGCAAGCATTCGAGTACCGGCAATATCACAGATTGTTGTTCTCGCAATAGAGCAAGGCTGTTCGGATCCATCTCCCCTGGTGCGAAGAGCGGCTGCGGTGTCCATTTCAAAATGCGTAGCGCTAGATACATCGACGATTGGTACTATGGGGGAACTGCTACCGAAATTGCTAGCTGACCACAGCGTCCAGGTGATGGGTGCCGCTTATTCTACACTCGCAAGATGTTTCTATGACAGGTTAGACCTTCTGCATCCCGTTTTTCGTAGAACGTGTCGAGTGTTGTCACAATTTGATGATTTCTGTCTTGTCAGTCTGCTGGATCTTCTAGTGAGATACGCTAGAGTTTATTTATCGTGCAGAGGGTTTGCCAGCGATGACAGTGACTTCACAGACTATGACTTGTTGTTAAACTCGTTAAAGCCGTTGGTATATTCCAGGAACTCTGCTGTCATTGTTGCGCTCGCGCGATTGGTGTTTTACCTATGCACTGAGGAAGCATTCACATCCTTCTGTAAAGCAACTGGGCTGAACGATGCTATTGTTCGCCTGATACGTGCAGATGATACGGTACAGCAAATATCCCTCCAAAACATTATGGAAATAGCCTTGAGTCGCAAAACAGCATTTGCTAGTTCTTTGAAGCGCTTTTATGTTTTCCCTAGCGACAGAACAGCCGTAATGCAGGCTAAAATTGCCCTACTGGACGCGTTTTGCACTCCTGAGAATTGTGATGAGATTGTAGCAGAGTTGATGTACTATGCAATCACCTACGATGAGCCACTTGTAGTTCGTGCAGCAGTCCGTGCTCTAGGGAACTGTGTTGCGAGCTCTCCAAAACACCGAGATATTGTATTTACGTGGCTTCTACACCAAGTTACCACTACCAACAAGACCTTAGTCATCGAGGCTTTGCATGTACTTCGTGCGCTAATCCTAAGAGAGCCTACTGTGGACAGTGTGACTGTCGCAAGGCTTGCATCGCTTTTGGACACATCCCTTGTAGATGAATCGTGTGCAACTATTATATGGCTTATTGGAGAACTCATGGAGGGTTCAACGGCAGCTCTTGCTCCGGACATTCTGCGTTCATGTTTGAAAACCTTTTCGCGAAGGAGTGACAGAGTTCGCCACCAAATTGTTTTACTAGCTGCAAAGGTTTACGCACAATACTTGACACTGCGAAAGGACGAGGTCATTGAAGAAAAGCCTGAAATTGTCAAACTGTACACATATGCAATGGAGTTAGGGCAGGTCGACCGTTCATATGATACACGAGACCGTGCTCGTATGTTTAGACAACTACTAGAAGGCTCGGATAATACTGATATTGCTACGCTAATGCTTCAGGCACCCAAGCCCGTTCCTAGTACTGCTACTCTATTTCAGCTTTCGTCTCGAAGTTTTATCATTGGTACATCTAGTCAGATTCTCAACCACGTTCTCGATGGTTATCGTGAATTGCCGGAGTTTTCAGAGTCTGTTCCAGACTCTACAATTCGCGATGAGGAAGTTAATTTATCAAAAAACAACGGTAGTGATGAACCTCAACGTGCAATTTCGTCGAGCCAAACGGGTATGCGTGGTCTGCCACCACCCGCTAAGGTATTAAATAACCAAACCCTTGACGAGTTTCTGGCTGATGTCCACGGTCCTAAATTGCAGTCTGGTAGAGGTGGTGAGGCTTCAGATGAGGCGGACTCAGATGAAGAGTCTCTAAGCGCAGAAGGGACAGAAGAGGAAGAAGAGGAAGGATCTGAAGAAGAATCCGACGAAGAAGAATCTGATGAAGAAGAATCTGATGAAGAAGAGTCTGATAAAGAAGAATCTGATAAAGAAGAATCTGACTAAAGGGGGGAGGAGAAACTTGCATGGACGAGACCTATAAGAGAAAGCGAGAAAAAGAATGATGTAAAAGACATGTAAATGGAACGTCCAGGTACATTTCGAAATGCACTGATCAGCGTCAAAACAAATCGTTATATCACAGAATCTTATCTATCAAGTTAGAAGGATGTGCAGTACAGTTGATGATTTTGTCTGTATTTGTCAATCTACTTACTTCAATCTTAAAGTGAGAGTACAAGCACCTAAGATTGTTTTGATGTACAGATGTTCTTTGCAACTATATGTTAGATACTCTTTATAGACTGTGGTTGTCAAAAAAATAGTGTACCGAGCTCATTCTCTTCTGAAGCTAAGTAGTCTTGGCCAAACAAGTATCAGCACCAACCATCACTCATGAACACATTGCACCACAGGAATTCAGAGAGGCATAGCATTCAAATGCTTTCTCAATAATATTTCTAAATGAGATAATCATATGCGAGCATCAGGCTCAATTGGTGATAAAGTTTCTATCCAGACGTGTATAATGTACAGAAATAAATAATAGACAATCATTTGCACTAAGTCCAAACATCCAGCTCCACAACTTCTGCCACCGGATAGTATGGGGTCATGGAGTCAACAGATTGTACGTAACAATTGTTGTAAACATTCCAGTACGCTCTGCGGACTTTGGAAGCGGGATGAAATAAGCCAGCCCACAAATAGAACAAGACAACGCCGTCTCCTAATGCATTACGGAGAGCGTCAATAGCTTCAGTGACTCTGTCAATAACCTGAGGACGCTCATCAAGCAGATTAGGCAACACAAGGTTCAAAAAGTGTAACATCACGTCTTCATAGCCCAGGCCAGTACAGCCATAAGCAACATGTTTAACAACAGTGCAAGCCGTCTGCCTATGAACAAAATCCGGGTCAGTGAGTCCTTCCTGAATCAGGTCAGTGATAGACCACAAGTAATCCCCTGCCGTACTACCAATATACTCAAACAAAAATGTCATTGCTTTCAGAACTCCATTCTGGACGGTTGAATCCGGGGTCCGGTATTCGTTCATAAGCGCAGGAAGAACGGTGAAAGGTTGACATATTTCGGCAACAATGCCAATCGCCACAGCTGTGCACACCCTTGATTGTCTCTCTTGCACTCGCAAGCTGGTGAGAAGAGTTACCAGCACATCTTGGGGACCGATAGCTTTCGCAATAAAGCCGAAAGTATTATTTGCTGCGAAGCGAGTTGCTTTCCGTTGTGCTTTGAGCATATCTAGTAATTCAAAGCAGATGCGCATCCACTCTTTCGCAGGAACATATTCGGCAGCTCTTTCAGCAATAACTCCAACTAGATCAATGCAGCTTTGTTGAACCTTTTCGTGTCTATTCCTTAAAATTGGAGTGAGACGTGGCAATAGATCTCGAATAGGGGGTTGCACTGTGGAAGGTCCAACTACCGATATCACGGACTTCATGGCCCTCAAAATGGAACCAAGAACGTCAGGATATTCCTCACCAAGCTGCTCGTACAAAACGTTACTCAGCTTCAGGAGGACATCCTCTTCTCCGCAATCCCTCATGGTTATCGCGATTCGACTGATCACATCCGATGCCTGTTCACGGACATCCGGGTCTTGACTGCCTAGTCGAAAGAGAATTGTAGAAAGGATCTGTGTCATGTATGGCTTGCACCGGCCACCAAAAGTAGTTATGATCACGGCAATACCTTCAAATATAACACGATCAATCTTCGTTTGCGATTGAAATGCTGTTAAGGCAGCATCAAACAACAACATCTCCAACCTTTCCGGAATTTGTGAGACGCCAGTTGATGTAATTATTCGACCTATTGTTTCCATTGCCATATCTCTGAATTGTTCAGAGCCATCTTTCAAGGGAGCGATCAATCGCGTAACAATTTCGAAAGCGCCTACTCTGTTGGCCAAAGCTGATGTTGTCTCAACCACGAGTGGAAAGGCTCTACGATCCAATGCTAATCGGCGAACCCAGAACGACTCAAAAAAAGGTCCAACAATATTATCCATAAGATATTCCTCGGTTACCCCCTCGACAATCACACACTTCCGAAGGACGTACAAGACGGTTCGCCTCATCTCGTCATCACCAGTGCTGAACTCTCGTCTAACGATTGTCAAGACTTCTTTCGCGTAGTATGACGAATACTCGGGATCCATGAGCTGAATAATAGAACCCACACAGCTCAGAATCTGGGTCAGCGCGCGGCCACGATCTTTCCTAATAGAGGTCCACAGTGGCTTTAAAACTTGCTCAAACGACTCAATGCCATATGGAGCCGACGCTTCTGCCAATGCTGTGAGAGCATTCGCCGAGGCAGATCTGACTCGCGGAGTACCATCCTTCAAACCAATAGCGCAACACTCAACTAAACCATCCAAATGAGCAAGAACGCCATGGTTAGCCAGCAGAGCAATCTGGCGAACAATTTTCATGCCGGTGAGGCGTGCCATCCACGACTTTGTTGAGCGACAGACAGCCTTCAGAAAAGGTAGTAGATTCGGAATACCGAGAGCGGAAGCAACCAGAGCAAAAGTTCGGGCGGTGGAGTCACGAACATATTCATCATCATGATCAATGTCAGGTCTCATAACGGATATCATCTGGGCTAGCCCAGCAGCTTTGGACAAGTTTTTAATAATTTCGCGTCCTTCAGCTCTTGACACCCCTTCATCCTCAACCAGCAACGGCTGGATCACAACCAGGATACGGTGGGTGTAAGGACGAACCTTATCTCCAAGTTTATAGAGGACACGATCCATAACCTTGACGAGCAAATGTCTCTCTTGTTCCTCTAGGGTTCGTTCCATCAAAAGTGGTAGAAGCTGCTTGAATAACTGATCAGCACCAAAGGACTTTGCACCCTCAGTGATTTTTCTTAACGCAACCTTTCGCACAGATGGTGTTCCGTTCTTGATTTCCAGTAACAGATGCATGATAGTTAACTCTATCGTTTCTTCAGCGGTCATTGTCGCCGGATCTCTTTCTTCGCGAAGTTTGGCAAAGTACTTCATATCTTCTTCTCGTAGGAATTGCAGAGAACCAGTGTTGGGCAACTCGTCGGGGGCTAGCCAGCCCTCACCTAGAAGGGCAGATGCCATTGCGGTGTTGTCTTCCAATATATTGAACCCCTCGTTTTGCGGTGCTGCTTTGCGTGAATACACAAAATCTGGTGGACGAACCAAGATCTCAAAACCTTCACTGGGTAGAATGGAATCAAGCAGCTCGTCAGTAGCCCATTGCTTCTTTCCACTTGACTCTCGTGGATCATTTGCATCACGGCCGTCAGCGCGTTCATTAGTGGTCGCATCCCAGCGAGATCGCTGCCGTTTAGCAGAACGGTCGTTCTGGTTAGGGTCGGAACTTACTTCATCAGCAACTACTTCAACATCCCACCGAGATCTCTTCTTTTGACCACTTTTCTGATCTGTTGAACGACTTGTCTGTCCAGGCGAACCGCCCGCTCCGTTTTCTGGATCCTTTCGAGATTGATTCTTTTCGTTGGACTCCCTGATGCTTTCGCTGACTCGCTTCTCTTCCATCTCCAGTTCCCGCGCGGCCATTATGTCCTTGTAACTCATCTCATCATGGTGTTCTCTTGGCGGACGTCGATTCGACCTAGACTGCTGTCTGCTGCGACCTGCAGCAGAGTCTGAATTGCCACTCACTTCATCGTAGTCAATCGACGATGGATTGTATTGTGCAATTAGTGATCTCTTGCTTTTCGACATAGCAGATGATGAGATTATAATTTACAAAAGTGGGATATGCTGATCATTTTGGTGGCGTTGCCACGCCACCAAATATAGAGGGAAAGCACTTTGTAGAGAGAATCATCGAATAAATAAGTAATCTGGGGAGAGAAATAATTAATCTATGAGAATCTACATCTCGTACGAAACGCCTCGAAATGCCTCGATGAAGGTACACTTTTGGTGCTTCGCGCTTGGCAGGATCTAGTGGAGATCTGGCTTTGGAGATCCAGTGGAGAAGGCTCACATGAAGAGCATTTGAAGAACGATAAAGCCTTCATCAAAGTATCGCTTCAAATACCCTTTGGAACCTTCGGGAAACTGTTCGGCTGTGAGAGCAGCTTCTCAACGCTCTCCCGCTGCCTCTGGGCAATCTGAATGTCACTCTTTCGTTTAACTCGCAGTGAGAAAATAGACGGAGACAGAACAAAAACTCTTGGTATTAAACGGTCAGGGTCAGCTTGTTTCGCGGCGGGTTCACTGTCATCGCTCTTGTCCTTATCGCCCCCTGATTTGCGAGATTCTTGGTCTGTTTCTGACCCCTCAGACGTCTCGTCTTTGGACTTGTCGCCTTTTTTATCACCGCTTTTCTTGGCCTTCCACTTTTTACGCAAATCTTCAATCTCACGCTGCATGACTCGTTCACGCTCTTTTTCAGCCTCAATTCTTGCCTGCTCTGCCGGCTCTACCGTCGCAAAGCCATTATCCTGCAAATGGGCCTCGCATATGTAAAAGAAATCAGCTTTTCCATCGCTGGTAACAAGAACAACTGGTGTAGGTTTATAGCAGACAAAACATGCCTTCCCATCTCTCACATTGACCTTTCTCTTGTGATATAAATTCGCAAACGGCGGAGGCATGTTCTTGTCGAGATCAAGTCCCTGGCAGGGCTATGCTCTTGGGAATGCCCTAGTGGATTACCCCAGACAGACACAGTCTCAGTAGCTGCTACCCAGCAAGTGAAGGTCGCCTACAATTGTAAATACCCTCAAACTTAGGTTCGACTCCACCGCCTACAGCTAGTAGACTGCCAGAATGGTCATGTTCTTCGGGATCAAATATCGAGCTCGAAATGCCCTTTGGCTCAAGTAGTCTCTAAAACATGTTCCAACGATATGCAAATGGGACCCAAGTAGTCAATCTATTAAATCCCAAGGTGGGATGAACCTGTCAGGATAACCGCAGGTCGCTTTATCGCTTCCCAACTGGAGCTTATCAGTGCTGATACATCACCAACACTCCAGTCTATATAGCGAAATGACAACCTCGGGTCTCACGAAGGAACAATTACAATCATTCTCAGAGAACGGGTATTTGATTCTTCGCAACGAATTGCAACCAGAAGAAGTCGATGCACTTCTCACAGAAGGAAAGACTCTACTAGATCAATTTGATTTGAAGACTCATCCTTTGACGAAATTCACGACTGGAGATTCAGTCGGCGGAGGCTCTCATATTGGGGATGCTTACTTTCTCAATTCGTCTGATAAGATTTCCTTCTTTTTTGAGAACGATGCGTTTGATAAAAGTGGAGAGTTGGTGCGAGAGAAGAGCCAGGCCATAAATAAAATTGGCCACTATTTGCATGAACTCGATCCTGTATTCAAGAAAGTTTCACTAAGCAATCGAAATGTTGCGATAGCTGAGTCTCTGGGTTACCAAGATCCACGCATCTTACAGTCTATGGTCATCTGTAAACAGCCCGAGATTGGAGGAGCTGTGCCTTCTCATCAGGATGGTGTATTTCTCTACACTGAACCACAATCTGCGGTCGGATGGTGGTATGCGCTAGAGGACTGCACAGAAGAAAACGGTGCGCTGGAATTTGTTCCACGCTCACACAAAACATGTGAAATCTACAAGAGGTTTGTAAGGAAGGACGCCGAGGATTCTACGGCTTCGGGGACAGAATTTCAAAGTCTTGACAAGACGGAGTTTGAAGAACCCCTAGAGACATCATTTGTAAAGGAGACATGTCCAAAAGGAACATTGGTGCTTATCAATCACTCGGTTGTCCATAGGTCAGCAAAGAACCTGTCAAAGAAGTCGAGATTTGCTTATGCATTTCACGTCATTGATGGAACTTCTCAGTATGACCGTAAAAATTGGCTCCAAATACCACCAAGTGGTGGTAGAGATTTTACAAAATTAGTTGATTCAGCAGCGCCGCTATAGGCTTGCCAAGTTATCTATACTGTAGACTAATTAAATGCCTGAAACGATACTGAAATGCTCCTGGGTTACAACTCGCTGTGGATAGCACTTGCGACAGCCTCAACAGTAGTAGTAACAGTATCTTTGATAACTGCTGCCGTCTGACGGTCTGAAGGAGCTCCCTCCAGAAAGACGCCCTTGAAATCAGTCCACAAAACAGAATAATTTCCACCAAAAAGAAATCCAATGAGCAACATAGGTGTCACAATAAAGAAGCAACTGATTGAGAGGAGACCGACCATAATCAGTTTGTCAGAGCTGTCAAAGGACAAGCCCTTCGCTTTCAAACTCTTCCTCTGCTTGTTGATGTAAGCCTCAATCCTTCCACATGCTTTCTCAATATTGAGGTAATTAGGATCGAACTCCCTATTCTTCTTGTGGATCTTCTGAACATATTCTTGGAAGACACCGTAAACTTGTTCAATGGTGTTGGATCTCTCAATCAAACGAACAGTTTCGCCCTTTCTAAGCTTTACATGTTTACCAAACACGTCAGTGTTGTTGAAAACAAGCTCAAGAGTAGCAATAGACATGACTTGAGGAATGGCGCAGAATCTGAAGAGCGAAGCTTCCTTCACATTCTCCAAATACTCCAGGACCTCTTCGACATGGAGCAATGACAAGTGCGCCAAGTCGGATATACAGAAGAGACCGTTTGTAGATCTGACCTCTGGGTTGACAAGCTCGTACAAGGAATTGGCGTACTTTGACCAAACTTCTCTGGGCCAGAATGAGCGGCTGTCATCCAGATCCTCTCTGAAATCACGAATGATGTTTGTTTTTTGTAAAAAGAGACCCATAGACTCAGCCAGTTGGGGCTTGTCTGCCAAAACTTGAGTGCCAAACCCTGACAAGATTGCCAATCTAGTACAGCCTTCGCCAACAAGACCAGCCACGTAATGGCAGTAAAGATCATAATCCTTAATAGTCGCAAGACCGTCCATAATCTGCTCAGGAGTACGATCAGCGTAATCTGCCATACCATTGCCCATTTTGATAGCGATGTCCTTGAGCACCTCCTGATACTCGGGCTTGATCTTGTGGTATTCGGTTAGGATCTTGTCAAACTCCTCAAGCACGACTTTGTCCTTCTCGTTGGAGTCCTCAAAGGTCCAATCATCCGTCTCCAAAACTTCTCCAAAGCGTCTCAGCAGGGGCAACTTGATCTCATTGTCCAAGGTCATATCGTCCTCAATTGTATCGAGGGCCCTGAGAATAACGTAAAACAGCATGACTGTGTTACGGAGTTCCGGATGGAGCTCCATGATGACCATGGAAAAGGACCTGCTCGTCAGTTGAAGAAGCATGAAACATCTTCTCAGGTTAATACTTTCAGATGCGATATCTCTGGGAAAGAGAGCAGAATGAAAGAGCTTACTTGTGGTTAGAAAAACTGATATACGAATGCAACCATAGAACGATCAGAATTGTCGGAATCAAGACGATCACTAACTCTTCACGTCCATTTCGTTACAGAGAACTTGGCCATTTTTTTCAAAAAATGCGATAGCAAAATTCCACAATAATCCTATCTATACTTACAACTGAACAATTGCAGCCAGATCACTTGGATGTGTCAACACGTCCCGTAATAATCCCATGGTGAAGCTTCAAACTGGAGGAAAACAGTTTTGGTGCCGAGACTTATATATTCCAAAGGGCAGCCTCTTGGGGCGGTGCTTGGTCACCAACCATAACGGACATGTCGACGACACTGGTAAACGCGCTTATTCAGCTGTCTGGTTTTGGCGCGATAAGGTCTGGACTTTAATTAGTAGCGTGTGATATTTTTGTGGATTCAACCCTCATGCTGCTAAGCGGCAGCTTGCAATTGAGTGGCGACAAGTCCTTGCTGCTGCCATGTCGTTGGCATGTCTTGAGAGCTGACATCAGCGGGTGTTGACAGTGGGACGTTCTCGGAGTCAGACAAAAATTGGAAAGCTGAGAAGACTGATCTGTAGAGAAATAGCAAAGCTTGCTGGAATTGTAGAAAGTTGTGTACCATGACCATTTCTCCTTGTCCTGTATTTGACGTCGTCTAATGTCCTCGTATCTTGAACTTGATCAAACCTGTCAATCGGACCCTGCGCACATTGCAGCACCCATCACGCAGGTGAAAGCAGAGTGTTGTCTGATTTTGTCAAAATAAGAAAACGGCAAAAATAATCATAAAGTACTTATACCACTTTGAAACAGCTTACAATTTTGGACTTCCTGTTGGCAGGGCACGAGTATGATCTGCGCTCTGATACAGGTCAACGAGGACTCATGTCTAATATACGCAATCTAAACTGCAGGAAAAAGAGAAAGCCAGGTATCTAGAATACTAAGTATCAATTAGATCAGATGAAATACAACCTCTCTCGGATGTCTTCACTCGCCATGGGCTCACGGACCAACTCGCACTCGCAGAGCAGACTAGTCCGTTCAGACAGTTCACAGATCGATCCCCAAAACTGACCTTGGATCGGGCCTGCGAGAAACTGTTAAACCCGCTCCGGGTTGCTCAATTCGGACTGTTGAGAGACCCAGTATTTCGCGCATGCCAGGAAACTCACGTCGTCGTCAAAGCAGCCGCAGGCGCCAGTTTAGTGTTGGGCAGAGTCGGTGCACAACAATCCATGTCTCAAGCTGTCAAGGGAGGGTGCAGACCTAATCAGAGAGCAGCCTTTGGAGAGACGCAGCAGAACGACTTGTTGTCGACCTCAGAACACTCTTGTGCGGTAAACCCGCGCAGTGCGATAACCCGTAGAGTACACAGCGATCGAGCAGAATACCAGCCAAGCAGTTGGGGAGGGGATCTGTTTGCGGCCAGACCTCCTGGCAATTCCAAGCAGGAATAGATTAGAGCGGGGAAGCATTACTACACAAGGCGCAGACCACAAGGACCGGGCTGCTTGGGGTGAGTGTAAAGGCAAACAATAAGGGACAGGGTGCTATCCAAACCGAGTGGCTTGACTGGAGTGCATTGGCTAGTCTTTTTGAATTTTTTCTTCCACAAAAACACACCAATTGCACAATAATCACCAACAAACTACCCCCAGTATCGGGACGAACTTCCTGCCCAGACGACGCCCTTGTCTCGTTACCCCAGATTTTAGTGCGGCGTAGGTGCTGACACACTGCATGAGATCATCTCGTGGTCATGTTGGGAAGCGTGAGCAACAACCAACAGAGGCAACTGGGGGTAATAGCCAGATTGCGCGTGAGCACCCGACGAATGGCCCTGCCCATGGATGGAAAAGGACACGTCTCGAATCTCACTAGTAAAAGGTTCCATAAAATCTACCCCCAATCCTGCTCGGCCGAGAACAACGTACCTGGGAACGGTCTCCAGGGTCTAGCCACCAGAAATGCAATGATGTCACATAACTAGTCGGGTGATCACACCCATAGTGGGGAGATTGTGCCCTGGCCCAAGAACGCAACACTACCCAGAAAGTATGCTATGTTAGGGTTCACCTAAAGGAGACGCCGTCAACTATAAAAGGGGGCGTCCGAGACCTCCGCCGGCTCACCCACAGACACTAGCAAGTACAATGACCGGCCATAAAGTTTACAACATTAAGATAACCAACTCCAAACTCACCCTAGACAAGGTGAAGCAAAAGATTGAAGACATTATTGAGAAGAAGAACCTCTCTGTCGACTCTGTGACGTTGGAGGAAGACGACACTGTCATTCGAATAGAGACGAGTAACCTCAGTCTCAAGACGGTACGTCTGATTGTCGACTTTGCCTGTCTGAGAGACAAGTGGAGATACAATCTCAATGTCGTTGAGAAGTCTGATGACGTCTTTGACCTGGACTTTGAGGTGACCGTCAAGGCTCCACCAAAGAGAGCGGCCAGACGCCAATCCAACGACATGGCTGAGCACGACTACTCTGTCAAGATTATTGAGAATTCCATTGACGTTGTCAGTTCCTACGTCAACGATCACCTCCGCAAGTCAATGAAAGCAGGTAAGAAGCAGAAGGAAGCTGATGTATCAGAAATTGAGGGTGTCTCAACGTCAACCGATTACGCAGGCGTAACTTACTCGACGCACAATGCCACCTCTTTCAAGGCTGTACGAAACCTGGTCGACCAGGCCTGTTCCAAGAACGGCGTCCATTACAATATGGAGCTGATTGACGGTATCTCGGACTGCAACGTTGTCTATACACTCAAATCCAAGTCGGACGTTTACGAGTCTGATATGGAGTCCGACGCATTCGTCAAGGAGAAGCACACCTACAGATCACATGCTAGACATGTTGAGAATGTTGCCGCTGGCAAGTAACTAAGTAGTCGTAGTTTTTAGTATCATTTTTGCCATGAGGTATTCGAATTTATTGTGTTCTCTTTTTTTGATTGCTGGAGTTTCCGCGTTGGTGATATTTACGTTGTCGCACTCCCCTGGGAGCGTCTGCGTATGAGATGCAGAACATTAAGTTGAGCAATGTAATTGGAAGAGGCCGCTATAGTCGTGTACTAGAGGCTGACTATCATGGTCAGTTAGTGGCTGTAAAGGTGATTGAGACAGAGGATGAGATGCCCCCGCATCGCTGTGCAGCAGAGCTGGCTCTGCTAAAGTCGGTCGAGAACGAATACGTCTGTAAATTACTGGACAATTTCGAGGCTCTCACTGATGGAGAACCCTGTTTGTATCTTGTAATGCCCCGATACGAGTTTGATCTCAACGCGGTACGCAAGCAGCATATGAGAGCCGGCTTTCCGATGGGTGGCAGAGTCACATGGTCGAATAGCATGCCATTACAAACCTCAATGGAGCTTGTAAAGGGGATTGCAGAGGGACTCGGATACTTGCATTCGCATGGCATCATCCACAGGGACATCAAGCCGGAAAATATCATGTTCCAGCATAAAGAGGGACGGCCGATCTTAATTGATCTGGGAATTGCGTGGCGAGAGGATACTGGTGAGCATCCTAAGTACACCGATGTGGGTACCGGCATATACAGGGCTCCTGAGTTGCTGTTTGGAATAGAGTCCTACACTGCCAAGATTGATATTTGGAGTCTCGGCATTATCTCTACTGAACTGATGAGTCGAACGGGCACTTCAATAGTAGAAGAAACTCTAGGAACTCATTCCACGGATATTGGCCTTATTGGAACTCTTTACGAAATCTTTGGACAGCCTTCGGGAGCCATTTGGCCAGAAGCCAGCCAAACTGAGAGCTTTCGCAATTTCAAAATCAACAAACCGCAAAACACAGAGTGGAATAGCATACTACCGCTAGCGGATGAAAAGGCAATAGAAATTCTTAAAACGCTGCTGAGGTACTCTGATGCTAGTCGAATCAGTGCAAAGGATCTACTTACACAATTGGATGAGGCAAAAAGTGCATAAAACCTCTAATAAATAATGAATATCCTACAAATACAACTCGATGAATGGTTTCTTCTTGTTTGAGAATCTTCCAGTACATTGAGGTACAACGCACGTTCCTGCCTTTGGTATCTTAGCAGTCATGTTGTCAACAATGGCTTGGACACAGGACCCGCAGTAAACGTGACTACAGATCGAAAAAAAGACACGTTTGTTAGATGAATCAGTCTTCAAATCGTGCTCTACCACTGCTGGTCTCTTCTCTGAGACTTTCTCGTTAGCAGGATCATGATTAGCAGGGTCGGCTGGCTGTTCTTGCCCCTCCGAAACACCAGTACCCGCAGCATCAGCCTGCTTTTCTGGCTCCTCTGAAACACCCGTACCCAAAACAACATCACATCTCGCACAAAGAAGGGTTGCATTCTCTTCTATCGAGCGAGTGAATCCCATCGTAGTTTTCTCTGGTAGGGAAGCAGCATTAGATGGTATCACAGTTCTTCCAGTGTTCACAATGTTTGTGCTTCTCCTTATAGCTTCGGCAAGATCAGAATCATACTCACCTGGTACTCCTCCCCGGTGTGATTGATAAGTATGCAGAAAAAGCGGGGAGTTGGCGAAAAATGTATCTAGGGCATCCGTGGACTCAAATATTTGGCCGTAGCCGCGGAAGTTAACATACGTCATGTGTGCAGGGCGGGGACCTTCTCCATCTTCGCTACTATCAATGTTGTCGGTGGTGATGATTTCGTCGCTAGGAGCAGACGAAGAGTTGCGAAATACGGTACTAGGAGCATGCAATATGGGGTTTGGTCTGTTTACAGTAAGGCGAGAAGGTGTGCGACGCCTATGCCTCGTTCCTTCTATTCTCCGGCGGAGGTTCTGGGATCTGTTATGAGCTGCTGTCGCAGGTGCAATACCGCCAAAGTCACGAAGTGCTGGGGGTAGTTGCATGTTCCAGGTGATGAGTTCTGACAAAGAACGAGGTGTGCCCAGTATATCATTAGGGATTTCATAGTCCATATGCTGAGAGCTATTGTTGCCACCGAAATCTCGGCGCGCTCTCATGCTATTCACAGCTGTGACTTCCACGTCGTCGCTGGTTCTTCGTCGACGGTGCAAGGAGCTTCTTGCGATGCCATCTGGCCTTCTGTTAATGCCAGATCCGCCTGGTCGCATAGTGGACCCATTTCCAGAGACTACTCTTTGATCTACAACCTGTGGCTCGTCTTCATCATCTGTTAGAGTCAAATCAACAACTTCGTCGGTAGTCATTTTGTATTATGCAATGCTAGTTGTGATGGAGATGATTTTCTAAAAAGTTAAAACGCCAGAACTTGCACAGCTTGAAATCTTTTTAGCGTATTAAGGAGTATTTTTATATCTGAGAGTTTTCAATCCAACCCCTCAGATCTACTGTTTATGTCTCTAGATGCTTTTCGCTGATAATTACGAGATGGGAAGACCAAATGAAACTGTGGTGGCGCGGACTAGACGGACACTAACAAGGCAGGGCTTGGGGAGATATAGACATTAGGTAAATGGGATTAGCAACTCCCAAAAACTGAATATTTCGAGAAGTTTTGAGCAAAGTGCGTAAGCTTATTGCCGGGAACTCCGGTCACCGCTAAGGTCCGACTACTAGGCCCGTGCAAGATACACGGGACAGAATGGATTTTGAGTGAGGTAGACGGAGATCAGTGTTTCTCAGCTAGAACAGTATAAAGAGTGGCAGAGATCCATGTTTGTCACCTAGAATAGTTCAGAGAGCGGCAGAGAACCATTTAGGTGAACCCAGCTGGCTGTCTATAGAGAATGCAGGATCGGCTATTTGTGCCAATACAAAAGTTCCTGATCACGCTCTTTCTCTGTCTCCCCGCACACCCTACTATATTATCGCCTACGAACTTTGTGACTCATTGGAACCATTCTCTTGTATTTTAGTATCTAACCGGTTATTGGTGCTGCTCCGACACTAAACGGTCGTCGGCTTATTCCTTCCTCTTTTTGTGATGATGCAGCGGAGCTTTCTTTCACATGCAAGTCGTGCGACGGAAATTGCGTCGGCCAACGCTCAACTGCACCGGCTGTGGAGTACCCCAGATGCAATGACAGACGGGATGAGAAAGAGGGTAGCAGATGGAAACGGATCAAGCATAGAAGTGCGCCATTTCACTCGGACCCCGTGTTATTTCTACACGCCTTGACATGTGGGGTGTCCGCTCTCTGATCTCGGTCACACCCAACGTTAAAGCCGCTCGCACTCTTGTGAAATGACTGAAATTTTCATTGGAAAGTCGAGATTATAAAAAAGCGATCTACCCCACCACCACTCCAAGAATTGTAACAAAAATGACCCAAGACGACTTCACAGTTAAGGCTGGTCTGGCCCAGATGCTTAAGGGCGGTGTCATTATGGATGTTGTCAACGCCGAGCAGGCTCTCATTGCCGAGAGAGCTGGTGCCTGCGCTGTCATGGCTCTCGAGAGAGTTCCTGCAGACATCCGTGCTGAGGGCGGTGTCGCCAGAATGTCCGATCCAAAGCTCATCAAGGAGATCATGGAGGCTGTTTCCATTCCCGTCATGGCCAAGTGCAGAATCGGCCACTTTGTCGAGGCCCAGATCCTCGAGGCTCTTGGCGTCGACTACATTGACGAGTCCGAGGTCTTGACCCCTGCCGACCAGAAGCATCACATTGTCAAGAACGACTTCAAGGTCCCTTACGTCTGCGGTGCCAAGAACCTCGGCGAGGCCCTGCGTCGTCTCTCTGAGGGCGCTGCCATGATTCGTTCCAAGGGTGAGGCCGGTACTGGCGATGTCACCGAGGCCGTCAAGCATATTCGCACTATCAATTCCGAGATCAAGAGAGCCGGTGTCATGTCCCAGGAGGAGCTCTTTGACTACGCCAAGGAGCTCTCTGTGCCAATTGATCTCCTCGAGAAGACCGCCAAGCTCGGCCGTCTGCCAGTCGTCAACTTTGCCGCTGGTGGTGTTGCTACTCCTGCCGATGCTGCCCTTTGCATGCAGCTTGGTTGCGACGGTGTCTTTGTTGGCTCCGGTATCTTCCTCGGCCACAACCCTGAGCAGAGAGCCAAGGCCATTGTTCAGGCCGTCACCCACTTCAAGGACCCCAAGATCCTGGCTGAGGTTTCCACTGATCTCGGCCCAGCTATGGTTGGCAGAACCGTCGAGTCCCTCAAGTCCACTGAGAGATACGCCTCCAAGAACTGGTAAATCAGTCATCCTGTACAATCAAAGGCTTTCTAGAAAAATTTCCATGTAGGAACTGTGTGTAAATCATGATTTTGAAATTGGAAGGCTTATCTTTAGATATAGACTCAATCAATTCAGTACTCTCCTAATTTTTTCGCAGTGTCATCTTTTACGCCTTGGAAACCCTCCTTCGGCAGTTCCCATCACCTGAATTTATTCCACTTCTTCGCCATTGCCTGCTACAAATGCCATGAAGAGGACTCTTGCACTCTCCAAAGAGAATGCAGTTCTCTCACAGCTATTTGGGATTCGAACCATTAGATCAAAGACAATTGAACCCAAGGCAGTACAGTCTGAGGAAGATATCAGAGGCGTGAAGGCGACATATGTCCAATCCTTGTTCACCAAACGCGCACTCATGCAGGCGCCTAAAATTCACAACTGCAAATACTTTACAGCTACTTTCTTTCCTCCTTCTCATGCCTTGTACAAGGGATCGAAGTCCCAGACTGCTTTGGTATCGTTATACGGTCCAGGTGCGGAATCCAACGGAGGACGTAGTGCGCCCACTCAGAATGGTCGCTCACGCAACCCCATGAGCTCAAGCTTTTGGAGAAGACAAATCACAAAGGATACACGGTGCGCACTTGCTATGGCCACCCGACAAGTCGATCTACCAGGAGTGTTCGTTGTGCGCTCGAATGTGGTGGCTACGGATAAGGAAGATCTCAATCAAGAAGTATTTAAGGCGGTCAAAAAGGCATCTAAACTGAACTTGAATTGGGTAAGCAGCAATTCCAAATTGTATTCAAAATGAGCTCCTTGCTCTAATGTTATCCTAAAGCCGTTTACATTTACAAATCAAAGCCTACTCTTTTGGACCAAAGGGAACTTCACCCTGTGGAGCAAAACGAAACAAGTGTCTCTTCTGGCTGTCATGCCAGTCATAGAGAGCACTGTGGCCAGTACGTCTGTTGTCCCAGAACACAATAGCGCCATCCTTCCACTTCACTCTAAGCTGAGCGTCCTGAGTCTTGGCAATGGTGTCGTACAAGAACTCGAGAAGAGCGTCTGACTCTTCCTTCTTGTATCCAACAATGTTCTTCGTGAATGAAGTGTTCACGTAAACAGAGTTACGTCCAGTGACAGGATGGGTTCGCACAATTGGGTGCTCGTTCTCAACAGGCTCGCGTCTGACAATTCCGCCAGCAAGCTTTGAGTAGCTGACCTGTGGGATGCCAGTGTGCACTGCCTTGAGTCCATGGAGGCGCTTCTTGAACTCGGGAGAGAGTCTGTTGTAGATTTCCTCGGTGTCAACGTACAGAGTGTCGCCTCCAGAAGTTGGAATCTCCAAGGCACCGAGCCAAGTAATTGCAGCTGGTTGCTTTTCGAAAGAGATATCGGAATGCCAGAGAGTGGAGCTGACACGGACCTGGTTCAAAAATTCGAAAGACAACTTGACATCGTCATCTTCCTTACTCTCATCCCTGTAGACAATGTGAACATTTGGATGATCCAAAGGAGCAGGATCGGTCTGGTGGACATGCAATCTGCCATAGTACTCGGCCCATTCGATTGCCTTCTCAATTGGAAGGTCTCTGAAGTCTTGGTCCTGGAACACAACAACACCGCGCTCGGCAACGAAGCGTGCAAGGTCATTCTTTCCCTTATCGTCCAGCTGAGAGATCTGGATACCATGAATCTCGGAACCAAACTTTGGAGTGATGTGCTCAACGGCGTATCCAAACTTGACAAGTTGGTCAGAAGTGCCCAGAGCTTGGGACTCCTCGACGGCCTCGACGCCATGGGAAAAGAGGTTCTTCAGATCCTTGTCAGCCAACAAGCCCTTGTCCTGGAAATCAAATTCTCCATATGGCTCTTCCTTGAAGGTCGAATCAAGGAATGGAGTGTACTGTGGGTACTTGAGCGATTTCTTGATCTTCTCATAGTTGGCCTTATTGTCAACCAAGTTATCTCTTCTGAACCCAGAGAGACCCTTTGGAATTGGGATCTGTGGAACCGCGTTGCTGGAAGCTGGAGCTTGGGTCTGAGCTACTCTACCCGTCATTGTCAAAATAAACTTTGTATTTGTGCTATATTTTTTTCGTGAATCAATGTCTTTATATCATTATCACTGCATCCTTGTCACGTCAGAGTGAGGCAAGCACTGCACATGCGCCAGTAGTCTCGGTGACCGGATTCCTCGGGGCGAATGAACCAATTGTTCTGATATGTTGCGTGTTTTCGCCATAAAACATGATTTCACTGGATGATGTGATTCGAGGCGCACGCCTTGCCGGGGCATGGCGGAGTTCGTGCCTATCGTCGCAGTAGACCGTTGAAATCGGCAGGCACTATTTGGATCGCTCGTAAGGAAGGGAATATTCAAATTTGTTATAATTAAATTTCGTTAAATAGCATGAGTATATCGATCTATTGATTCGTTACAGTTGATTGACTAGTTGTAAAAACAGGTGCGCTAGTGCTGCCTTCCTTGGCTGCCTGCAACTCGTACCTCAGTGCAAGTGAGCAGCACGCCGTTGAGATAGCACGACATGTGCATCTTCAGCCAGTCAGAGTGGGGATGCTTTCGAAGGCGGCATTATCTGTAGGACGGTTTAATATTCAATTTTTCGAGAGACATATAGAATTAATATATAGAATGAATTTCTGAACGGCTTTACAAGTATCATGCCAACTTGATCCTATTGTGCTGTGGTTATCTTGATTACAGATAGTCATCCAGATAGTCATCCAGATCTATTCGTTATCTTGATCGAGTGCATGGTCAAGAAAGTACGATGGCATCCCAGCAAGAAGCGATTTCATTCACAAGCAAGGACATGGTCTGAGGTGTTGCCTGCGTCTTTAACAGACCTCCGACTCATCACGCGTCACGCTCACAGATCGATTACTGGAGACACCGCTCCGCGGATAGGCGCCTATGACTAGCAGGTTCAGACTCGTCCAGCCTTTCGAGTATGCTTCTTAACAGATCTCGGTTTGAAAACAATCTCATCAGCAGCAGCATCTTCTGTCGCAGCTGAGCTTTTTGGTGAGTTCTCGATATTGCCATAAGAAACCGTATCTTCAGCTGGGGCGTCACTTGAGTCAGATAATGTACGCTCTAGTTCAATGTAGGAAAATAAAAGACATTGTACCCGGAAGAGTTCTAGTGAGCTCTCATCTTCCAACGCCACAGTTAGTCCACTGGGCCGGTCAAGACCTCCATCAAATGCGGCCATTCCATAGCACAGCAATTCTTCCTCTAATACGCAGACATTTTGGCTGGAAACAGCGGTTTCGGTATCAAACATTATACCATACTCTTTCTTCAGTCTTTGAAATAGTAAACTAATAGACCGAATATGCCGACGTTCCACTCGGTGAGCAGCCGAGTATTTCTTTAGCCAGTCCAAGCAAACACGAAGTGTAGGAAGGAATGGCCCAATATTGGAACTGGACACGGCAGCGGTGCTTAAGGTTTCAATTACTTGCGTTAGAGCACTACTCATCATTCCCACAGCCTCTATCCCGGTGTTGTCCTTCGTCTGCTCGCCGACAACGAGAAAGCCAGCAGCTGTTATAATTACTCGGGATAAAAGAGAGAATGGGTAGTTTCCTTCTGGCGTTAGTCTCTCCAGATCCGAGAAAGTGTCGTTGTAAGTCCGCTGTCCCCTGGCAAGTGCATCAGCAGAGTATCGCCTACTACCATACAAGAATAGTTTGCAGAATTGTCTCATGAGCAGTAACAAGCTTCGCTTAATATCTGTCTCCAGGAAAATAGCATCGCCCAAAGGCATAGCAATCAGCTCAGAGCTTCTTGATTGACTGATTTTCTGGCATACGCGCAACAGGTTCCTAGTGTTGGATGTACCAGGCTCCTCAGATAAACAGCACTGGCTGAGTACCGACCAGTATACTGCACTGAACATGTCATTACGCTGATAGTAAATGTAAGAGAGAGAATTGAACGGGCGTCCATTCACTGGTAAGAGGCGTATAGCAGCATTACAGTAAATAATCGCATGCTTGTATGAGTCAGGAAGATGAGATTTTTCATATGGTGTCTTGTACCTACTCAAATCTGCAAGAGAGCATAGAGAAAGGTGTATAGTTTTCACAATTGTGTCGGTTACTCGTGGAGACTGGTCGTACTCATCCGAGATATTCCTCTTCATTCTGAGCAACGGGAGCACTTGGTTATCAATAATTGGCGCAGAACCAATCTCATTGACAACCTTCTGAACAAGCTTGCGGTAGATGCTCATTGTATGCGTGCATACGATTTCTAGCCTTGCGGTTTCGAATTTGACATTCTCTTCATCCAGTAGAATTGAGCCCTTTTGATGGGCATGAAGCGGCTTTTGATACAGCACAATCAACGGGTAGATAACATGATGCCAGAGCTTCTGCTGCTGTAGAAATGAATCTGCAAAACGCCCACGACGCGCTGACATGCTCTTCTCTCTGATATTCGACTGTGAATATACTTTTGTGAATTTTTCGCTCTTGCTCTTGTAGCCAAGTCCACGGTTCATTTTGGCCCCCCAGTTGCTCTCCGCTTCCTGTGTATTATCGTCTGGAACAACATACTGGCTAAGCTTCTGAATCACATTGGGGTCAGTGCTCATGAAACTGCCCTCATCTTCGAGGAAAATATAGTTGACATAGATGTTTGAAGCAACTGTGATAAAATCAAGCACTTGGAGGTCGATTCTTGCTCTCTTTTGGAATGTTGCGGCGGGGACACTGTCTTGCACACTTTGGAGGTGTTTGCCCAACTCACTGCCTTGTCTGTTGATTGAATCGAGGGCTTCCATCTCGACGATTGTGCACCACTTCTATTCCATTTCCTGGTGTTGCAAACGTCTATGCAGTTGACTGTCCGCTCAGGATTTTGAACGAATCTTTTTGCACTGTGAAAATGGGTTAAAGTTGCTTGCCGTATGGGTAGGTTAATTTGCTAGCAGAGTACGACCTGGTACTGAAACTCTGCGGCATTTGAGAAGATAACAGATTATATTGAAGAAAAAATTGCTAGCATAGAAGCATGAAAGAATAGGAACAATCAAAACGTCCCGTCGTTCTTCTAATCCGCACCTGTCAAGCGGCTTTGCCTCGAATATAACCTCTAAGTTGACAGCGCCCCATATATTTGCCCGATAAGGCGATATTAGTAGTGGGGTGATTGCCCGTTAGGTGAAGAGCTGTCGATAAAGTTGGGATTTCAAAGGAAAGGAACACGTTGCCGAGGTCCTCGCTGTTGGCATTCGATTTTGGCTGTTTAGTGTATATACTCACCTTGTTACTACCCCGTCAATTCACCCCGCAATTTTGATTTAGGAAACAGAGTACTTGCATAGGCAGCGCATGCTTAGCTCTCATCGCAACAGCTCACATCTGTGTCGGACGCTCAGCTACCAAGCCATTACCAAGGGCGGGCAGCATGTGCCAAGTGATCAGATTCCGTTTTGTTGAAGTGACTCCTTTCCTCACTGCTGAGCGAGTGGGTATCCAACGGCAATGTTGGGGCCCAGTCAATGACTCTTCATCTTGAAACTCAACAGAGATATGCACGACAATCCTCAAGACGAAATTTTCAGTCCCCGCAGAAAAACACTCGGTATTTGCCCGGGAGTGTCTTGGTACCAGTGCATCGGGTCGACCTGAAGGGACGCCTTGCATGCAAAACCAGAGCAATGTCTGAAGCAATGGTGATCGTCAGAGTAGGGCAAGGGTGTGGTTGAAAAGGGCCATCGCAAATTAATGGGCATCTTGGAAGGGCCAGCGAAAGCTTAACGGTTTCCCCTAAACTTCTCGCGCGCGTCAATCTTGTTGTGTCGCATGTACAGGTCTTCTCCTTGTCTGCAGCATGACTCCCTTCCTGTTACGGAAAGGAGTCAGAATGAAGAGGCCCTCTGGATACCAGAAAGAAATTTTAGGGCATCGCACTACATCTCGACGACTTATAAGAAGGTGCATTCTCCTTTTGAATAGCCAAATAATTTTGAGCAAATGTCTCTTGATATCCCATCGAGAAGCGACTCTGTCGATTCCCAACCCACCAAGGGAGGCAATTCTGAGCTGACTCCAGTCAAGTCCGCTGACAACGTTGACGTTGACAAAATCTTCACTCCCGATGAGCAGGCTCGTCTCGACAAGATCTACCGTAAATTGGACCGCAGAATTATCCCAGCGCTATGGACACTGTACTTTTTCTCGTCTCTTCTTGGCGCTCTTTGGAGTCAAGCGCTCACAATGAATAGATCCACTGGACACTCAATCATCTTGTACCTCGGACTCAATTCGCACCACACTGCCACTGCCTCTGCCTTGGACTTTGTTGGATACATTATCTTTGATGTGCCAATGAATCTCATTATGACCAGAATGGCTCCGAATGCATGGCTCTCGCGTATTATCATCACAATTGGAATCACATACACCTGCTACTGTGCACTGCATAACGCCGCCGGTGTCATTGTATTGCGCCTGTTTACTGGTATTGTGACTGCAGGAACATGGCCAGGTATGGCTTACTATGTTTCTCTATGGTATCCTACTGATCGCCTTGCCCGTAGAATCGGCTACTATTTCACGGCAGCGCAGGTTTCTGCCGCTGTGTCTGGTCTTTTGGGTGCCGCCTTCCAGAAGATGGACAATATCCAGGGATGGCCGGGATACAAATGGATGTTTTTGATTTGTGGTTTGTGCACCATTGTCGTGGGATTCTCCTTGAACTGGTGGTTACCTAACCGTCCAGAGCATCTCATCAAGGGTGTACATATGCAGAATAAGTTTTCCAAGTTTATGGACCGCATCACTGTCAAGACTGGCCCGATACTCACTCCAGAAGAGCAGGAGCTTCATGCCAGGGATATGGCCGGTCGCTTCAGCAATGTTGCATGGGGCATTAAGGACCTTCTTAAGATCCTTATCGATCCTATGCTGTATCCTTTGGTTCTTATGTACTTTGGTATTGTCGGATCTGGTTTTGGTTTGTCAGTATTTGCAACTACAATTATCGCCCAGATCAACCCTTCGCTGACATCTATTGACTTGTCACTGCTCGTGGTTCCGATTTGGACATGCGATTTGATTTCGATTCTGATTGTGACCCCCTACTCAGACAAGTTCAAAAACCACAGAGCCCTTTTCTTCGCATGCTCGTGCTCAGTCATTATTGTGGGATTATTCGTCATGACGTTTGCAGTCCATCCCTGGCCGAAGTATGTCGGTATGCTGATTTGTGGTATGGGTCTTGGTCCAACATACTCCGTTAATATGACCTGGGCGGCAGAGATCTTTGGACCCAAGTATGGTGATGTCGGCACTGCTGCTTCTGCCGCTCTCGTTTCTGGTCTCGGCAACCTTGGTTCCGTCACAACGACCTATGCTCTTTACATTGGATGGCCAGCCGATGTAAAGAGAAACTACAAGTACTCAAATATGGTAATGGTCGCAATTGTGGGTATTTCAATCCTGGCGTCAGGTGCGTGTACTCTCATGAGAAGATATTTGGGCGGCGTGAAGAAGGTTTGAAAAGGCCAAATGCGGGCTGTATGAATGCTATTCTACTAATTGGTTAATGCTTAAAATAATGTACTACTAAATACTAAAAAATAATGTACTAATAAACATTTTTGAAACGCACGTCAAGAAAGACTCATGCTCTTAACACTTGCCAAATGGGATCAAAAATCCGGGTAACCTGAAAAGTGACTATAAAGGAAAAAATACGGCAGAGACAGTTGAACAGAACTGAAATGGATTCAAAGACGATCGGTATTCTTGGCGGAGGGCAGCTGGGCCGTATGATGGTGGAGGCTGCCAACCGTCTGAATATCAAAACGGTTATTCTCGATGCCGAAAACTCCCCTGCCAAGCAAATCAATGCTTCGAATGATCACATTAATGGATCTTTCTCGGATGCCAGTGCTGTTAAGCAGCTGGCTGCGAAGGTCGATGTGTTGACGATAGAAATTGAGCATGTTAATGTCGATGTTTTGTTTGAACTGGAGTCCCAGGTCGAGATCCACCCTTCTCCTCAAACCATCAAGACCATCCAGGACAAGTACATTCAGAAAGAGCACTATAGAGAGCATGGCATTAGCACTCCAGAGGCTGTTAGTGTTGAGAGCACACAGGAAGAACTTGAGAAAGTTGGTCACAAGTGGGGATACCCCTTCATGCTCAAGTCTAGGACTAACGCTTATGACGGACGAGGCAATTTCGTTGTCAAGGAGCAGAAATACATTCCAGAAGCCTTGGAATTTCTTAAAAACCGTCCCCTCTATGCTGAAAAGTGGGCTCCATTTATCATGGAGTTGTCTGTAATGGTTGTGCGGTCGAGAGAGGGCGAGGTCTTCTCTTATCCAACTGTTGAGACTGTACATGACGATAACATCTGCCATGTTGTCTACGCCCCTGCCAGAATTGGCGAAACAATCCGATACAAAGCACGTCTGCTGGCCGAGAGTGCTGTCAAGACTTTCTCTGGCGCTGGTGTATTTGGAGTCGAGCTGTTTTTGCTTCCAAATGGCGAACTCTCGGTTAATGAGATTGCCCCAAGAGTGCACAATTCAGGTCATTACACCCAAGATGCCTGTGTCACATCTCAGTTTGAGGCTCATATTCGTGCGGTTGCTGGCCTGCCTCTCTCTGCCGATATCACGTCGTTGTCTACGCCACAAACGAATGCTATTATGCTCAACATTATCGGCACTCCCGAGTTCAATGGAGAACTCGAGGCTTGCAAACGCTCTCTGAATGTTCCTGGTGCTATTGTTCACCTTTATGGAAAGACTTCCAGACCCAAGCGCAAGGTTGGCCATGTCAACATTGTTAGTGGATCGATGGAATCCAACGTGCGCAAACTGAAATACATAGAAGGCGAGTCCAGCGAGTTGGACCAAGAAACCAGCAGTGAAGAGATTGCTGGCACTTCGCAGAATCCTGCTGTAGGCATCATTATGGGGTCTGACTCGGACCTTCCTGTCATGTCTGCTGCAGCCAACATTCTGAAGCAGTTTGGTGTTCCATTTGAAGTCAAGATTGTTTCAGCTCATAGAACCCCACAGAGAATGAGTCAGTATGCTACCGAAGCCTTGTCGCGCGGTCTCAAGGCTATCATTGCCGGTGCTGGCGGTGCCGCTCACCTGCCGGGTATGGTCGCTGCCATGACTATTCTGCCCGTCATTGGTGTTCCTGTCAAAGGATCCACGCTTGATGGTGTTGATTCTCTACATTCTATTGTACAGATGCCAAGAGGCGTTCCAGTGGCCACTGTCGCTATCAACAATGCCACCAACGCTGCGCTTCTTGCTATCCGTATTCTGGCTGTTTCAAACACTGTGTATCAGGAGAAGCTTGAGAAGTACGTTACGGACATGGAGGCCGAGGTTTTGAAAAAGACTGAAAGACTCGAAAAGGGTGGATACGAAGCATACAGTGCAAAGTGAGTATACCCTTTAGATGTGTTTGACATCAAGAATAGGTCATATATATGAGTTTATGTATTACGTGACATGAGAGTTTAAGTCGACTTCTCGTCCTTAATTCCCTGGGTTAGTAATGAACGTTGTAATTGCAAAGAATACCGTTTATCAGAGACAGTGACGTGAGCATGACACGCATAGAGTATCGTCCAACCAAACGAAAAGAGCTGATAGCATTAAACGCCGGACTCGCCTAGCTCGTCTAATTGAAAACACAAAAGCTGTGGTCTCTTGTCTCACTGTTCATTCATCGATTGATGAAACATCCCGTATCCAAGAAGAATGACTTATCACCGAACATGTAAATTCCCTGTATTCCCTGTATTCTTCACGAACGGAGTTCTTCCCTTGAACTCTATCCTTCACTGAAGTCTCAATTCTTCACTTCAGACTCAATAGTACTTACCAGAATGGCTCTGCCCAGGTAGTAGCCTGGAACAGCAACGCAGGTCACGGAGAACAAGGCGTAGAATGGGTACACAACAAACTTGGAACGAGGGTTTCTCATCCAGATTGGAGTGTTTGGTTGAGACTGGTAAAGGCGCTGGTAGTAAATTACCTTGTTGTGAGAAGACTGGACGGTTAGTTCAATGCTGTTGGACGATACAAGAACAAGTTGTCTTGTGTTGCAATATTTTTCAACGACTAGATACTTACCATTTTTCAAAATGCGGTTTTGAGAATGAGTTGTCGAGAAACGATTTTTGGGTTCCTTTTGCTCCGTAAAGGTGGTGTGGTTTTCTATACCTTTTTGCCCAATCAGAGCTGGAGGGTATTTGGCTGGCGTTGGGAGATTGGGTCAAGTGAAGTCGAGGTCCACTGATTTCAGCTTGTTCACCACGAAAATGACCTGGAAATCGAGAGTCTGCGTGTAGAGTGTAGTTCCGTAGCGATGAGACTAGGATAACACAGGCAAATACGCAACTAAACGAGTTCACGTTGATTGCACTATTTAAAACTCCCAGTCTCAAGCTCTCGCTACTTTCACACGCCTCAAGCCTAGAACCTCGCCGAATCTCAGTTACCCTGCGCAGCCAATGTTTTGATTTCCCGATTCTGCACAACAGGAACCTAAATCTGAAATTATTCAGACAGCCTCTGCTTCCCTTATCTCATAGCTGCTCGCACTCCTTTCCCCTCCTTTACATACATACCTGATAATGGCCAGACTGGTCGACTCAAAATCTCCTTTAAATCAGGAAACTCCTCGGAGATCAGTAGCAGAGATTCCCAGTACAAAACTAAACAACATGACACCCTATGGGAAGAGCAAGGACACCAAGACTCCTACCAAAGACGATTCAAAGGATGACAAGTTCCTCAGAAATGCCTCGCCCGCAAAAACCGGATCTGAGAGTCCCAAGAAAGCTACCATGAACTTGAAGGCGTACCACCAGCGGTTAGCTGATCCCAACTACGTCAGTCCCCAGAAACAACCGGTTTCCAAACAACAGTGGAGTGCCAATGCTCAGAGACCTCCAGTCTCGTTGCATGGCCGCCCTGGACATTCATCAACCAACCCAAATGCCAACAAGAACGGCACTAAACCCGTGCCTGCTCCACCGGCTTCATTCTCTCCGCACAAGAGCGTTAGATCTAATTCTCCAACGAAGTCGTTTGCAGAACTGCTCAAAGAAAAGAAGCAACAAGAGACAGCACCTAAACCAAGGATGCCCTCACACGAACTCCCCGGATTTATGGAGCCAATGGCACCAAACTCTGCCAAATGGGGAAAGCCAGTGGATCTGAAATCAATCAGTTTTGGTGGCACGGTGTCACGGCAACAAGAAAGGACCGCACGTCCTAGGGACCTCTGGGGCACGGCCTCGCAAGAGCGAGCATACTCGTCCCCTACGAATCGGTCCGGTGTAGCATATGGAAATTTAGACGGATTCATGAATGAGAAGGCAGTTGAGACGGCCATCACGGAAATGATGTCACACGAAATGAATGGCGGTGTCGACAAGATACAGTACGCAGTAGATGGCACCGTGGAAGGACTTTCGGTAAAGCTTCTCCCCCATCAGATATCAGGACTCAACTTTTTGATGGGAAGAGAGTCCAAGGCAGTAAAAACAGGAAAGGGCGGACTTTTGTGTGATGATATGGGACTTGGAAAGACAATTCAATCTATTGCTCTGATATTAAGTAATCCAAAAACGGACAATGATGAGACTGACTCGAGCCGGCCTACACTAGTCGTAACTCCAGTGTCACTTATGAAACAATGGGTTTCAGAAATGAAGGCAAAAGCTCCTGGTCTGAAAGTTTACATGCATTATGGAGCAAGTCGTACCACGGATCCAAATGTTTTTAAAGACTACGATGTTGTCGTCACATCGCTCAACATTGTGGGCAGGGCTGAGGAAGACAAAGTCCTTCTCCGGCTCAAATGGTGGCGTATCATTATCGACGAGGCACATTCAATCAAGAACCGCACGGCTAAGATGACACAGACTGCTTACCTTCTGCAGAGCGACAGGAATTGGTGTCTAACTGGCACACCGATTCAGAACTCTGTCGAAGATTTGCAATCGCTATTTACATTCCTAAAGATTGAGCCATTCTGTGATAGGGGGATTTTCAAAGAGCAGGTCATGCAACATATCAGAGAGGGACGAGGCGCCCGAGGAATGAACAAACTAAAGGCAGTATTGCAGGTTGTAATGCTGCGTAGGACTAAAAAGGTGTTGAACAATAATGGTGTCACTTTGCCGGCGCGTAATGTGCACAGAACATTGGTTGAGTTTGACACGCAGGAGCGCGAAGTGTATAAAAAGTTTGAGCGAAGCGCCGTGCAAACATTGATTCATAATTATGGGGTCAAGCGCTCTGCCGAATCGCTCACCTTGCTTCTCAGGATGAGACAGATCTGCGACCACCCAAGTTTGGTAGACATGAAACTAGGTCAGGATGAAAGGGAATTCGTCATTGAAGAGCCACTCAATGCTGGACAGCCAGACACTGATGCTGATAGTCTTGCTACTTTGCTTGAGGACCTGAATGTTTCTGGCAAAGAGGAGCTTAAATTGGAAGGCTCATCGACCAAAGTGAGAGAAACACTCAAAATACTGACCAAAGAGCCGAATCGCAAAACAATCGTGTTTAGTCAGTTCACAACCATGCTGTCTGTCATGGCCAACTTCCTCAAAGCAAACAAGATTCCGTTTGTTAAGTACGAAGGCAGCATGACGGCAGATCAACGCGAGAAATCATTGACTAGACTCCGCGAGGAACCCAGCATGCAGGTCCTGCTGTGTTCCTTGAAGTGCGGTGCACTTGGTCTGAATCTGACATGTGCGTCGCAAGTTGTCTTGATGGACCCTTGGTGGAATCCAATGGTCAGCGAGCAGGCCATTGACAGAGTTCACCGACTCGGTCAGACTAGAGACGTGGACGTTTACGAGCTGATTGTCAAGGACACTGTGGAAGAGCGCATTCTTGCATTACAGGACAAGAAGCGCGCAATGGCATCAGAGATTGTAGCCAATGGTGGTGGAAAGCAGATGAAGCTGTCGACAGACGAGATTCTGTCTCTTTTCAATATCAAGAAGGACATGCTCAAGAAAAAGCAGGATCCTTCAGAGGCATGAACAATGCCGTTAATTTATTACACTGTTTTTAACATAGATTATGTTCTACTCCAGGATGGCTGCGTTTTCCAGGATCAGTTTGCTGCGTTTTGAGATTTTTGCGATAGTGATATCATTCAAATTACCAAGGCAACCTGATAGGCAACCTAGCGATTGGGGGATTGCTATCGGCGCCCGGACGAAAAGATGCCGTGTTCGTCTCGAAAGCCTGCACGATAACTATCAAAATGGTAATGATCAGCGCCTACTTCGCACTATCGACGGCCCAGGGAACGGAGACGGAATCCGAGTATCGGAAAAGACCTCAAATCGAAGACATGAAGCACATGCGTTCATGCACTGGAGGACGCACCAAAGGCATCCCCCTTCCCCTCCATCCCTGACAGAAGGCAACAGGGGGCCCAATCACACCAGGCGCAAATAAGCTGATGGAGATTAACAACACTTAACAGAAGAGTCGACTTGTCATGAGCCAAAAAAATACCTCAATAGAGCTTAGTTTTCATAGTTGCTGGAAAGTAGCCAATATAGCCGGTGTGCCCCCCGTGGCTTAATCAATCAGCGTCGCCTAATATAACTTACTAACGATCCAAGGCCAACATTGGCGGCCCACCCCCCCAAGAGCACCATCCGCCTGGGCCAGCACGGCGTTACGGCATTGATGGTGCTCACGCACTCGTCATCTCCCAGCTTTATGCCCAACTCCCCTTTGTCCCAACTCCCAATTGGGCGCCAGCCGTTTGCCACTGACTCACCACCTGGTCACACTCCGACAAAACCACGGCTGGGAGTTTGGACCCAAGGGCTTTTATTGCTTTTTTGGGTGTCCTTTCGCTAGAGGATTCGCCACCCAACGTATTGCGGTTCCTGGAAAATCGCAAATAGTTGTCGACTAGCGCCAGTCCGGCCGTAGAGGTACCTTCCGTGTAGCTATTTACCGCCGACTTCCACGCTTTCTCTCGCAATTGTCTGTATTTTCCCTGCTCGCCACATTTCTCCTCCGCCGTTCCCTCCATTTTCCAGTCAGAGCTACCAAGGTCCTGCGTTGCCCAGGTTTGTCGCCTTCGAAACTTTGTCACACACCACACACCACACCTCACAGTCGACGCTCCCAACTGTATTTTTTGCCTCCGCCGCAGCTCTCACCTGGTCTCTCTCCCAATTTTGCCCTTCCCTCACCTCCAGTTTCGCCATCCTACACCCCCTCAAAACCAAGCGTTTGCCCCCATCCACGGTTTTCTCTTCCTTCCGTTCAGTTTTTGTCAGCTTTGATCAGCATCACACCTCAAACCCACCAGGATTATAATCATATGTTCAGAGCCTAAGAGGGGCGGAATTCACTTCTAACACTCTACAACTCTACAAAAAGATGCGCGACTCGAACTTCAGATCCGTGCCACAAAACAGAGCCGCCGTGAGCATAACGGGAAACCTCTACGACAGGAGGGCTCTCGATTGCACGTCGGATAGGCCACTCGTAAATTCTCTCAACCACCTTACTTATCTAACGTCAACATCAAACAAGGTTCGCGATACGCTATGCAGTGACGGTGGTCTAGAGCGACTCATCAGTATCCTGCGTTCTTGCGTTCTCGACAAGAGCGAACCAGAAGAAGAAAACAATGACAGTGAAAGCGATACCTCAAGTGTCTCCAGCCACAGCAGCAGCAGCTCAAACTCCTCCAACGAAAAGCTCACACCCAGCCACTCCATCTGTGCTTACAAGTGGATGCTCTCTCTGCAATGTCTGTTGTTTCTCGGCACCAGAGGCACTGAAAAGGTGAGACGCAGAATCGTGGAGGCTGGCATGCTTCCAGTTATCTCCACCGTGCTTGACAACTTCCTGCTAACAGTCCGTCGCCACTGCCCAAGCCGCCTGGAGCCACCAAGATCCTCTCACCATCATCATCATCACCACCACCATCATCATCAACCACGCCAGCATAATCAACCACCAGCACAACAACAATCGCAACATGTCGGTCAATATCATGACAATCAACAAGCGCTTACCCAGAATCGAGGGTTTGTCCAACAGCTTATTAATGCTCATCAAAACAACAACAATAATAACGACGACGTACAGAGTCTAGCATCGCGATCATCTATCCAAAGTGAACCACTTTTATCATCCAACGCATCGGTTGTTTCTTCAATCTTTTCAATGTCATCAGTATCCACAATCGCTTCGTCTGTTGATGGTACCACTTCCAACCCTGCTAGCGCATCTCTTGCTCAGTCCATTCTGAATGCGGCTGCCGCAACTGGTACGGCAACACGAACGGCTGGTGAGCATTACCAAGGCGGTCTTCATTCACAGGCTTCAGGAGCGGTGTTCCAGACGATAGCTAGAGCAAACCCACGTGCACACAATCATGGTCACCAGCTTGCTCCCCCAGCAGCACCGTTTGATACACCTGCCCAGCGCCAGAACTCTGCAGAGTCTGTGGTTACCATGGGCACTGCAGACATGCGTGGAATTGACGAGGTACCACCACAGCCACAGTCGGAGACCTCTCCTCTCCAGGTTGTTGCCGACGATGATGATTCTAGTGCTGAGACTCCAGTTGTTACCAACCAAGCTCCTGCCAGAGCACCCATCGCAGTCCATCAGCAAAGACAAGGCACTGTGGTTGGCAATCCTGTTGCTGGAGGTGCTGGCGCTACAGACTCCTCCATTCAAAGTGGAAGAGTTCCTCCAATCCGCCGCTCGTTCCGTGATGGAATCATTGTTCCTCAGAATGAGGATGTGCTGTGGGCTCTAGAAATTCTTGCCTTTGTCACCAAGTACTCTTACTTGAAACCGAGCCTGCAGAGCTCTCATTTGATCCCATCGAATTCAATGCGTGACAAGGACCAGCCACCGCTCTTGCGCTACGACATAGCTGCTAAGCGTGCCCTGGAAGAAAATTATATGGAGATGGAGACTGCTGAAGACAGCTCCTCTGACTCTTTGGACTATGAGTGTTACGATTTTGCTGACTCCGCAAAAGATCGCGATCCAGAGTTCCAAGGTGAAATCATCAACCTGTTTAAGCTTGTTGAGCATTTCACCGTTGGCGACTTTGCCAAGGATATCAAGTATTGGGCGGGTGTTATAATGAGAAACTCGTGCCGCAAAGACGATGCGCGCGGTGGGGTACGCCAGTGTGCTAACTTTGAATGCGGCAAATGGGAAGAGTTTCCCAGGCAATTTGCCAAATGCAAGAGATGCAAGCGTACCAAGTACTGCTCCAAGGAATGCCAAATGAGCACCTGGTCCAGCCACAAGCATTGGTGTGTACCCTCCACGTCTGGTTCTGCTACTTCTGCTAACTCTAGTTCGCGTTAGCAGTGGACAGACCTTGCCTACATATTTGTAGATTATTTATGCATATACCTAAATGGTAATCACCGAAGAAGATTCTGTAGCATTGTCTATCGATGGCCAAAATGTGGGATTACAGGAAAGGCTGCTTATCTGCAATCTCTGGCTCTCGGTGTTGGCAGAATCGCAACGGAATGACAAAAAGAGTTCAGGCGGTTAGATCTCTACCTTCTGCAGCATTCCCTCCACGAAAGGGACATATATCACCGGCAACTGTCAAACGTGGTACTGCCGTGTATAACAAAAGTCGAGACAATTGGCACAGATGCCATATGTTCACCGATAACAACTCACCAGGACTTTCTGGTATTTTGCATGCAACAACAGCTGTAATTTAGAGTAGCATCTTAAAGGAAAGCATTGCCTCTAGACTTGGTAGCTGATACTGAATTGCCTGTCCAGTTTACTCTATAGAGTACATTTGGAGGTATATTAGACGTTTACCGACCAGTACAGCGGTAGACATGTAATTTGGCTGCAGTAGACGTACATCAATGAGTCAGAGCGCAAACAGCAGGCTTCTTTCGCTTCTATTTTGAATGATTAGCATTTCTCTTTGCTCGCTATTCTGTAGTACGGATGTTCAGTAGCCAACTCTCTGAACCTCATGCCTCCCACACAATCAAATACAGATACTAAAAACAGAGAGTTCTTCTCAAATGAAACCATATTGTTGCTACCGGGCTATGTGTAAGGCACTCAGCTGCGTCAAATCACGTAAGGGAAGTTTCAGCCCTGACAGCTGCTTCGTAGGCCTTCAGATGCGAGTGTAGACGCGGACGATCAGTAGCTTCGGAGCCTTCTGAATAACTTTTAGGACTAACTACAGATCTTTCTCATTGCCTACTAGAATATGAAAACGAAAGAACTAGATCTAATCAGGAACTTACTAAGGGCGTGAGACACACCACTTCTACGCAGCACTAGTACTACCCATATTGAGACAATGGTTGGCATATGAGCAGCATAATTTACAGTTATACGAAGTGAGAAACCTGGCATGTCTATAAGCAATAGATTATCATGGGCAACAGCGTCCAATGCTAGTGTCCACAGTCGGTTTATATCAATCTTCGTTGAAAGTATTAATGTTCAAATATATTGATATAAATATTAATATTAGTAGATTGCTTGTTCATTAGCCATTCTCTTTGCCATAACAAGATCTGTCCACGCTGGCTTTCTGCCAGGCTTTCCTACTTCTCTCCGCAGCATAGCGATCCATTCAGCTTTCTCAGCATCACTATCAGCACAGAAGTCCAAAAATTCTCCGTTTGCGAACACAATGCGGAAACCACGATCAAGAAGGTGGTAGGCGTCCTCATCTGCACCAAATGCAGATTTGGATCGACTAGCTTCCACTTTCACTTCTGGCGCATGCAGTGATTTCCGGCCCTCAATCACCTTGATAGCCTTCTGAAGGTTTATAGTTGCACGGGGTCGCTTAGATGATTCACTGTGGGCCGTTAGAAGAGTGCCATCCAGTGTGAAAAATCTCCTTCGCCAGTATTTGCAGTCACCACCGTTCTGAGACAAAAGCCCATCGTACTTTGTCGATTCATCCGATTCTGCTGATTCGGCGTGAGCCAAAATGTCCTTTGCGGCAGTGATACTTCGAGGAAGCTCTTCATTGGAGGAACTCCTAGGAACAAACATCATCTGGATCTGAAGTTTTGCAATTGGATAAGCAGCACGCCCCTTTGTCCACTCGCTATAGCACGTCAGCTCAAAGGTCGCTGCCTTACCGTATACTTCATCCTCATATTTCCTAAACGACACGTAGCCACGAGCAAAAGAGCCGTCAGCAGCAACGTAATCATCCCATTGATCTTTTTGTCTGTTTTCGTTCATTCTAGGTGTGGATGGCTGGCGCATTGAAGCAACGCGCTGCGCTAATATTCTTCCTAGCCCTGTCTTCTTGTGGTATGACAGCGCAGAAGGGTTTCCACGAACTGGATTCAGGGTGTTTGTAACAACAGTACGCTTAAACACGGCCTTCAATGTGACCAAAAATTCCAAGTCTTCTCCCACAGTCAGCTCAAACTCATCATCTAAAGTGCAACCTTTGTTGAATGGCTTCGGTTGCGTCGTAATGCAATGAACGCCATTATCCAAAGTCAGGCAAAGCTTCATCGAGCGCTTCTCAAGGCCAGGAAGTTTAATGTTAGAAACTGACAACACCTTGATAAACAGCCGTCCTTTATCAGAAGGAGGGAGTTGCAGAGAAGCATGAGCGTTCTGCGTGCTTGACACTTTGGTGAGACCATCTTGGAATGTTGGAGCAGTTTTAGTTGTGGTGGGCCTGAGCGGCGCATTATCATCATTGTTCAGCCTGTGACTAGGTACTGGCGGAATCACCGAAGCAACTGGCTTTGGCTGAAACTTTTTGATTGGGCTAGAAACCTTCCTTCGATTTTGCTTGACAAGAGAATTTTTGCGTCCGGTTGCTACCACCATATCCTTTGATTCTCGAATAACGTAGCCTCTCTGCTCCAACTGAATCACTCTATCCAAATCATTTGCAAGTTCAGCAAACATCGGCTGTCCGAAGTCCGTGGATATGGTATCTGGCAGTTCCAGAGGGACGGGTGCCTTCGAAATCTCCTCAGCAATGTGGGAGGGAATCTCTGCTGCAGACTCTCCACTAACGACTCTCCGAGAACGGCCAACGTCCTGTGGCGTCAAACTTGGCCGAACTCTTAATTTGCCGTTCGTTCTAATAGTAGGTTCCTCAACCACTGCTTCCCTACTGTCACCAAATACTTCAGAAAATTCAGCAGCAAACTCGTCAGCTAAGCCGCCAACATCAAGCATGCCGTCACTTGCGTCCAATGTTGGATGCAGAAAGGTATGAGGGGGTTGAATGTCAAAAGACCCTGCTGGTGCGGTTGCATCGGCGGCAGGAGCAGTGGCCATAATAGCACTGGACTCTGCTTCAGGAGCACCCAGGACACTAGTATCAAATTCAGGGCCCGTGGACACATCTGGTCGTTCCAATTGACGTTCCAAGACGGTATCATTATGAATAAAGGAGAAGCTTGGCCCCTCAATGCGACTTTCTTCATGTGGCTGGAATGAGTATGTGATCTCACTGGGTGGTTCCTGTTTAACCTGAACTGGGGAAGTGTGAGGTTCTGTCTCTGCTTCAGGAGGGTTCTCAAAAGTAGGAGAAAACTGGTACTCAGGCAGATGGAATGTGTTTTCGACAGGAACAACGGGAGAAACTTCTGTATCAGGCAGTGAAGATGCCTTCTCTTGCACTGGCGGCTCCAAGTCACTATGTACGGCCCCACAGTGGGGTTCAGCTTCTTGCTTAATAGTCTGCAGAATAGCTTCCACCTCTTTCTTGACAATCACAGGCAACGTCTGATCATTATTGGTCTCCTTGACTGAAGCGGTAACACGAGAAAGCTCCTCGGACACTGGGGCAACACGAGGAACTTCGTCGGACGCTGGCAGGTCATTAAAATGCGAAAATGAGAACTCTGGAGATTCTGTATGAATAGGAGTTTCCAACTGAGGCATTTTGATTTCTGAAATCTCAAATGCAGGTAAAGAAATGCTGCTCTCTGAATAGCCGTCACCCTCTGAAGTCTCTCGTTTGACTGTCCGACTGTGTTCGTCTATAGCCTCCGTCATATTCTGCTTGTGCTCCGAATCTCCGGATTCTGGTTCAGGAAGCTTCTCAGTGTTCTCTACTTTGACAGCAGGCTCCCTGCTTGTAGATTCAAAATGGAAAACGCTGGGTGCACTCCTGCTATCAGTAGTTACTGGACTATCAACGACTCCGAAACTTTCGCCCACCATTGGAGAGACAGCTGGCAATTCCAACTTTGGAGTCATCATCACAAATGCTGGACTACTAGGCTCCGGCACAGCGAGATCAGAAACATCCAACTCCTCCTGGGGTTCCGCGTGCTCTTCGACAATGCTCATCTTATCAAAGCCCCTTTCAAGGTCGTTTGCCAAATGACGTCTCCGAGTACTCGTGGTACGATGCACATGCTTTCTACTGTCTCTCTCATCCGTCTTATCAACATCCTGCTCAACTGATTCACTTTGGTGATGCTCTGTGTTAATCTTCCTTTGCGAGTCCAGAAGCGACTCTTTCCTGGCCAACTCTGACCATCCCAATGAGCCGGCCTCAGCATCATCGTCATCATCACTGTAGGCCAATGTTCCTGGAGTACGCGGGGTGTTTGGATAGAGTAGAGCCTCTCTCAAGAAGTCAGCATTAGAAGGAGGCAATGCTTGAAGATCTGGGCTGGATTCAACTGATGAAATATGATCGCTAGACGGACGGAAGTGAGAGTGCTCAGTCTCTGGCTGTGGCGAGGGTTGAGCCGATGAAACGTCTGAGAGCTCATCTGTCATTTCAGGAGCAAAAGCCGTTGGAGGCATAGGCAGAGGTCTGACTGACAACGGGCTGGGGCTGTAACTCTGATGCACCATGGCATGGCTGTCCAGTCCACCGGAAGTCGAATGCGACGTCTCTTCCTTCTCGGACTCAGATTCTGGGTGCTCAGCCTCCCGAATAGAATGCATGGGAGCCTCAGGAGAAGAGGGGATAGAGAGTGGTGAAGACCGCAACGGAAGCGTTTCGGGGAAGTGATAGCTTTCTTCAGCGTCGTCGACGACAGGAATTGTTTCAGGCGGAGACTGGGGCAAATCTGGGCTCGGCCATCTCTCAAGTTGAGGGTACTTTTGAATAGGACTGCGCACGACCTGGGGCTCCTCGTCCGAAGGAGGCTGTGACAGGAGCTCATGGTACGGATTACTAGCCTGGAGAAGAGGAGCATCGTCATCCGAGTGATCTTCTTCCAAGTCATCAACAATATGCTGTGAGTGATGATGAAGCTTCTCCCGCTCCCATTCAATCTGCTTGTCGATATCGATTTCATTGTCAGTGTCATTGTCAGCCGGGTCGTACTGATTAATTTCTGGAGTGATGGCTTCGTACTGGATGACCTGAGCGCTGGATTTGAAAGTCACGACCTTGCGGGGTTTCTGCGACTTGCCCACAGGGCTGATATCTCTGGGACCGATGAGCTTTGAGAAAGAGCCCTTTCTGGCGAGCGAGGACTTTTGAAGGTTTCTCAAAGCAGGCGACATTTTGGCTAAGTCAGGAGTCTGGTCCGATGCAGGAGGGGCGACCTTTACTGGCGAGTTTGACGGGGAAATGGCCGGCGAGCGGGTGTGGCTGATTCTCACGGGAGAACCTGGAGAGGCAGCCGGCGAACGAGGAGACCGCGGCGACCTGGGGGAGCTTTGCAGCTGTGTCAAACTTGCCGGTTCCTGTAGCAGCGATTCCTCTTCTGGGAGCATTTCCTTCTGGCGGGATCGCTTGTAGCGAGACGCCTGGCCCTTTTTGGAGAGGTTTGAAGGGGACGACGGCTGGGGCAACATTCTGGAGGGCGCCGGCAGAGGTGGAGTAAAGACGGGAAATGTGGCATTACTCCCGCTGGCAGCGCTGGACTGGAAGCCAATCTGCGGAGAGTTCTCGGGACTGGGTATGTAGTGGCTGTCTGACTGTTTTTCTAGGTCTGACCAGAAGGTTCTCATATTGGCAGTTTTTGAGGAGGAGTCTCCATGGAAAGTCGTCTTGTTGATACGCAGCGGCCGCGTGGGCGAGCCTGGGGGCGCCAAATTCATGTCGACAAGAGTCTTGCAGAGGTTTTGCAAAAAATTAGTTGGGGTGTGTTGCTGAAGGCTGTGGACTGTTCTGGGGTTTGGATTGTTACGGGGCTTGGCCTGTGTATTAATTCACCGCCGCTCTTGTTTATTGTGCTCCCGTTTCGACCACAACTCGAGTGTTGTGGTGGGAGACCGCAGAGATCACACGCGCAGACCCAGACACGATGCACTGTTTTTCGTGGGGATATCGTGACGCCTGTTTTGGGCATATTTTAAGACGTTGTTTGGCAGTCAAGGGCCCTAGTAGAAACGGTTTCAAAGAACATTTCGCAAACAATTGTCGCGAACAAACCACCTGAAAAAACTCCTTGGCTCAACTTGGCAAAGAGCGTCCCACCGTTTCACTTTTTAGCACATTTTTCTTGACGCATGCCTACCCCTTGCCTGTCAAATATGCGTTTCAGCTGGGTGGGAGAGGGAATAGGCTTTCACGACGCAGGGGTGAACTACTTGGCATACCGTTGAGCGCTTTACAGTACAAGAGCTAATAAATTAGTTACTCATTACAAAAATAGTTAATACACTTAGCGGCCCATAAGCCTGCTCAGCAGATACCACATTGAGCCGGTAAATCTCACTAGCGCCAAACCAGCGACCGACCACAGCACAACCGCTAGGTAAATCTGCGTCCTCGAGTCCGAAGATATCGCAATGTCCTGACACTCTCTCTTGATGAGATCAAGCGTGTCGCTTTGGGGCCAGAATGACCGCTTGGCTGCAGTCGTGGGTGTAGCCGTGGGCGAATTATTGGACCCATCAACCAGACTCAGTCCTGCGGTGTTTAGCACCACAGCAATAACCACAAAATTAGTAAACATCCAACTCAAAACAACAGACGAACGGAAAAGAGCATAGTAGTCCTTGTCTTTGTTGGAAGCTTCTGCCTTTTTGGCTTCTTCCTCCAACTTCTTCTTGTCCACTGGCTCCGCAAGAATGCTCAGCTCAGCAGTGTAGGACTTGTCAATGCGCTCCGTATCGATAGGAATGTCCATTTTCAAATCACCGTGCTCTGTGGTCTCTGCCTTACCCAAATCCGTCTTCTGTCCTTCATCTCCCTTCGTACCCCACGAGATATCGTGAATGTTGCAAAATGCATAAACATTGAGCACGTTGATATAGGAAGGCGACATCAGTAGGTACTGGATAGAGGAAGTGATCAAATGCCAGGGCTGTAGGAAGAGCACTGATGAGAGAATGTAGAGAGCATAGGTAGACAGCATGGAGACAATCAAATCTCTAAACGTGGGATTGCTCCAGAGCAACTTCACATTGAATCCACCATTATGGCATATTCCATACGTGACAGACTTTACCGTAATGTAAATGGATGCAAAAAGCAAGTAGGCCATCACAATAGCAAAGAAAATGACAGTAATTAGGTAGAACGGTGCCGTTCCCTTCGGTCTGTTACCAAACGAAAGAACAAAAATCGTCACCATGCATGCAACATAAATCCACAGAAACACAATACTCAAGATACGACCCGGACCAAATCCAGAACCATCATCTGCCAACGCAGAAGTAAGGATTCTGAATACCAAAAAGAAGTTACCAATTGAAAACCAAGAAAACAGCAGAGAAAAGAGTTGGTACAAGGACTCAATGTGCAGGAATAGAATACGAATAATAGAATGGTTAGTTCTCCAAATCGAAAAGAAATGCACTTGAGCATAGATGGCAGCGAAAAATGAACCGTTCAACCATCTTCTTCTCTGCATCACGAGCTCAGGAAGCGTATCAGGCACATCAGTATCAGCATGAGCTGCTTTGACATATCGCAACAGCCACCTGCATCCTCGTTTAGCCACCAGCTCGAAACACAAAATTCTATCCTCTGCAAGATACATGTTTGCCGTAAAGATACCAGCACTCGAATCATGCAACGTCTCACCCTTGAAATACTTTTCTAGTGGTCCTTGGCCGTTGACATCATTGAGAAGGGCCTGGAATCTGTAGGCTGAGAATGCACCAGGGAGGACAGAGATAAATCCAAAAGCACTTTCGAGCGGTTTATCCAAAATGTTTGACATTTTGTATTCAAAATTTTGAGCAGCGACAAGCGGGTTAAGAACATTCTTCCAGCCTGTACCAAGCATGGCTCGGATCTCACCACAAGCGCCTCCTACTCTGCTGTCACTATCAAAAGTTTTCCACAAGTGATAGATGGAATCATGGCCAGGCTGAGTTCCAGCATCAAGAAGAACACAGACATTGGGGTTAATAACCGGACCAAACGCCTGGAAAAACCATCGATGAGAATTAATCTTCTTTTTGTTTTGTTCCTTCAAGCAGAAGATCATCTGCACCGGAATAGTTTTGTCCGTTGTAAGCCTCACAGTCTTGTCAACCTTGGAAATGTTCACCATAGTTGTGTACTCATAGATGTGGGCAGCGACAGGTTTATCACCGACGAAATTCTTTGCAAATCCTTCTTGATAGACACCAAGCGCTGCCATGAGAGCCTTAGCACGTGGGTTCATCTTTGTACGACCATCTGCAACGACACATACCACAACCTTCTTCCATGCCTCAGCACCCCATGTCTTTGATCTGGATCTCGAGCACAAGTGCTTAATGTTTTTGAAAATGCCATGAAGTGTACGACCAAGCAAGATCTCATCTTCATTATAAATTGTAACCACGATAAAGAGTTCAGTCTCTCTGGGAATAGTATAGCAAGTCTGACGAAGTGTAAAGTTGTCAGCCATGAAATATTTCGGGTCACAAGTGGCTGCTGAGTATCGCATATGAGTAAACTCACGCTCCGTCCTTCGTTCAGGATACTGAGCCAGAAGCTTTTGCGAAACGGGGCAGTCAAGAACAAGATTTCCTTTGAACAGTCTGATCTTTTTCATGGTGAGCTTTCTCCTCACTTGAGTTTCGGGAGGTGCCAAAGGCTGGTCATCACTGGGCAAGTTCAAATCCATAGGGTACCGCTCATCATCTTCTTCATCATCAATATCGGGGACCTCCATCCTAGCAGTGCCAGGGCGAGGAATCTCATCTTCTTCGTCGGAGTAATCCTCGTCAGACAGGTCCAGTGGGGGATTGAGTGGATACTGATCTCCCATAATAGGGAATGGCTTGAATCCAATTTCATCGTCATATACAGAGTCTTCGTTAGCGCCAAACGGTCCAAACCCGAGAGCATGACTCTGAGGGGGTCGATACTGAGTACTGGAATTTAATGGCTGAGTTGGGTAGGAGCTCAATGGATACGACTCCTCATTGATATATGGCGCGTTCATGCCATCATTGGGCCGAAACGGCTCGTAGGAACGATCTGCCGCTTCGTAGTATTGGTAGTCATCGTCATATGGTGAGTCGCGATGAGCAGCGTCGTCATAGTGAGGTGGATCGTTCAATGGTGCACCAGCCGGAGGCGGGCGATACGAAAAAGCACTTTCATTTCCAAGCCTAGATGACTCGGGATAGGGTTGCGCGGTGCTGGCCATCGTGGGATGGGTCGTTCTGTTCCCGCTTTCGTCTGCATTGTAAGCAAACTGGTCGTCAAAGACACTGCCTGCTGGTGGGGGCTGAAATGCCTCAACGTTCTGAGCAGCTGTAGCAGTGTGAAAGGAGTCTGCACGGGACTCGGCGCGCACCGAAGGTGAAACATAGGCAGTGCCCGTGGAAGGACCGAGAGGAGTAGTGCGCTGACGAAACGGTGCAGGCGTACCGCGCTGATACATTTCCTGGCCAGTGGCTGTAGGAAGACGGGGAGTTGGAGAATGGCGAGCTTCTTCAGTTGTCGACACCGGGATGCGGGCGGTTGGTGGTCTCGCAGAGGGCACTCTGGAGTCTCCCTGAGCGGTACCCGGGCGACTGTTGGCTAGAGGAGTAGTCCGTTGATCTGGCCGTGGTTGAAACGTTTCATTGTAAGCACCAGATGCTGCGTTACTTGGATGCTCCGTGTAGGCCTCGACATCAAAGGGATCTTCTTCGTCGTCGAAGGAGGTCAGATGCGGTTGTTGGGCATCTGGGCGCCTGTAAGGTTGATTAGGCATTTCAGAGAGATTCGATTCTCTGGTCTGAGAGAAGGATGCAAAAAGGAACTAGTACAAAACCAGCTGTCTTGTTGTCACTGGTCGGGGAAACGTGATGCTGTTTGTTTACAAGGGTCAATCAATGTCTTTAGCGTACAATTCGCGCTGGCTGTGACAAGTAAACCAAAAAAAAACAAGTCTTTATGACTCTGGGCAACAAAAAAACCAACGCAAGTGAAGAAATCGTGGAAATCACAGGCCGCACTTTGAGGCTTTTTGAGTGTAGCGGGTGGGAACTCGTGCAACTACCTACTTGGGAGACAGATAAATATGTCAAGTTGGGGCGTGCAAAAAAACCCGGGGGAGAGGGTTATGAGTACTGCCAAGATAACGGTGACGGAGGCAATTGGTGGATCTACGACAGGACAAAGTTAAAAGTCAAGAACCCTTGTAAATAGCTGGATAAATCACTTGTGGTGCTGTTGTAACGCACAGCTTGCCCCCTTTGTTGGAGTTGTATTTTTAGCGCCTCCGCCTCCAACAGCCCCTTTACTGCCCATGCACCAGGGGCAGACGCATCAGCACCGTTTCACCAGCAAGAGCGTCACTCTGGACCCAATTGTGACAGATTTGCTGGCAATCGGTGTGGGCCAGCCTTACGGTGTGGCTCGTCTTGCCGCACCTCTCTGATCCGCTTAGCCTCGCCTCCTCTGCACATGATTTGCAAAGAACTGCGCCTTGCTGCCGTCAGGCGCCCCTGAATAAGCACCCTTTAGCTCCATGATGCAACTACCGCAGGAACACCGAAATACGGTGAAACGAAACGTGACGCAAAGATGATTAGGAGAGCTGAGTATTTAACTATAGACTCTCTGATAGCAATGGTGTTGCGATTTGGTAGGAAGTATTCCTAAACACTTGCCTAGTGCTGCCCTTGAACATCTATTAAATACATGACTGCACATTATAGCAGGAATTTAGTGTCTAGTTTTCTTAGATCCCTGTATTCTCTCGTTACTTTAATTATGAAAGGTTTGTTTCTTATAATGGTTGAAGTGCTCCGTCAAATTGAATCTTACCATTCCAGGAGGCTGCGCTAACTAATCAGTGCTCGAAATGATGAAAGGGGAGGGCCGAAATCCTGAGAATTGCTCACTCCTCATCATCATCGTTGTCAACCTCATCCGCGTCGAGCATCGCTTCTTCTGACTGTCTCTTGAACTTGTCGCTGAATGCTTTAAAGATCCTCTTCGCCGAGGCACTCAAAGGACACTCGTGCACATTTAGCAGGTGGCGATAGAGCGAATCTGTACGATTTGCTTTGTGGCCACAGAAGCAGAAGAGATTGTAATCAGTGTGCAGAAAATAGTGCCTCGTTGCAAGACTCTTCTTGTCAAATCCAATTGCCTTAAACGCACATGCTCCATCAAACGCACATAAAAATGGTTTCCGATGTCCGGTCTTATCCATATGCAATACCAGGTCAGATTCGCGTTCGAAAGACTGCTTACAATAGCAAGCTGCCTTTCCTTTGAGCTTTTGGGTGGAACTCTGCCATAGCCCCATCTCAATGAGCTCCTCCTGGATACTCACAATCTCTCTATCATAAACAGCCCATTCAGACAAAGACCCAGTATCTGAAATGCGGGGAAGAGAATGATGCTGGCCATTACTGGTCGCAAGTTCCAAGGAAAAAATGTCTGTGCCGTTCGGTCGATAGATGTAGTATTTGTGCTCGCCTGAGCAAGGGCTAACAATACACCGGAACGTTCGTTCCCCATTCATAACCAAAACGCCATTGTCAATCCAAAGTAGAGTGGGCTGGAGACGAATGCTTTTCTTCTTGGCGCGACGCGTTGGTTGCTTATCATCCGAACTAGGAAAGTCCAAGAATACTGGAACATCCATTCTCTGCAGCTCCTGGATCTTGGTCAGAATCAATGGAGAGTCATACTCTCCATGGTGAATGTATTCTGTCATACGTTCACAAACGTCTTCTAGTTCGATGCTCTGCGGAATGAGAAAGCCGTCGTAGTTTGTCATCACGATACTCCCTCTCGCCGATGCCTTTCGTCCACCTGAGCGCCTCCTATTGGCAGACTTTGACAGATGCTTGAAAGTCTTGTGATTTCCAATAGCAATATTGTTAAACGGTGATTGAGCCGAACCTTGAGGTGAACCAATAGGTGTGGACAGACTTCCCACCTCCGATTGAGTGGAATGAAGTAAGGAGAAGGAAGATGGAGACAAAAATAGGGCATTGGGGCTCTCAAACGATGGGAAATCTTGAATCTCATCGGCGTGAGTAGAATTGGAAAATACGCTCAAATTACCCTCGTAAAATGATGAAGTGCAGGTCGATGAGGGATGTTGGTAATCAAGATGTGGCTGCTTCATACCTGTCTCGGAGAGCTGATCGTATCCCAAAATTCCAGTCATAGCTGCCGGCATAGTACTTGGAATAATGTCGCTGTTGTCCACCTGAGCAAGTTCCATCAGATAGCGCTCACTCATACTAGCATAGGCCAAAGGAACGTAGCTCCCGAAATAATAGTTTGTAGTCGGGATTGGAATTGCTTCAAAACGCTCTTCGTGGATGAAATTCTCACTAGAAATAGAGTCTCCTGGCTGCTCATTAGCTGTTACTGTCTCAGATGGATATCTGGGATCAGCAGAAGAGACCAAAGTTGGCGTGACGATTGCTTCGTCTCCCGCAAAAGTATAGGCCATGGGCGCTATATCATCGGATGGATAGATAGGAAATATAAGGTTATCATCATCAACTTCACCCATGGCGTCTGCAGAATCCTGAAATTGAGAGACTGAATCGCACACTTCGCCCCCCGCTGGCGCGTGAGTAGTGTAGTCCATGACCATAATCTGGGCTTTTTCGATAGGTTTTAAAGCAGAAAATGAACAGAGTAGTTTATAACTACGTTGTATCCTCAAAGAATGTCAGAACAAAGGAAAAGATGGCGAGGTCTCTTGACTATATATTCATATGCAAGCTGGCCTCTTTTCACCTCGCGGCCAATTGACCAATAAACCACGGCGTGCTTTGATAAGAGGACCACAATCGTACAGGGGATAGTAGATATTGAAATTCACAGAACGAAGCACAAAAAATTGGTTTCTATTCATCAGTGACGGCGAGAATCTGTCGTGATAACAGATTCCGTTCTGAAGGTGCATGAAACCTGCATGAAGGTGCATGAACACGATAATGGGGATGAGGATCTATTCAGACGTAGAAAAACGGATAAAGAAGGGTTTCAGCTGTGACATTTGCTAGGCGTTATCCAATTGCTGGTTGAACAATCTGATGATTTCCTCACATGAAATGACCGACCAGAGAAACCTGGGATCAAGGGCCATTAGTAGGGTCCATCCCAGTAGAGTTGACTCTGATCAGAATCTAGAGGACAGATTCATTGGACTCTGTATAAAGTATAGTCCTGCTTCTGATAGAAGGTTGGAACAGTTAGTTTAGTTTGTTACCTTTTTGCCATAGCCGATACTCGAATGTTGCGTCTCATGAGAGGACTGGAAACAAGTTCAATTAGACAGCTTGCTAAATTCATTGAAATGAACTCATCTTCATGATTACCCATAATTTGATCTCATATTCTTCATGTCCAAGGCACTTGCCAATCCTGCTGTGATCGTATATAACCCTGCATTCCCAGTTGTGTTCTCAGACCAAGACGAAGTATCGCACCTTGGTAACTATGAAGTGACAAGAGATAGAAGTTAGCAGATCATTGAAAACACATTCTAAAATAAACATAATATGAATTGAGTTCCTTAGATATGAGCCTTCTGCTACTTCAGTGGACAGATTGACATGTCACCTACTGGGAACTCAATTGAGCAAGATCGGAGCAGTTTAGCAGACTGAGAAAGACTTGGACAATACGTTTCCAACAAGACTGCGGTTCTACAAATGATGCAAAATATAAAGAGCGCCTTTGGGACTCGTGCAAGAGTCTTGTTGACTCAGAATATTTATAAACCATGTTTCCGTGCCCATACTGTCAGAAACTATCATTCGGCCGAGTTTGAAGATCCTGAAAGAGCTGCCTTCTTGGCTCCTACGAGAAGAAATGAAATATTGAATAAGGCACTGAACAATGTTCCACGGTCTGGATTCACAGAAAAGACTCTGCTTGATGTCTGCAGAGAGGAGTCGCTTTCTGATGTTGCCATCAACTTGTTTCCTGGCGCTTCACTGGATTTAGTTTTGGCTCATCTTCAGCGCGAGCGACTGAAGCTAGCTGACTATGAGACTGAGATTTCTGAGCTGCCTTCAATCGATAGCCGAGTAGAGTACCTTGTACGCAAGCGTCTGCTTGCAAATGCTCCGTACGCTCCTTATTTGCCGGACTACTTGAAGATCGTCACCAACCCAAGCAACCTTCCTTCTTCGCTAGATGAGCTTCATCAATTGTCCGACGAGATTTGGTTTCTCGCAGGTGATGAGTCCAATGATACAACGTGGTATGCACGTAGGGCTGCCCTCTCAGCTATCTACGCTGCAACGGAGGCTTTCCAAAGTGTCGACCATTCCAAAGACTATGTCAACACTATGAACTTTTTCAACAGTAGATTCAACAATTATCGCAATGGGGCTCTGGCCGTGAACGACGTGGCAGAATGGTTGGAGGTCAACTCAATGTTTTCTATAAATGTTATCAAATCGCTGCTTGCCAGGGGCTAGCTAATCCTGCGGCGGCGTGAACTTATTGTATATAGCAAATTAGCATTCTTATCTGGAAGAGCAATTGCGCCATAACCGTGTGTAAGGGCCTGCAGCAGTTCATTGCCCGCAGGCGAATTCAATTACTGGATGCCCGAACGAGCATTAGCATTGCTATTTACCAGGCATGCGCAGGCAGCAGGGATTCTTCCAAGACTCTGGGTCTTGTGGTATAGCCCCGACTCTCAGTCTAAGTATAATGCTTATGAAGATTCGTCATCAGACAGCCCACAACAACCCTATCGGATGCTATTCAATACTCCAAGAATTGCACCCATGTTATTTCTCAGTTCTTCCATCTGTGACTCAACAACCGTCAGCTTCGACATGACAGACATGAGCATTGGATTTTGAGAAGCAACTCTTACCAATTCAATCTCTTGTCTCATTTTTCCTTGAAACATATAGCACCGAGTCGGGTCCGCGACTCTTTTTCGGGATAGCATGACAAGTGGAGCAAATGTTTCTTCTTCTTCGGCTTTCAACACTCGCACTTCCACGACAAGATTGGAGTCCTTCACGTAGAATGTCACCGCCGTATTACTTGGAACGCCCTGTTCAAAATTGCTTAGCGGTGTACTCCTTTGAGGGAATGTGTAGCCATTTTCTGGGTGCTTGAAGCTGATCAGGGCTGATCTCAGCTCGGCCAGTGCCTCGCTGATGAGCCTCTCCGAATGGGTCATCGCCCAAATAGGGTTGGCTTCTTTATCTTGTAAGGATGACAGCATTGAGCTGATAATGTCCACCGCTCTCTGGATCTGATTGGAGGCATTCACAATCTGTGGCAGAGCCAACCGCTTGGAGCTCCGTAGCGGGAAAGCCGATCTTTTGACGGCGTGCAGTTTCAGTTGGATATCGATATCAATAATGTCGCTGCCGGATACAGCCACAATGCCCTTGAGAGCTTCAGACTTGCCAGATGATATGGGCAGCCGGAACTCACTTGCCTGTCCAAGGGTGCTTATACAGTTTTTGAGTGCCGGCAGGACGCCATCGTTCGCTTGGAAATTGAGGTCATGAAGCAACCACTGAAGCTCATTGACGAGAACTTCCTTTTCCTTTGCCGTATCTTTGTTCTGCGGAAAGCTCTCCACAAATGTGCTCATTGTGTCTGTCTGGGCCTAATCCGAAGGACGAATATAGACAATAAGAGAACAGGTTAGTGCAATGAACGCAAGACAAGAAGCAATATACGAGAAGTAATTGTATTTTTATAGCGAATGGATCTTTGATCTCTTTGTCTTTACAACTTGTCCCTTTAGATCTAGTAGATCCTACTGACCATGATGACTACATATAAGGACTCTCAATGGCATTGCTCAGACTACGAATTTTTACGAAATGCTGCAGTTGTTATCAGTGCTCATCAGTGCTCATTTGGCAGAGTTGCATGGTTGTCCACTTTAGCTTATCTGGACGGCATTCGAACGAGTGAGCTGACCACTCCATTGTTCTGTCGAGCCTTGGCCCAGGCTGTACCCACAGGCGCAGCGCTGGGCAGTGAGCGTAAAACAGGGAGAAAAAAAAGCAAATAATGGCAGTGTAGGAACTTGGATCTACAGCGTCAAAGTCGGCGCGCTTTTACTACCAAACAAGTTTACCGGTATAAAGACCCAAACTTGGCTCCTGATGCCACCCAGCCACCACCTCCATCGTATCACACCCCTCGTATATTCCGGTATAAATTAAAGCTGTCGTCACGCAACGCACCTGACAAAATCTAGCCGTTTTATATGGGAACTGCGTAACTACATTCCCCAGCCCCCCTTAAAACTCCATCAGCTTTTGAAACAAGTTCTAGAATACTGCACTGACCGGAACGTAGCCACTGGCCAGACACTTTTCCCTGGTCCAACGACTCTTTCAAAACTCGTTTGAAGCTCACAAATCACTCTACGGCACACCGCGACGCCCAATATAGCTCCTGAACAATCTCCTACTTCCCCAAGGTTCATGGCTGACTCGCTCCCGATCATTGGTAATAGATATAAGAGAATTGACAAAAGAGACATGACAGGGAAGACGTTCAACTCGCATCCTTTCGTTAAGGCAGTCTCGAAATACGGCATACAGCTTTTGATTCTTGTGTTCCTGGGTGCATGTCTTGTCCTGGCATTCTTAGGTTACATCTTTTTTGTCTTTGAAAAGTACGTTGCAGGTCCCCTTCAGCAGCCGTCTGAAACAGATCTCGTAAAGACTGGTGCAAAGACGATTCCTACTTATCTGGCTCTCTTCATTTTCGCTGAGATCTTTCACATTATCCTCACGTTGGAGTCGCTGTGGTCCAAAAACGTTATTGAGCTTATCGGCCTCTGCTTTTTCACTCTCGCCAAGCTCGTCGATGCCGCCGTCCAGTATGCACAGATCAAGAATGTCGTTGATTCCGTGGGGCATGTGGACGAAGTTGTCTATGGCTGGAGCAAGATGAAGGGCTTTGTCATTGCCATCCCTGCCATTGAAGCTGTCGAACTGATTCTCCAAATATACCTCACTTACAGACTGTATCGTGAGTTTGGATGGGCCATTTACAAAAATGTTGGTGCCGACATTGCACTCAAGAGACGCTACTTTTGTTACTTGGTGTTTGCAACAATTGTCAAATTCGATTTCTTCTTTTTTCTGGGTTTCACTATCCAGTTTCTCGTCGTTGGAAAGAACATTTCAAGCGCCGAGACGGGATTGACTGCGGCCGTGATTCCTCTCACTGTTCTGTTTATCTATCTCGTTATGGTTGCCCTCAGAAAAGAGCTCAAACTGCTCATGTCAGTTCTCCTGGTTGTCTTTTTGTGTGGACTGGCTTACTTCTTTTTCAAGATTGTGAGAATTTATGAACACTCCCATGAAGCAAACTATCTCGCAGCGCGCAAAACGCTGACGCTGTTTGCCGTAATCACCATCATTTTGCTGCTACTATCTGTGGCAATGTCCATTGTTTGCATCCTGAATATGGACAAGGGCCTGAAGGCGGTTATCAACCAGAACTCCAAGGGCTCTGATGCCGTGCCACCGTCAAAACAGTTTGAATCTGATATCTATCCCTCGGGCAGCTACGATATGCCAGGCTATCAGAGAGAGAGCCAGGGACATGCACCAAGACTCACTATCGAGTAGGGCTGTGCTCCGCTCGTTTGTATTTATGCACTAATGATGGTTTTAACAAGCTACGTAAATTTGCATGCGCATTACTGCTAGTAAGCTGCATATGCGATCTCTTTAGTTTTAGTGACTTTATAGTTAACCTTTTAATTACTTCTTGGTCGTTGATCAGTTTACCTGAGTACCAATTGACCTGGTGCAAATGTTAATAGCTTCATCAACATCTGTTCAGATGGTTCATTGAGCAAAAATATAAAAAATGGTCCATGGCGGGATCGAACCGCCGATCTTCGCGTATACTTGAAATATTAGCACGACGCCTTAACCAACTGGGCCAATAGACCGGATATTGACTTTCAGTGTGATCGTGAGCTCATCTTGGTATGCGGTAAGAAATCTGACAGAAGACTAGATTTTAACTGGTTCTTTAATAGTTCACATATTTACATTTCACGATTTTACTTTGTAAATCTAAATTCGATTCAGAGAAGCTTCGGCTATGCTTTTTGTTGCTCAAATTAACTGTCACGTGTATCATCATTTATTACAAGTGAGTAATAATCAAATCTAGGTACTGCGGAAAGAAAGGATTAACTTGCCCAGAGAAACTGGAAAGTAAGTAGGCATTTTTTTTATGGTTGATGAAATGTTGAATTGATTATCAGACACCTTTTACTTAGAGCCAGTTGGGTCGATTTCGTCCATGTGCTACCACTTCTCAACAACATGGGCAAGTCATAGTCTTAGAGTACGTCCTAGTCATGTACTATCAAGTGCTGTTGACCATCAGTCTTTGTTTTCGTAACCGCCATGACCAGTTCTTTTATTGCTGGTCGCCCTGGCCGAACTGACGCACTGTCCTGCAGCACCAGCGCATGCTCCTGCACCCTAACCCGCAACATAGGTTTGAAGTCTCACTAGGACATCAAACCTTATCAAAATGTCAAAGCGAAAGGCAGACATTTAGATATGGTTGCATTGATGCAAATTGTCTGTTTACTGAGTGTCCCGCTCTGGGTAAACTCAATCCTCCGTACTCAATTTCAATGGAGGTGAGAGTAGTCATATATGGGACTGCCTTGAACCGAAAGCTTTGGAGATGAAATTGCAGTTATTCAAAGCCAGTTCACTAAAGCTGAAACAGCTGCGATTCAGGCGGCGGCCAGTTCTGCAGTCCTGACGACATACTCAAATGAATTTCCAGTTCCACTAGACAACGGCAAGTCGCGGTCGGACAATACGGAGCTGCGACATTTCGAAAAGAGAGGACTATCGGTCTAGTATCGACAAAGGCATCGGCGCGTTCCATGTTCAATCCCACGAATCAAAGACCTCTTGAGAATCTGTTCTTGCAGCTTTTGGTTAGATCAGTACTGAGTCTTTGAACAGCTACATGGAACACTGTAAATTACGTCTATAAGTTTTCTAAATAATTTGTAAAGTATTCTATATGGTCTAGGTATATGATCTATCTGATATTGTGTCAGCATTAGTTCTCCATTGCGCTGGCAATGGTAGACTTGCCCTCTACAATCGACTGGATGGTCGAGTGGATATCCTTAAAGCTCTTGAACACAGTAAAAGGAACGCCCTCACGCTCGCAGTATCTAATAAGATCACGACCCTCCTTGGCAAATAGGAGATCCGTCTCACGGGCGGCCGACAGGTCAGAAACACCATCACCACAGTAAAACATTGTGGGTCTGTTCTCGAGCTCGGCGTATGGGCGAATGGCTCTAGACTTATCGTGGCCGAATGACGATTCGTCGCGGTATTTAATATGCCACGATCCGTCACTCTTGATAACTACATCGTTGGCAATGATTTCAATGTTCTCAGCAGCTGCTTGTCCCACGAGCTTAACCAGCAACGCCCTGATAACGGGAGCCATACCGGAAGACACAACAACGACTGGGATATTGTTGGCAGTAGCCCAGTGGTAGAAATCAGCAAACCCAGAGTCCAGCTGCACGTTCTTTAGGAGGAACTCGATGCACTCTGGGAATGGGGTGTGGATAGACTCGAGCATCTCATGGAATCCGTCTCTGAAGGAAGTCGTGCCATGGAGAATGAGCTCATTGATTTCACGGCGCTTCTCGACACCAAATCCCAGGTTGTCGGTCATGTAATCGTTCGAATCCTGAACGGTGATGGTGCCATCCCAGTCGGAGAAGACAATAAACTTGGCGTTGGCGTAAGGCAGACGAGACATGATGTTATGAAGGATGAAATGGAAAACTGCAGGGGTACAAAGAACTAAACGTTGAATATGTTCTGTGACGTCAAGGTTTGGTTTTCTATCATCCGGGTCCCGAAACAATGCACGTGAATCTCTGAAAGGTTGCTGTGAACTGTCGCAAAATGAGTGTTTTGTATGAAGAAGTTTGGTTGGAGAGAATTCTATGGGCACGGAACGAGCATGATTTTTTTGCTCAGCAATTTAATTGTTTCAAAAGCTTGCTTGTCGAATACTTTAGTGTGGATAGGCTTCTGGATCTGGTACCAGAATTCACGTACGCGATATCGCTCAACAACCAGCCGTACGGAGACTATTTACTATTCCTAGATTGAGATAGCCGTAAACGAGAGTGTTTGAAGCGAATTTAAGAAAAGGCTAATCGCATATAATGAGCACATATGTATCAACATAAAGCGGCATAAAGACTTTAGAATCATAGGCAGCGAACAATGTCTCGTGAGCCGGCATCCTTAGTGTAATCGCTGTTCGTATTTTACGAAAGAATAATGGTTAAGTTTCTCCGCAATAGCTTCACCTATTTCAATTTTCTCTCTTTCCTTGATTAGTTTGCCAGTATCTCACAAACAATTTGGATACGAGACACACGCTGTTTAGGGGTGCGCTCAAGCCTGAGTAAGGAATCACGTTTCCATAATATGTAATCACAGAACCTATCTTTAAAGCCTGGGCACTCAAGGCCGGGCAATGGCTACTAATCGCACTTCTGACCGGTTTGACAACCTCGATTAAAGAGTTCCTTATCAGTACTCTGCCTGAGCGTCAGCTGCTATAGCTAACAGACAGAGTCTCGATAAGGAACTCGTTAATGAACCTCATCTTCACATATCTCAGACGTATTGTGCCTGCAGGATGCTGCGTCGTCTAATGGGTAAGTGAGCTGCTACCAAGACGCAGCCAGATAGAGCTGATGACCTGATACTTGCTGAAGGAGAGCAATTTGCTACTAGCCATTATCCTCTCGTTTCTATAGCTCTCCTATCTGGCCGATCGCTGTTCCGTTCTCCAAACACCTTGTGCGACAGACTAATGCACGCTCATGCAGGGTCAACATACTTACTTGGCCAGCCTCAGTCTGCTCGTAGAATCCATATCCAGTACGCACACCTCCAACCACATCCTTTATGCAATAAATCCACCTTTTTCTTTGAGCGTTCACCACTCTCGCTAAGACACAGGCTGGCACTCATAACTGAGCAGTATCTTGGCACAACGCTTGACCGGTGCGTACTGTAGAGCGATCCACCAGCTTATTGGTATGTAAAAAAGCGCAAAAATGCGGCGCGAATAACGCTGCCGCTCATTACCGTTGAAAGATCCTCCTCAGCAAATGAAAAAGCTTTTTAAAGAGCTTATCACAACGCCAAGATGTACCAATGCCCAGCTCATGGCTTCGCCTATAAGAATTTAGAGCAAAGCACTCGCTTCAGTTCCTCATCCCACACCTTCAAGCGAATCAACAGCTCATCATGTCACTCACGAGACAAATTGGCTCTAGTATTCGATCAGCGACATCTGTCTCCAGCCGGGCTTTCTACTATTCATTCATTGCAAGCCCCACTGCTTCCAACGAGACTTTGTGCTATTCATGTATTGCAAGCCCCACTGTTTCTGTTGCTAGTGGACTTCCTCCTGCGCCCAGTTATACTCTGCCAACTGCCTCAAGCCTCTCCAAGAGACAAGTCAGACACACTGACACACTTTCTCAAGTACTTGCTCCAGCACGTACTGAGGCTCCAGCAGTAGAGCGTCTGTCGAAGCCTCCCCAGCCCATTTCATCGGTTGCGAAGCCCAGCGTTCCAAGCAGTCCAAATGGCCTCGTAAACCCACTAAATGGCTGCTACATGAACGCCAGTCTCCAGCTTCTATTTAACAATCCGACATTTGTTTCATGGATGCAGGCAAAGTTGCAGAAAGGCAACACAAACAATCCAGGTTTCAATGCCATAGCACAAGTCTTTAAGGATCTGCAAACCTCCGAGGGTCCTGTTACTCCGGAGGCACTCTGGAGTTGGCTCAAAGACATTGGTTCTCCGATGGACATTCATGATCAGCAAGATGCTAACGAATTTCTGGGAGTTATGCTCGACAATGTCGATGAAGAGTTGAAAAAATTGTTCATGTCGAAAGTCGTGCACACCGTGACCTGTAAAAAGTGTGGATATGTCAATTCAAAGAGACCTGTCGAGCACAGAAATCTTTGTGTGCCACTTGCATCGGCTGCTGATCAACCCATTGAAACCGCCATCAAGCAATATCTCACGCCAGGAGGAGGAAACGACAAATGCAATAAATGTGATTCCAGTGAGACCCGTCTGGAGGGCTCTTTCGAGGAGGCACCAGAGATGCTGATGGTAGAAGTCAATCGTTGCAGTTATAACAATGACTTTACAAAACGCAAAGTGATGTCCGAGGTGGACTTCTCTTTATCAGATCTTGACGTGTTTCGTAAGCCAGACGATAACTTCCATTACGAGCTTTCATCCGTCATTGTGCATCTGGGAGACGGCGTCGAGAATGGACACTACGTTGCTTACGCTCTCCACTCTGACGCTCCTCTTGGGCAAGAGCGCTGGACCTGCTTCAACGATCACAAAGTGACAAGCGGAGAAATAAACGCCACACTGAGGGCAGAGCTTCGCAAGGGAGTATCCATACTTCTTTATTCCAAAGTTGCAGGGTTCGCTTCGGTACCAGTAGACTCGGGCGCCGTTTGCTCTGCGAATGCCACCACTCCTTTGCTGGACTGTGATGATCAAGAGGCTCCTTCACACGACTCATTTAGTCATGTCGTGAAGCGGCTCCTATGGCACGCCATTGAGAAGGTCGGAACACAATGCAAGAAATTGAAGAAAAAAGTCAAGAAGTGCCTGAAGAAGACGGCAAAAATCTTGCAATCCAAGAACTAATGTGTTCTATAAAGCCCGGTACCACTTGCTGTGCAAGTGCCGTTGTTCCTCAGTAGAGGTAGATTTGCGCGTAGTTACAGGGCAACCCACCAGCTCTGCAACTTTCACTGTTCCTCCACTACCAGTGTTTCCGGCTGCCTTATCTGCTGCTGTCACCAATCCTCTGCTGTCCATGAGAGTTGAAGTTAAGGTTGCCGCATATGCGCAAGATCAGCAGGCTCCTTCACATGAATTCTTTAAAGATGTCGTCAAACAGGAGCTTTCCAAAGCCATTGAGAAGGATGCAATGTAAGAAATTGAAGAAGGACGTCTAGAGCTTGAAGAGACGGCAAGCATATTTATTAAGAACTAACCAAGCATGGAGCCGAATGCGACAACACACCTCAAAAAAGGTCAATGAAAAATCATGAAAAGTCAAAAAAGAGACCATCAAAAGCCAAAAATCACAAAAATACCACATGGGAACTGGAAAAATGCCACAAAAAAAGTCAATTGTACATTTGGCGAAAGCTTGTCTGTTGTTTGCGCTGTGCTTGGAGGCTTCACGGCTCTCTGCCAAGTACTGACCCCACTACTGCTAACCAAGCATGACTCGAGGACGGACAACAATCAAAGACACAAAGAAAATCAATTAAAAACCGAAAAGGACCTGATTAAAAATTATAAGACCAGAAACAGAAACGCTATTCAAATTAACCTAAAAAGCCCAAAAAATTTATATCTTGTGAAAAGGCTGCCTTGTCGTACGAGTTGTGCGCGGAGGTTGCCGTGGGGGAATGTACTTGGTGGTGATTGATAGTTACGATTTATGGGCAACCTGCGCGTTTAACTTTGAGCAGGAGCATGGTCAACAGATAATAGTCCATAGTTTCGAAACTGGGAGGAGATTGTTCTTGATCGAACTATACAGGCACCATTGAATGCCCTCTGACCGAATTGACGGTCTCCGTTTACGCCTGAAATCGTTTTGCGACCCAGTCCTGTTCCTTGCTCAGTAGCGTTTCTCACTATTTACTGTCATGTTGAGCTACTAAACTCCCAGTGAAATTTCAACACAACGACTGATGGTGGCATTCCCTAATCAGGAACTAGAAGCCTGCCAACAGGTGGCATTGACCGAAGCGCGCATCATCTCACTCTCCTGAAAATCATCGTCTCGTGTTCGACCAAAAATGTTCAGACAGCTTGCAAGGGCATACGCTAGTAAAGTACCAAGAAATTTTGTGCGCCCAAGTCGTTATTATTCCACAGGCAACCACAAGGAGGCCCCGAAATTCAGATATATCGCTGGAGTTGCTGTTTTGGGATTCGCCGCCTTTGCCTATGGTGTAAACACGATCGAGAAGAAGGCGCCAAAGACAGAGTTGACCGATGAAGAATATGCAGCTCAGGTGGCCAAGAGCCGCAACTACAAAAAGGCAGCGTTTGCTCCAGGCCAAGTCTCTGTCATCTTTGTTCTTGGCGGTCCAGGTGCTGGCAAGGGCACCCAGTGCGAGAACTTGGTCAGAGACTACGGATTTGTACATCTCTCGGCCGGTGATCTGCTGAGAGCCGAGCAGAAGCGTGAGGGCTCCAAGTACGGTGAACTTATTGCCTCTTACATCAAGGAGGGCAAGATTGTTCCTCAAGAAGTTACATTGGCTCTCCTCGAGCAGGCCATGCGCGAGTCGCTTCAATCTGGAAAATCTTCTCGCTTCTTGATTGACGGTTTCCCAAGAAAGATGGATCAGGCAGTAAAGTTCGAGGAGGATATTTCCATCTCCAAGCTGACCTTGTTTTTTGATTGCCCAGAGAAGGTCATGTTGGAGAGACTTCTGAAGCGCGGCGAGACCAGTGGACGCACAGATGACAACATTGAGAGTATTACAAAGCGATTCAGAACGTTTGTGGAAACTTCAATGCCCGTTGTTGACTATTTCGACAAGGCCGGCAAGGTTGTCAAGGTGAGCTGCAACGACAGCAAGGAGAACGTTTACAAGCAGGTCCAGGACGCTCTCACACAGGCCGGTGTTGAAAAATAGAGACAATTCGACGTTTGCTTTACTTTATAAGCGGATATCACACTTGATAGAAAACTGTACAAAACGTTGAGCCCGCGCCGTGGCCATCCCATTGAGAGAATTGCTCTTCTTTTAGGGCATCTATGTTGATTACCTGTAAGTCAAGTAGATCCATTGATTCGTGGAGATTCAATTCCTATCTAAACCCACTAGAAAAACAACAATTCACTGTTGCCTGCATGTTGCTAACTCTATTTCTCAGACTCCGATGCAAGCTACCGGTCATCTATCCAAAGAAACACGAAACTCTATAAATGAAATGGAAACTACTTGTAAGAACCTATGCAATCTTGGACAAACCGTAGATGCGAACCAGGCGTCCATCGACGGGTCCTTACCGGACAAGACATCTGAGCCGCAGTGGGGATCAAGGCTTAGTTTGCGTTTGAGCCACGCATGACGGTCAGGGTGTCTTAGCCTGCCCCGCGTCGTTCAGCGCTTAAATAGCATTCAACAGTGTGAATGCATTTTCTCAAAACAAGTAATCGTCTGGGATTTTAGGAAACACATCCACTCTGTTCACGACCACACCGTGGCTATCCATTAAAGCTTCCCGATTTGTAGCACAATATTTTTGGGATAACCCACCCTCACCAGCTGTGCTCTAGGGTGGTTGCTTTTTGTAACCAAGAGCTAAAGTCAGGCGGTGTCTCGGCAACAATTTTGCTACTTTTGTATTTTGTCCTTCTCTTCATCACATCCAGGGCGGACACTCTCTACCTCTCAGACTTGATTCCTTTGGACCCTCCCCTCCCTGAAACTTTTGACGCGTTGCTCCCGACCCCGCTCTGCTCCCACGCTAATAGGTTTCTCCTGGACGTTAGCCGTTCATGACAACGTACAGCGCGAGCTCATCAGCACGGATGAAGCTCGTGACTCTTTTTTCAGTAGTCTTCCTACTGGGGGCCTACATGTCGCTCTTTCATTATCATACGGAACCCAATCTGTGCGATATGGTGTACATGAGGCCCACCTATGCTGAGATGACCGACTTCACGTCGGAATATAGCCGTCTTGGCTCCAAATATCGCATGTACCTTTACAGAGAGCACGGGCTGGTCCATGAGCTCTCTGCGGACGGTATTCCTGTTTTATTTATTCCCGGAAACGCCGGTTCATATCGTCAGGTGCGATCAATTGCATCCAAAATGTCTGAAACTGACGCGCGTTTTGATTTTTTCACCGCAGACTTTACCGAAGACTTTACCGCGTTTCATGGCAAAACCATGATTGAGCAGGCAGAGTACGTGAATGATGCCATAAAGTTCATTCTTGACAGCTATCCTACTGTTGACGGCCATGTAGCACCGGAATCGGTCATCATCATTGGTCACTCAATGGGTGGAATTGTTGCCAGGACGGTGTTGACGCTCAACAACTATGTTGTCGGGTCGGTCAATACGATTATAACGCTGTCTACCCCTCATGCACTGCCTCCATTAACCGTAGACAAGGACGTTAGCAAAGTTTACAGTCGTGTGAACGAGTTTTGGAGGCAATCTTTTGCACTTGACCAAGAAAGAAACACGCTGTCGGGTGTGTCCTTGGTCTCAATTGTAGGAGGCAGAGCTGATGCGCAAATTCCATCGGACTATGCTGCTGTCTCTTCATTTGTGCCTGCCAGCAACGGTTTCACGGTATTCACAACCGGCATCCCCAGAGTGTGGACCTCAATTGACCACCTTGCCATCTTGTGGTGTAAGCAGCTCCGCAACAAAGTAGTCGAGGTGCTTGTGAAAACAAGCGATGCCAACTCAACAGACAGAACACTCCCACAACCCGAGCGCATGCAAGTCTTTGAAAGCATTTTGCTGGGCAAAAATCTCGCTGAGTCACCGTATGAGATCGGCGATGGGTCTATTCAGATGGAGCCTGTTCCTCGTGATGTTGTTATCGTCTCCAACGCTCCTCGTATTGTTCTCTGCACTAAAGGCTGTTACGAGTCTCAAACAGAAATTCCAGCTTCATATTCTGATTTATCAGTTCCTCAAGATGACTTCATCTTTCGTTACCGCGAGGTTCCCGATGATGAAACCCCCAAGAAGCTCCTTAAAGAAAGGGATTTCTGGTACGAGACTCTCCCAAAGCAAACTCTTCTGGAATCTGCGTCACTCTTTGGATTGATTTTTGGACACTCGATCTTTGTCCCGGCTGGCGTAGCCGATGTTCACCTCACAAGATCGTCAAGCTCTGTCATCGCCTATAAAATTGAGTTGAAACTTCCTTCGCAGCATCACAATGCTCGGTTTGAACCTTTGCTAAAGGCTAGCACCAACGATGAAGTTAAGTGGTTTGTAAACTTCAACAGCACTGTTTTGAGCATGCATGCACATGCACCCTATGTGCCCTCAGTGGGAGACAATATCATAAATCTCCAGCTCATAACGCCCAATATTGCAGATGCAATGTATCAGCTGAGGGTGAAAGTAGATTGGTATGGATCTCTGGGAACCTTGGTTCACAGGTATAGAACTCTCATTGCTTGTTGGCCATTAGCTGTGAGCTGGCTAGTTATGCTTATGCAGTTTTCGCGATTTCGAGGAGGTAATTTCCCATCTTTCGATGATGTTGCCAATAGGCTATTGAAGCGTAAAACCATTTACAGGATCTGCGGATTTCTGGGCATTTTACACCTAGCCACAACTAGTGAGGTCTGTCGACGCTTAATGTACCTTACAGAGATTCCAAAATCGCCTCCCACATCTCTCCATGCGTTCTTGCCCCATGCATTTTTCAATGATTTGCTCCTAGGGATCAATGACAGGGCGTCAGGATTTATTTTGGCTATCGTGTTCTATCTGGTATCTCTTGGGCTAGTGTTTGCAATCAAAGACATTATCGCTTCTGTTGTATATTGTCTGTCACTTCTCATCAAGCGAGCAGCTGAGAGCGAAAAGCGATCCGTGCCGTATGCTCTCAATACTTATGACCGAACGCTCATCATTGCATCTGTTTCTTGCATTATTCTGTTTTTTCTCCCCTTTCAATTTGTGTTTGTGCTGCTCACCTTGCGACAGCTCTACACGACGATAAAGGCTAGAGCTCTTTTTAACGCTTCAACACAAGGCGGCAACTATTACAATCAGTGTGAGGCTGTCTTGTTGGTGATGCTTTGGACTCTTCCAATCAATATCCCGTTTTTGGCGATGTGGTTTCACAATTTGAACTTGCGTTGGACTGTTACGTTTTCATCTTTCAGCAACATCCTCCTTGCACTTCCAATTGCCGTATTTATTGAAATGCTTGCAAACGGGTCAACGCTTGTACCTACTTACTCGCGGCCAGTGATGCTATTGCAGCAGATGCCTCTTTTCTACATTGTATGGTTCGCGTTTGTTTTTGGTGCGCTCAATACTTACATGCTGCATAATGTCTTTGTGGTGTTCAGTCTTATCCACATTTCTCTCATTCTCTGGTTCGAGTATAAGGGGGTTAAGGATCCGAGCCTACAGTAGAGCAATGTGGCTTATGTTAAGAGAGCTTTATGACCAGGACAGCTAAACATGCACTGTACCACTTTGGTTTCAATGGAATTCCAAGAAGTTCTAATTTGTAAACGTCAAAAGCAGCACTCAGATTACAATTGTGCGCTACTATCTTAAATGTGAGGCTTTTTCTCACGCGGGCAATAGCTGGACGTAGCGTGCATAATGCATCATGAATATCTAACATCTCTAGTTGCAATCCTCAACGCTCTTAATTTAAGCACATGCTTTCACAGAAAATTTCTATGGAGGTTTACAAGCAAGCTCACCATGTTTATATCCTGCGTCAGTCTACTGCCTTGCCAGTGTTGCCACAGATGAACTGTCTTCTTCTTAATTACTAGCATCCATATAGCGAGGAATGAAAATTCATGCGGTACTTGGAAAAAGGATTTAACCACCTGAACCTGTAATCAAGCTGCTCTTGGTGCAAGCAGGGTCTGCTAGGCAGGGTCTACCGAGCAATGGGCAACAAAATCAAAAATTAGCGTATTCAAACCCAGATAATGTTTATTCACTGTCAAAGAACACTAAGCATATGCTATTTCTTACCTGCTGTCGTACTATACCTGCCATTATCATAGCTGTGGGTTAGGGTTGGTGTCAGACAGTATCACTAACTACTCAAAGACCATGGAGATAGATGGCACAGGAAATGTGCAAGTCATTGATAATGTCATTGCAATCTCTCTGAAGTAGCGCTACGACTCACAAATGGGCAAGTGGTTAAATGGGCCGTTCAAAGATTGACATTGAATCTGCATACATAGAGAGAATCAGACAGTTTCGCCGGTGGTACTGTATGGTATGCGTCCAACTATAAGATGCAGTAATCATGGGAGTGGCTTGGACTAGCTTCTCCAGACCAGCTTGATCGGTATGATTCATTTGTGACATCTCTTCTTACAGTACTTACCTTTGATCACCGTCCTCCATAACGTCACATTGCTAGCCATTATCTATTACTCCCATGGTATGACATTGCTTCTATCTAATATCTGATGTTGCTCTTCACGTGTCTCAGGTGACACATAACCAGGTTCTATCTTAGGGGAAAATGCAGTATTCATAGTAGGCTAGATCAGCCCTTTATCTGCCTAAAATAGTTCGTGTAATGCTCGTCCTTGATCAGCTTCTGGGTCCCTTTAATAACGTCGACAATGTTTTCCAGTAGAGCAGGATCAGTTTACTATTGTCACTACGGACTTGCGGCGTAAATTACCTGGATTCCAATCATGGACCAGATCTCTTGAGAGTTGTTACATGAATGTTACCTTTGCCTGCCTTGAAGATTTCGTCACAATGGCAAGAGAATCGTAATGCTAGGGATTCACCATCGCAAATGATATCTACAAACGTCATCCTAAACGCAAAAGTTCGAAACACGCTTGAAGCATGAAGGGATAGGGCCATGAATCAATAATTAATCAGTTATTGTTATAATATATCAAGCGCCAAACAACACATACCGTCACCCCATCACTGTAGCGTTTATTCTGCTCTGCGGAGGATGAGAACTGCTCAGTGCCGAACTTGACTGCGCACATGCTAGTCTTTCGTTTGCAGAACGCTCATTTGAGGTGCAAGTCTCACCGGACAGGGATCAGCATAGGCGAAGTGGACGAAGTAGCAGGTCCATTGCGCAACGAGCTCCGGGGGCCGTCTGGTGTATAGGTATCTAACAGTCAGCCAACAAGATCAACACACGCCTAACACCATCAACAACGGGATGAACGCTACCGATTGATCAATCATTTACTGTCAAAGTGAATCCCTCATACCACGGCCTTAATTCCCCACATTACAGCTTCCTTCAGCCCACTGCTATGCATAGTCACTCACAATCGGGACCCAGTAGCATCCTCTCGGCACAACCTTATGAGCTTGCTCTATTTTATTAAAGTATCCTTGATCACGCCAGTAATTCTTTATTTTTTCACTAAATTCTATTTATTTAATCATGTCGCTAAAATCGTTCTCCGCTGGAGACGTCCTCTTCCAAGTCTTCATGTCATGTCAAATGTCACCTACTGGAATTTCACATCCATCACACTGTGAATTCAGTTCCGGGGACAACCAGAGTCGACACGTCAACGGTTCCTCAGCTTGGTCTCAGTATAAGACAGCAAATATTCGGCAAGAGAGAAAATGATCACTGACACACAACTTGACCACATTGCTGTTTCGCTGGGCGTCACGGCAATGGTACTGATTCTCGTCTTTCACTTTATTCAGAGAAACTACAAATAGACGTTGAGGTTTCGCTAAACCAATTTTACAGAACTGATGCCAATTTGAAGACAAAAGAATCTCTCGTCTCAACTGCGGAAAGTGTACTGCACAATCTGATTCTTGCATTTTGAGTCTATGGTGAACGGACGCATTGGGGGTTTGGAATCAGCGTCAATCACCTGTATATATTAATAAATATGAGCTTTACCATTAGGTTGTTTCAATTAGCGTTGAGAGCATGTTGAGACGATACATCAGGATGGCCCGTTAAGGATGGTACATGCAACGGGACAGTGTTCCAACATCACGACGAATCAGTTGCGCTAGGGCCGAAAATTGGTTCCATCTGTCTCTTCTTTTCTTCTTGTCGTTTCAGCAGCTCCTTCTCAGCTCGGCCCTTTCCTTGAGCTGTACCATGGAATGTATGTGACATCTGTCTGAAAGCCTCTTTGGCAGTCAACAGGCGTCCATCATTATCTCTGTGCTCGTAGTTGACTTCAGGATTGTAGCTGGTAAAGTTTGCATTGCCCTCCTGAGCAATTGTCCTGTTCCATTTGGCGTCATGATTATCGTGGATTTGCTTCTTCTCGGCTTCGTTCAAGCGAGCATATACAGGGCTGGCTACGATATCATCGAGCTCTTTCTGCAATTCTCGCTTGCGTTTCTCGACACGTTGTTGGATCTGAAAGTTGGCTAGGCGTTTCTGTCGTAGAGACTCAGCGCGTTCACGCTCCTCTGCAGACAACTGATGAACGACGCCTTTCTTCTGCAATAGCTTGAGAGTATCCACCAGGCCGCCACCGACGTTCAGTTCATCGGCATTGCCTGTATTCGCCTCATCATTCGAGATGACTGAGGCTACGCTCGACGCTGTCCTTGTAGCAGTATTGTCAACTCGCTTACCTTCCCCTATGGTAAACTTTAGAGTTGTCCTTTCAGGTGAGGGGATGGGTTCCTGATCTGCGGCACCATCACTCTCGTCAGGTACCGACCCAATCTTTCCCAAACGCTGTATAAAGTTTTTTGTGTCATCAATCACAATGGCACCATCGTCCTCGAAATCCTCATTAGCGAGGACATTATCAATAAGAGACTCCGGTGGATCTATCACCGAACTCTTTGCCTCAATAATAACATGCTTCCGTCTATGCTGTGAGAGCAATGATTGTAACTCCATATCTTCATTCTCGTCATCTCCTTCAGGGGCATCATTGATCTCAAATTTCTCCTTTCCTGCCCTCTTTTTGCCCTGAGTTTTCCTTCTCTTTAGTTTCTTGAACTTGACCGGTTGCGGAGGGGCCTCATAGTCACCGCCTTCGACGACTTCATCAATGTGATGCTTTTGACCTCGTGATTTGGTGATATCCTCTTTCTTTGTCCGCGATGCATCCTCTTGAGCCTCATTTGCAGAGCCATTTCCAACTTTCTTTGATACGTCCTCCAGCTCATCTTCCATTCCAAGTTCGGCATCTTTGAGGATGAGAGTTTGATCATATCCCATACTTCCATGCACATCTTTAGAAGTGCTTGGAATGACAGGGATATCAACTGCGATTTCTACCGTCTCCTCCACAATGGGCTCTTCCTCTTCATTCTGCAGAAGCTGTTTCTTGCGTTTTTCTCGCAATAATTTCAACCAGTCAGCTGAAGAATCATTCTCAGACGACTGAGCAATTGTGTCTCCTTCCAGCTGCTCTGATTTGGCTTTCGATTTGGATCTTTCTATCGGGCTTGACAACTCTTTCGCCTCTGGCGCCACTTCGTTAACTTTCTTGACATGTTCAGGCCCTTTCTGCTCAGAAAAAGTAATTGGCTTTAGACCAAGTGACTGCCGTAGTCGATTAGTTTCCTCCAAAGAGATCTCATGGGCCATCTCTGCCTGTAGAACGAAACAGTTTACAAAACTATTTACCAAATTCGATCAAAACACTATGTGACAATAATACAATAGGTTTTCAACGGATTGCCAGAAAGCCACTGCGAATGAGCAGCAAAAGTAAATAAACATATTATATTTTGCATTCTATGAACACCTAACTAGTCGCCGGTGGGTGGGCTTCGACCGCGCGCTGCCCTAACACCAAAACCTCTGATTCAGCACAACCGAACCAGCACTAAACCACGACTAGACATGACTAAACAGGACTAGACCATATTATGGCCCACACAGAAAAACACAGCTTAGCTGATGTACTTGGAAAGGCCCTCTTCCTCAGCTTCTGCAGCCTCAATCTGGTCTTGTTGACTGATTCTCCTTAAAATGTCCTTTCGCGAACTCTCCTGCAGTTCTCCAGCCAGAAGAATCTCATCCAGAATGTAGTACGCCTTTTGAAAGTTGAAAATGATGTCCAGCTCACAGACATTGCCGTAGTATCTGTCCATCTGCTCAACATATCTGTGGATAATCTCCATGGCTATTAGCTCGTTATCCTCCTGGTCGATTCCGGTAATGAAAAAGAGCGATGCGTACTTGCGGTAGACGACTTTGGAGTCCTTGTATTCTAGAAAGTTGCACATTTTGAGACGGCGCGACAGAACCAGAGTCGACACTTCCTTTACAATCTTGTTCTTTTCGCGTGTGGAGTACGTGCCAAACCACTTGGCTAGCCGCACCTTGCCTTGGCGCGACAGCAGCAGGAGATATTGAAAAGCCATGTTTTCTGCAGAGGGTTTGGCTGATTTATAAGGACCGTACGATGGACTTGTTAACAGTTGGTTTGTGTCGTGTTCAGCGTGTGTGGGATCAGCGTGAGGCTGTGCACAGACAAGCGCTCGGCTGTAGTCAAGGTAGTAGGGAAAGGGGTGAGATTCGTGAAACGTGGAAAACAGAACATGGACGATCGCCACGAATTGGTTCCTTCAAAGGCCATACCCGGCGACCTCTGATACCCTGCCAATCATGGCGCTGCTTGGCTACCAGGACGCTGCTTGGCTACCAGGACGCTGCCCCAACAGTGCGGATATGACTTTGAGAATAGGTTTGCTAATGACGTCACCGTGTTCGTGTGCGTGCGAGGAGTCAATATTGGAAACTATTAGGAGCGGTCATTTCAGGGCGCACTTTGTAAGATGCCTTTAATAGATTATCGAATTACGAGCAGTTCAGCGGTGCCCCCTTGCCGATACCACGAACACTCGTACGTTAACAACCAGCTCAATCAGAAATGTTCAGGTAGCAGTTTCCAATTGGTGCAGCTGTCAAACACCGGGCAGCGCCTCTCTCAATGGCGCTTTTATAAGATCTAGGCGTTCGCTGGAGCTCCTGTTATCTCTACTGGGCATTAAGTACGCACTTGCCTAGATGAGCCCCAGTGACGCAATCTTGCAGCCCAGCGTACCTCAGCCCTGGATTGAGGCCGAAGGCTACTGACAAAGATAGACCAGAAAATCCGAGGCCTTAGGCGGTGAACAAGTGATTTACTTTGGCCTGTCCCTCACTCACACCCATCTTTCTTATTTCCGTACATTCCCTGCTCCTGTCCTCCGCCCAAACCCAGCGATCCCAAGAACTGCTCACCCCAGTCTCCGCCACAAGTTGATTTTCTTCCCACGGGGTTCTCCACTAGCTCGGGACCCAAATCCTCACACTACTCATCCTCCATCAGACGTTGTATACCTCAGTTGTTGCAGGTGATCTGTTTTGCACGCATTTTCGTAACGATCTCTACCCCGCCACGTTGAATACGTTTGTTTTATCTGCGACCTTCTGTTGCATCTGCTTTCCACAAGGGGTTAAACAGCAAGGACAAGTTGTCTGCAGACAGAACCCAGCAATTGCTCAGCTTTCCTCAAACACTGTCGTTTCTTAGATTCCAGCGCATCTCCCGTCCTCCTTTTTAAATTTAGTAGCAATGGCGCCCTTACCCGAACAACCGCCAACCGATGTCATTGACTGGACACCCTTCTCACAGATTCTGGAAATGGACGACGACGAGGACCGCGAGTTCTCCACGTCCATCATTGTGGAGTACTTTGCCCAAACAGAGCGCACCTTTGACTCCATGGACGAGGCAATTGAGGCCAAAAACTTGCAGGAGCTCTCGCAGCTCGGCCACTTCCTCAAAGGCTCCTCCGCCGTCCTGGGGGTCACCAAAGTACAAAACTCGTGCGAGAAGATACAACACTTGGGCGCAAAGCTCGACGAGACAGGCACAAATGATCTACCTGACGAAGAAGAGTGTCTAACACGAATCAAGACCACCCTAGAATCGGCCAGGCAGGAGTACGAGGAGAGCCAAAAATACTTGAAGGAGTATATAACTTCCACCGAATAACTGCTGTGATTAGTATTAACTATAGTAGTCGGTAATATTATCATATTTTACATCGTCCTCGGCCGGGGGACTCCTCCATAGACATAATGGTATGTAAATGTAATTGAGCGTTTTTAACGGGTATGAGATTTAGCTCCTTTGAGACCCACAGTTCAGTGTTTCCATCTAGTCTCTTTTTTTCTTCTCCGTAGCATCCTGCAAGGAAATCGCAGATGCTCGTGTTATAAATATTGTCTCGGTTGCGTTACGCGGGTGCAGGTACATGATCTCTCTGAGAACAACAGAGGCCACGCATCGTTGGACTTCTATAACCAATGCACTCGCTTGCGCAGAATCAACTAGGTGGCCCCAAATGCTCCTTGCCTAAAAACTGATAATCAGACAGCGACTCTGGCAAGTACTCTTGCTCCACAATTCCGCCTTCATGGTCAGGGGGATACAAGTATTCTTTGCCGTAGCCCAGTTCCTTCATCAGCCGTGTCGGAGCATTACGAAGGTGGATAGGAACGACCGCTGCAGATGCAATGGAATCATCACCCAAAACTGCTTTCACCTTGTTGTACGCACGGTAGACCCTCACAGACTTTTTCGCCTCGGCTAGCTTTACGCAACAGTGAGCAAGAATTGTATCGCATTCTGGCATTCCAACCTGTTGTACAGCAGTATATGTGGCAACAGCAAACGGCAGACAGGTCTCATCAGCTTGGCCAATATCCTCGCTGGCCATTCTAACCATCCGTCTGGCAATATACAAAGGGTCTTCGCCTGATTGAAGCATTCGTCCAAGATAAAACAGAGCAGCATTAGCATCATTTCCACGTACTGATTTGTGCAGTGCCGAAATTGTATCATAATGGCCATCACCAACTCTATCGTACAGCAAGTGCGTTTTTTTCAACGTCTGTTTTACCTCTTCCAAGGTGGTTTTGCGATCACGCATCAAGCTGCCTTGTAGCATTTCCATCATATTTAGAGCAATTCGGCCGTCACCATCACATAGATTTGCCATGTAACTGACAATATCTGCATCAAGTTCCAGCTCTTGCATTTTTAGTGTCCGCTCAATGATCTGCTGTATCTCTTCTGGCTTTAGCTTGTGAAGAACAAACACTCTGCACCGAGACAATAGTGCACCAACTAGCCTGAAAGATGGGTTCTCTGTAGTTGCACCTATTAAAGTGATGGTTCCGTTTTCAACGTGCGGTAGAAAGATATCTTGCTGGGCTCTGTTGAATCTGTGAACCTCATCTAGGAACAGGATGGTCCGTCGCTTGGTAAGTCTATAATCATTCTTTGCTTCTTCAAAGATCTTTTTGCAGTCATTCACTCCATGAACAGTAGCCGAAAGTTCTATAAATCGACTCTTTGTCGACGAGGCGATGATTCTTGCCAGCGTGGTTTTTCCCACGCCAGACGGGCCCCAGAATATGAGCGACGGGCATGAGTCATTAGCAATGAAACGACGAAGAATACCGTCAGGACCAACGAGGTCTGTTTGTCCAATGAATTCGTCCAGAGAAGAAGGTCTCGACCGCTCAGCTAATGGTTCTTGTGCACGCTGTTTCTTTGCAGCTGGTTCAGCAGGCTTTGACTCCGCGATTTCATCAACGACACGGTCACTCTCACTTCTATGACTTAACGGGGAACTCAGGGGCGCTTCATTGGAAGGCTGTCCAAAGAATGATCTCTTCCTGGTTGCAGGCGATGAACGCGGGGAACCGTTGAGCGTCTCAGATAAGCGCGTTTTCGCAGAGTCTTTTGAGGTTAGATCAACAGGCGGGCAGCCTTGATCCAAATGCTTATTTACATCAGAAATCGTCGTTTTCGCGCCACATACAGGACACTCCACAAGCTCATTAGACATTTGTCGCGAGGTTGGTGAAAATGCTCACGTCTTGGCGGTTGTGGCGATTGCAATGAAACAGCTGGTGGCGAGGATGGAATTAATCTTGGAAATAAATGTCAACTGCGAAATTCACTACCCGTGATTAGTTTCAGCAAACGCTCTGTTTGTGCACCAACTACTTGGTCACTCTCTTCCAACTACCTCTTTTGGAAATTGGTCAGTACGGCTTAGTCCTCAACGAACCCGACCGACCTTTGATCAATCTGCGGCCTTGCAATGGAGGCATTGCAAGAGCGTACAAAGGCTGATAGACGCCGCTCGAGCGGCTCTTCTGATGACTCCGTACTGCTCACCGCTTGGACTCATGACGTTAAAGTCTCTGCGTTTGAGGTCATTCTCGACATTAAGTCCTTGCCAAATGCTAAGGACGGTACCTGTGCCGAGATTACAACGGCGTCTGGAAAGAGCATGTATTTTGTGTGCCGAGACTTGCCTGAGGAGGCTCTAAAGATTGTCTCAGGGCCGCAAATATCTGTTTTGAGCGGCCAATTGCCGGCTCTGCTGAACATGCCGTATCGTGATACCGTCAGGGTCTCAATCATCAAAGACACAGTGCCCATTCAGGCAGATTTGGTCGAACTCTATTTTAAAGATGTCAATTTGACGAGAGCAGACATGTATCGTATCTCTGCTCAAGTGACCGACGATTGCTTATATCTGGGGCAAAGAATAACATACTGCGAGTCAATTAGAATGCAGGTAAAGACAATCTACAGAAAGGGGCAAAAGGTATTCTCAGCCTTTATCGGCGAGAATACAAAACTTGTCTATCGTTCAGAGTCATCCCGAATGCTCTACTTCATTCAAATGTCTGCAGAAATGTGGCATTTCGAGGAGAATGGAGAGATTCTGTTCCAGAAACTAGTCAATTCTTTTCTTCCAGAGGTTTTTCAACGATGGAAAGATTACAACTTTCATCATGTTGTTACTATCGTGCTCTTCACCTCAGTATCGGACTCCAACGAGCCAAGGAAAGGTCATGGCCAGACTGAACCAAACACACGAGATTACTTCAGAGTCGTTGTCGATCAGGTTCATATTTCTCGATGGCCTGAAATCATGGAGTCACTGAGACACGAGTTCTCCCGCTTCCAAAAGGATGTTCTGCAGTCTGCTGATGGTCAGATTCGCGGGCGTATTCTTCCTGCCGTCAAAGGAAACATCATGGAGGCAATCTCTCTAATGACTTCCATGATCTCTCACAAATACATGGATAGAGATCTACGGCGGACCGGAATGCAGATTGTTTTTGTGTCTCCGGGTAGTGGTATGTTTGATATTGACTATGACATTTTCAATCAAACTACTCTACGGCTACTTTCTGTGGACGTTGGAATTGATCTCGTATGTCTGAGTCGTCCGCCTCTCCACGTCACTCCCTTGTTTCGCTTTACAAAAGAAGGAAAGGTTGTCAATTGTGTACCTGGATGGGTGGATATTTCGTTCTGGACGCAGAAAGAGAAGTTCTCAAATGTATGGCAGCCACGTTGTAAAATCTATGAAATCCAGATGATGGGAGTAATGGAACATGAGCTGAGTGCCATTTCTATTGATCATCTTCCTCGCCCTTCGAATGATCGTCCTCTCGATAAGATGATGGCGGAGCATGACAGAGATGTGTTTAAAAGTTTGAGTCAAATCAAAAATCAGCGTGGAATCCTTGAAGCGGTATCCCAAGTGAACTGGTCCACAGCAAGCCTGCGTCCCACGCTGGCCCATGAGAAACCTGCAGAGCATAACTCAGTTGTCTCAGAGCCTGTGGTTACTGCTGCCTTAGTGACAAGCAGCGTTGCAATGGCAGAGCCAACCAAGAAATTCAGTGGATCTGTCAAATCTAAAAGTCGGGTATCCGCTTTGACATCTTTGCTCAGCCTGGGAAGCAAGACTCCAACCTCGAGCCCCTCGATTGAAGCGCAGTCCTCAGAGCTGAGTGCTGTTTCGAGTCCGGCCTTCTTGGCCATTTCTAGCGGTGCTTCTTCAACAACACTGAAACCTCAAGTATCCAATGATCCGCACCCAATCACTGCTCTTTCGTTATTAAACACTTTTGCTGGTTCAGAACATCAGCCTCGTCAGAGTCCAACCACTGCCAATCCTAAAACTCATGTGACGGCTACTAGTAGAGGTGAAGACTTGGATATGTGGTCTCCGCAGGCGTTTCGCCAAAATGCAAGAGTGCATCCTGAGGTGCTGAGAAGGCTTGCCGTTACTAAAACGGATGACAAAACTCACAATAAGACTGAGCGGTCAAACCAGGTGCGTGGAAATAATCTTTGGCAGGTTATTTCAAATCCTTCGAATGGGGTGAAGCCAGATCATGAATTCATCGCTGGTCGATGGAAGTATGTCTTTCCCCACCACCACAAGCGACAGCAGGTGAAATGGAGGTCACTTATGGCGCCTGCAGCATTACCACTTTCCAGTGACGTTTTCCCAGATTCTCAGGAATTGATGATGAGGTACGCATCCAAGCAATATGACATCGTTGTAGACTCGGAAGAAATGACACCGGGTGGACTCTTCGAGGAGATGGTTGCACTGAGGCTATCTATGGGATTTCAGGTTGCAGTAGGTGCAGACGTGGAAGAGTTTGATAGAAGAGGTTACATGTCAGTAGAGCAACGGCATGTCGAGCAGATTGTCACACAGGATGATTACGCCGACAAGCGTGTTTATATGAAACGAGCCGATGAAGTGCACAGAATCGACTGTGATAATAGTGGTACTATCCACGTTCTTCTCCTGAGCAAGAGAATAACGCCAATTGATGAAACGTTTGGTGCTGACTATAAACCATTCGTTTCTACGAAATACGACCGAACTTATGTTCCTGCTCAGAGAGGATTCTTTGATCGACATGCAAGAGATCTAAATTGGAACAATGTTGATCAACAACTGGCGGGGTATGGAGATGTGGTGGCTGATGACAATGCCAAATATTATCGTATTCGATTTGTTATTATTCCTGTTGATACTCTAAACAAGAATATTCAGGAGTCTAATGACACTCTAAATCCAGAAGAGGTAAGACTGGAAGGAATCCAGAAAATCAATGAGCTGTTGCATCGAGGAAGGTATCTCACAGCAGAAGAAAAGAAGAGGCGAAGGTACAGGAAGAAAGAGATACTACCGCCAGAAATCAAATATTATACCGGCTCACTCAGCCATTTTTTCTCACAACAGCTGGAGAAACAGAATGAGCTTCTAATGAGTGATTCACTCTTTGCTGGGGCGTCTGAACGATTTTCAACTTCTATCATAACTCTGAAAGGGCTCGCTTCCGAAATGCAGAGCAGTAAGGGAGTTCGATTTATGAACAGAGCCTGGCATTGGAAGATTCATAGACACTGTTTTATTGGGCAGGAATTTGTTACTTGGCTAGTTGACACATTCACGGATCTCTATACAGTTGATGACGCTGTTGACTATGGTAACTCTCTGATGAAGAAGGGCCTTTTCAAGCACGTTGAAAACCGTCATAAGCTCCTTAATGGTCATTACTTCTACCAGCTGAACCATGAATTTGTCTTCTCGCCTCAACAGATTGTGACCAATCTTCAGCAGGTTCATACTCTATCACAGCAGTCTCCATCTGTTTCTGCATCAACTGTAAACACGGTGCAAAACTCTCCTCAAGGACCGCAGCCTTCAGTATCTAGAGCATATCTGAAAAGATTGGCTGACGCAGCAACTCCTCTAGGTTCGCCAGCACTGCAACCCCTTACCCAAACTTCACCGACTGTTTCAAAGAGCGTCAGCACGTTGAGATTGAGGAACAAATCTGTTGGTTCTGTTGCTGATACATTTTCGTCGACAGGTAGCGTTAGCTCTCCAGTTCCACCAATCTCCCCTGCTCACCGAATATTTGATTTGGATAATGAGTATATGTACACCAGGGAGGAGGATAAGCCACGTTTGCTAATATCGCGCAAGTTGCAATATGACGTTGACCCACTACATAAATCTCACCGACCAGAATTTTTGACAGTGCATGTTGACAGGATACACAATCCTAAGAATGCATTTCATATGCGCATGGAGTGGTACAACACGACCCCCAAGTTGATTGATGACGTGGTTCAAGGCTTGTCAAAAGAGTGCGACAGGTATGGACTAAAGCTAGTGCAGGTGCCTGTGGACGAGATTTGTTCCATTCCTAATGGAAATCCTTTTTTCTCGCCAATGAGCTGTGATTTGGCTTGTCATCCAATCACGTTTGATGAATCCAAAGATCCACAAGAACAGATCATGCCGCATGATTCTCTATTCTATTACGATCGACTTCTTTACAAACTGGGATTTGTATTGGATGTGATTGATGCTGGCAGTCTACAGGAACTGCAAGCCAAAATGACGATTTATTATTCCTGGGGAAATCCGTTCTACATGTACCCGCAGTACATTCACAAATCTGGGGTTGTTCTGGCTCAAGTAATCGATGGCCACATTCTCCTTGCAAACAATTTCCTTCATTCCACGCGAATTGAATCAGACAAAATTGATAACCGCTCACAACAGCAGCAAGTTAGCGCAATCACGCCGGGAGACCCTGAAAAGGTCATGTTGGAGATAAGAGAGTTTTGTGAAGACAAAGACAAAGTGATGGAAACATTTGAAGATGCCCACCGTGAATATATGGAACTCCGTGATGAAAAATCCTGTAATGAGTCAACGTATGAAAGCCCCGACTCATCTGACGATCTTGTAGATCCAACAGAGCTGTAACCTTATGTATCATAAATTATTTATATGTATGATATACCTACAGGCGCTGGGCAATCTTAATCACGTCGCCAAGAACGCCAGCAGCGGTGACAGCATCTCCAGCACCAGCGCCCTGGATGACCAATGGGTTAGTGTATCGCTCAGTGGTAAATGAGATGACGTTGTCGGAGCCCTTGAGTGAGGCGAATGGATGCGAGAAATCGTATTTTCCAATGACAACTGAGATTGGAGTCTTGGAAGAGGGATCGACCTGACCGACGAATCTGAGAACCTTACCCTCGTCAAATGCCTCTTGGCGAAGTTTGCTCATCTCATCATCGAACTCTGGCAATTTCTGGAGGTATTTCTCGCCGCTAGCAACAGATTCGAGCTCCTTGGGGATCAGGGATTCAACTGGGAACGAGGTAGGAGAATCAACAGAGAATCCAGAGAGTCTCGCAAGAATTGTAACCTTTCTGGCGACATCCAGTCCGTTCAGGTCGTCACGAGGGTCAGGTTCAGTGTAACCAAGCTCCTTAGCCTTTGTAACAATATCAGAAAACTTGGAGGTAGAGCCCTCGACGGTCGAAAAGTTGTTAAACAAGAAGGAGAGCGAGCCGGAGAAAATACCCTCAATCTTCTTGATCTTGTCGCCAGTTGCAATCATGTCGTTCAAAGTAGAGAGAATTGGCAAACCAGCGCCAACAGTCGCCTCATGGTACACGAGACCAGCACCAGGCTTGGAGGCAGCTGATTGAATATCATTCCACAGGACGGCATCTGAAGAAAATGCCTTCTTGTTTGGAGTCGCAATGGAGATTCCGGCCTCAATGAACTTTGGATATGCCTCAGCCAGAGTCTGGTTAGACGTGTTGTCAACCAAAATGGTGGGAGTCTTGGACTTGGACAGGAAAGAGACAATCTCGTCAGGTGTCAATCCGGAGGTAGTGGAGGAGGAGAGCTCCGATTCCCAGGACTTGAGGTTGATTCCAGAAAGAGACTGTAGACTCTTTGAGCTCTTAGCAATCAGGACAACGTTGTACCTGATGGGAGTGGAAGCAGCTTGGAGACCAGCAAGCTGCTTAAGGAAGGCAGAGCCTACAAGACCAGCACCAACAACAGCAATGTTAATTGACTTTGACATGACAATGAACGTAGTTGTTTGTTACTGTTCTCGAGAAGCGCTTAAACCCATGAAATTTCAGTCACGTGAAATAGCAACATTATGGTTGTCGTGACTCCTTGGCTGAATACTCAGTTTAAGAGGCAGTGTGGATAAAACTAATTGTTTCAAATGGATTCTTGCAATGGTAGGAATATCCAATTGAGTTAGAATTTGCATGTTTAGGAGGTCGGAGTTGTCAACGCGCAGGTGCGGACATAACATTAGTAGGGTGGACCTTAGAATCAGATAGAGACACGTCGAGCGTGACATAGAAATCACAGAGAAATCACATAAAATCTATCTCCATAGCTCCTTCCAAGTTGTATCCTTTCTAACGGCGTTTGAAAACCCTTCTACGTACTGCACCCAGATCTTGTGAGGATTCTCGACAGCGGTCTCAGAGCCACCCACTCGCAGGCCAAAGAAATTCTTCCTCTCTTTTGACAGAGGCACCACAGCATCGGCCTCCGCATTAGCCTTTTTCTTCTCTTCACCAACCTTTCTATAGTTTCCCTTCTCATGTCGTTGGAAGGGCCTGGCCGAGAGCTCTTTGAAGATCCGTTCCCTTACCACGAAGGTACCACCAGCTTGTTGGTGTTTGATAGTCTCGTCAATAAATGCCAAATTCTCTAGAGGAGGATCCAGTTTGTATATGAGAACGTTGTTTCGCACGCCTTCATTAATAGTGTACAGTGACTTCTGATAGTGCAAGCCCAGGTCTACGCAAACGTCGACAGAGTGAGAAACACGTTCATTGAATGCAACAATTTCAGCTGGTTTCACAGGATTGCAGATCGTCATCGCATATGGGGCCAGTTCAAGTGTCAGGGTTTCGCGTGTGAATGCCTGACCGAGATTAGGACTCAGATATTGGTGCAACGATGAACACAATGTTGCGTGTTCTTGTTGCTTTACGGAAACTTCAAAGTCTGTTGAAGGTCGAACGTTCTCCGTTCGATTGCCTGCACTGCTGAAATGCTGGTGGAACTGCACGACAGGAACCGACAAGTATGCAGAAAGAGCACCAAGCTGCTTTGCATAGATTGCCCTATTCATCTCATCAAAGAAGGCTAGATCGTCACCAAGTAACACTGGCCGTCTGTGTCGAGAATCATCAGTGTAGTGCATCTGTGGATACAAGGAGAAGCACCCCGACACAAGGCTGTCAATGGAACCCGAGTTATCAGAATGGAAAAGAATCTCTTCCACTTCTTGCTTTCGATTTTGTGTCTTTGACCGCTTGAATACTCTCGTGGCAATAGTTGCCCAATTAGGAGATTGATCTTTCTGACTAGATTGCCCATTGCTTTCGTTGGAGATTCCATACTGCAGCATGTTGAGCGCAGCCCTCATATCACCGTTCACAGCCTGGGATATATTTGCAATCGTCTGAGTAGGAAGCTTGAGTTTCTCCAGGGCCGAGATTTCTTTGAGTCTATTGACCATTTCATCATGCCCCACGCCTGAGTACTTGATGAGCTGGCAGTGCGGTCGAAGATTGCGCAGCACAGAACTATATGCATTGTTGCAGATTGCGATAATCGGTCGGTGCAACACTTTCTTTCCTGTGCCAGTGGCAAGCTTGATGAGCACTTTGATTAGACCATTCTGATCTGCACCGTCAACTTCATCAGCAATGACCAAGATTGGTTTCGTCGATAAAACGGATCTGTGAGCAGATGTCGCACGGGAGATCATTTCCTCAAGATCAGCACCGCCGCGATTCTCAGAGGCGTTGATTTCAAGCACAGAGTACCCTGCCATCTCGGCAACCATGTTGGCAATTGAGGTCTTTCCAACACCTGGAGGACCATGAATCAGCAGTATCTTTTTGCCGCCTTCCTCTTCGTTTGGCCATTTCTTGACCCACCAGAGAATCTGTCTGTGCGAGCTCTCTGATCCCAGGAACTCTGTCCATTTGCGCGGTCTGTAACGCTCGCAGAGCATTGTCATTGAGGAGTCGTTTGCCGGACCCTTTGACGAGGTGTTTGGTTTGCGCTCTGCTTTCGCACTCTGCTCTGAGGCCTGTGCAGACGCCCTGCGATCTGACGACTTTCCGACCTTTATCAGTAAATCGTGAATGGGAACACCAAAATAGTTGTCAGCGGATGATCTAGTGGAACTGGATTCGCGAATTCGCCGTTTCTTTCGCAAGAAAAGGGGTCCCTCTGAGCTCTCTGCCGAGTATGCAAATTCGTTAGTGTCGTTTTGAGGGCTGTTCAGCTGACTCTCTCCGTTACTTGACATCCCATCGTGCGGCCGTTTATGACTTAAAGTAGGCCCACGCAATGCAATAGTCTCCATCATTGGAATTGTGTGTAATATGCTATAGAATGTGGTGCAGTTGTGGTCGCGTCGCGTTCGTATTTCTTGACATCAATAAATGAAATATATTTATTAGCTAAGCAACACACGAATATTCAGACATACTGAAATAGAAGGAAGAGAACCGCTCAAGTGCTGCTGTGGTTTGAACTGTAAAGATTTGTATAATGATGGTTTCTGACTCTGAAATCAGAGCAGCCTTTGTAAGCATACCCTCACGATGAGCTTACATCCGCTAACTCTAGCTAATAGTTCTCCTAAGGAGAAAACCGCCTCATTTGAGTGCCAAAGGTCAGTAAAACGAGTGTTTCTCAATAAGTTTATCTAACTTAGATTATTTGACTGCTTTACAAGTTAACGGCTCCTCCAGTATGGAGGCTGAGCATCTTCGTATGGTCGTGGATGACGGTGACAAAAACGAACCCACGCTTGAGCCAGTCAATAGTAACAAACATGCCAGGGAAGTGCTCGGCACAATGCTTGCTCGTATTGCTGCAGGAGAGGCCGATAGAACAACGCTGCAAGAACACCTTAGAGGAATGCCAACTTCAGATCTGTTGCGAAGTGTGATGTGGATACAGAGATTCATCAATCTGTCAAACGGCGTCCTGCCCAGTGCTCAATTCATCAGATTCAATTACAATGTTCTGCACGCGATAAAGGAATACTTCAAGCTCATCCAGGACCATCCTGTTTTCAAGCACTGTATAGGAGCAATCCGCTCCTTATATGCCGAAAGAAATGAAACTCGACTCACCGCACTTCTGAATTCACTAACCAGTCCTGAAAAGATCAACTCATGAGCGAATTTCGCACTTCGCTAAAATACACATGGTCCATGGCTTCTCTTGCACTCAATCTCTGCTGATGATCGTACACCAGTAGATTACTGAGTAGCTCATAAAGTCCTTCAGCAAAGTACTGTTCATTGCTAACGTTGGCGAATCGGGACCATGGCCGTTTATTGTATGTGCCGATTTCTTCATACTGATAGCCTAGCTCAATGTCATACTTGGACATGTACTCAAACAAATCTTCAGTTCCAAGAACGCGAGCAATTTTGATCAACTGATCCGTATCAGAATTGCCAAAGAAAAATGGCTCCTTCTTAAACACGATGGATGCCAAAATAGCACCAAACGACCACATGTCCAGTGAATAGTCGTAATATTCAAAGTCAAGCAGCAGTTCAGGACCTTTAAAGAATCGCGAGGCCACTCCAACGTTGTATGCCTCATGAGGATGGTAAAACTCAGCAAGACCCCAATCAATTAGCCGGAGAAGTCTTCGTTGGGGGTCTATCATGATGTTTTGTGGTTTCACATCTCGATGCATTATTCCCATAGAATGGGCAAAATCTAGAGCTTTCAGCAGCTGGAATAAATAAAACTTGACGTCGTAGGAAGAGAACCTGGGATACAGGTCACGAAAGTCAACATTGTCAACGTATTCAAAGATCAGAGAAGTCACGTCAGAACCGCTTTCACGCACAACATCGTGCAATGCAATAATATTAGGTCCGCCTTGCAATGTCTTTAAGACCTTGATCTCTCTTTTGATGTTTCTGGGCCGTACAGGTTTGAGGCTCTTGATGACGATTCTCACTCCGCTGTTGAGTTCCACACCGTCAAACACTTCTGAAAACCTGCCATGGCCCAACCGATCAGAAATCTCGTACTGATCGCATGGTCCGTACTGGACTGCTAATGTTTCTGGGTTAGTATGGACAATTGGCAGAAGGGTATTCATCTTGCGTCAGCTGGCAACAAAGCAATCCGACTCAACCGGAAAGCGCACCCCTCGACACATTCAATCCTCAAAACACATACCATAATTGGAGTAGCTGGACGGTTTAGTCTCGTTCACGTCAGAGTAAACACGTGCTTTGAACGACGGATTGTCGCCAAAACTGCTGCTCATCAATGGCCAGTTCTCTAACTTGGAAACCTGTCGTGGAGCTAATGATAGCACTGACCAGTTGCAACTGTTTTCGCGGTCAGCGACGTCAAACCTAGCGCGAAGCAATTTGGGGTGGCTTCTGCGAATGGGGATCTGCGATCCAGCCACTGCACGGTGCTGCGGTGTACTCCCAGCCAAACTCGTTCTAGCTCCAAGAGGCAGGGGAAAGAGTCCTGGTTTTCTTCGGTTTCATCAAGTATGTATTGACCTACCTTCTATGGCGGCTACGGATTTGAAGTCATTCTTGGTCCTTCAAATCCCGCTAATTCGCTAGTCTGAGGTACCTGTTCTGCCGGTATCTTCTTCTGCGCTATCGGCGACTTTGAAATTTCAGCTCCCAAGAACTGTCTCGTCTCTGTCAAGAAAAAAAGCAGACTTTTGGAGAGCAGAGGTTTGATAAAACATCTCCAAAAACACACTCCTTCATTTCCCAGCTTTTTTTTTGAATACAGAGTTCTCAACATGTCTCTGCAAACCCTCATCAGCAAGTACATTGCAGGAGATGACACATCGGAGGCAATTGCTGATGAAATCACCAGTTCGAATTCTTCTATCGTGGTGCTTATTCAGGGTCTAGGGGAGTACATTACAAAAGATGACGACGATGTGAGATCAAGAGCATTGTCCTGCCTCTCTGCGGTTCTTGAGAAGATGGCTCCCGGCTTGTCGGCTCAACAGCTGACGGTGATTACGACATTCCTTTGTGACAGACTGCAGGAAGAAGATTCCACTGCAGAAGTTGCAAAAGGGCTCTTGGCCATTGCCAAGACCAAGGCAACTCCACGCGCCAGTATCGAGTCGATTTGTGAGGCTCTGGGCCAGATCAGGACCTCATCATATCCTCAGGTCACGAGATACTTGTTTTTCAGCATTCTACGAGCCATAATTGATCTCAGGTCGTCCGTCGTCATTTCCTTTAATGATCTCTTTATCAAAACGTTCTTGAACATTGCATCTGGAGAGAAAGATCCACGAAACCTAATTGAGTCGTTCCATGTGAACGCCGCCATTCAGAAGAACCTTGATACCACAAGTTCCACAGAGGATTTGTTTGACGTTACTTTCTGCTACTTTCCAATCAAATTCACACCTCCCAAGAATGATCCTTATGGCATCACTGCTGAGGACCTTAAACTGTCGATACGAAAATGTCTGTCGGTTCCCCCTGGTGGGATGTCAAAGTTCACCATTCCAGCACTTATAGAAAAGCTAAACTCAACTTCTGATGATGTTAAAATTGATACATTCCAGACTATGGAATCGGCGATTAAGTCGTATGACGAAAGCGTTGCAGATGAGATTTGGCTCGAAGTTTGGGATGGCTTGAAGTATGAAGTTTTGCATGGTTCGGAGTATGGTCTTTCGGACCATGCCATTGCGGTGCTGAGGACTTTGGCCAATTCAGTCTCCAATGATCAACTACAAAAGTATGCCGAACAGGTAAACAAGGAGGGCAACGAAAAGATGAAAGACATTCAGAGTAAGCTTGCGCTTCCGGCTGCTCGCCTTGCAAGTGGTATTTCAGGTGCTAATGAGCAGTCATTTGAACTTATCGTAGCTGGTGCGCTGTCCCCACTCCTCACTAGGGCTTCATCTGAGAACTTGTCAATTGCGCAGAAGCGCCACTTGCTCCAGATGATTAACATCTTTGTTTCCGAGTCAAAGCCATATAAGGCTACGATGTTAAACTATAAGGATTCCATATTTGTCTTTGCATCCCGGTGTTTATTGACTTCGCCTTCTAGTGAAGTATCGCTGAGGCAGTTCGCTGCTGATGGACTAACCGAGCTTTTTCTGGTGCCCGACCTCTTGACAGAACATGAGAAAGCAATGACGACCCAGCACCTGACCTCTTCAATTATTCCAAGCGATGCCTCTGATCAGCTATGCACCTCAATTGTCCAGAACTTGGCTAGCATAGAAGCCGTTGATCCCCAAATTGTTTTCGATACAGCATTTCCTGCTATTTTTGCAGCTCTACCTTCAAATTCTGGAAACGAATATCAAGTCGGCGTGGCTAACAAACCAGCTGAGACACTTCTGTTTTATCTCACAGAACTGTGCAACACCAGGGCAGCGTACGCTCAGTTGACAGTGCGTTTGGCGAGTAAGGCAGAAGGTGGTGACAATGAAGCATTTCAAGCACTGCTGATACGAACTGTTCTCAATGTGACAAGATCATTGATCGAAAAAGGCGAGGATCTGTCTTTGTATTTAGACAGGATCGCCACACAGCTCGTCGGCATTCTGCTCAAAATTGACTCCCCTTCTGATGAGATTGTTTTAGCTGGTGCCTTGTTATCCAATCTTGCAGTTCTAAATTTGCCAGACAACAAGCAGACGAAATTTGTTGCAGATATCGCGGCCAAATTTGATTTGAAGAAGAAGCCGGATAATCTTATGACAATCTATTCGTATGTGCTCTGTGCCACTCCAGCCAGCAAGTGGCCATTTGGTGATCCACTGAGCGTTATTGAAATTCTGGCTCAACAGGTAGCCCTTTCTTCGGATAGATTTGTCCGCACCAATGGTTATCTGAGAGCGATTGCTGCGCTTTCAAACAAGATGCAAGATGAGAGCGGAAACTTGCAGACCTTTATGTTCAAGTTGATCTCCTCCAACAGTCGTAGCGATTTGGAGGTGCTGTTCTGGATTGTCAAGGGACTGCTGATGAAGATTGATCGCAGCGCAACTACTTGGCTGGAAGAACTAGCGTCTCTGTTGAAGGGTAAAAACGGCGAGGATGCTGGCCATTTGTTTGGAATTCTTTTAGCTGACGACGTAGTGGTCAACAAGAAGAATGGCCTTACGGAGCGTCTACTTTATCCCCAGAGAACTTTCACGGTGGCTGTGCCTTTGATCCTCAGTACTGCAAGCTCAGGAGAGAAGCAGCCCAAGGTGAATTGCATGATGGCATTGTCGGGTTTGCTCAGGTACATTCCCAGCAAGATTTTTATGAGCCAGGTATCTAATATTCTGCCACTTCTGTTGGAGAGTCTGGACCTGGATGATGCTGCCATTCAAGAGGCCACTATCCAAACGATTTTGTCAATTTCATCAGAATCCTCGGAAACAATTCAGAAGTATCTTGATTCGTTCATTCCTCGTCTGTTGAATCTTTCAGTGCAGGGGGCATACAAGGTTAGATTGTCGGCAGTGAAGGGTCTTGGCCAGCTTGCACCGATTTGCAATGCCGGTGGCTATAAGCAAAGAGTTATCAAGGCCTTGGGCAAAGCTCTGGATGACAAAAAGCGTGATGTTAGACGTGAAGCGGCTATTACCAGACAGAAGTATTACGATCTGGAGTAGTCCTTCAAAACTAGTTAAACATATTTCAGCTGATAGGCTGACAACCATAGAAAGCATTTACGAACTTATTTGTAGATATGTAGAATGGACTATCATTCTTCGTCATAATCATCCCAGTAGTTCTCATTGATATCAACAAACGCTGCCCAGGCAGTACTATTTGTAAAGTAGAGAGAGAACGAATCGGCAGTGTATGCAAGAGGAACGTTCAGTGTCTGGTGTTCTTCAAAGAAATCTGCAGCGATACTGAAAGGGTCGTCGGCGAGCAAAGGAAGAAGAGGATCCGCGAGGCGATTGGGGATCAACGCTTCGTTTGTACATGGAACTGAAAATATGCCTCCAATCATCGCATTGGGTAAAAGCCGAAAGGGAGAGTGTGATGAGTGTGCGTATTTTGCGGTCCTTGCGAGTTTATAACATCCCTCCAACTGTTTGGGGTATGCTAGATAGAACAGCTCGTCGAAATCTATCCACTCACTGTTTGCTTTCACGCGATCCGAGCTGACCTCCAAACCAGCCTGACAATAAATTAGCCTGACAAAAGTTGACGCACGCCATGGCGGAGCGACTAGATACTGCCGTACAACTCGGAAACCGGTAAATGGAACAAAGTGACTGCTTAAGGTGCCACAAACTGAGTCAATGTGGTGGTCATGATTGGCAGAGTGGTAAGCTACAGTACGAGACAACAGTACAAGCAATAGAATCCCGAACTGCATTTCTGCAGATATTATGGTTTAGATGCAGTTATCTTGTGAGTGCCCTGTTGTGATTCCGTATCAGGTAAATGTCATGCCCACGCAAGACCTTCCTAACTAGGCTATCTTCGCCAACACAATGTGCCGCAAGAGAGCGTAAGATACAAACAAACTATTAAATATCTCAATCACATTTCAGGAATACTCTGCTGCCCGAGGCACATCTCTACCGCGATATGTCGCGTGCAGCCGCTGCAAGCAGTGAAACTGAAGCCGGTTCTAATAGCTGCATCATATACATACAAGAAGGCAAGGACCCCAGTGCCAAAATAATAGATGCGTGGTTCCGGTGTGGGGCTGGCCACTTCCTCATGTGCCGTCACGCTACGAAGTAGTAAAGTTTTTTGACAGCTGTCACTGACGCAGGGGTCTGCATGAATTTTCAAACCTACCCTCATACAACAACCAATTCTACGATAAAAAGCGTAAACGCTGAGGGTTTTACTTTGTGAGCCGTAGTTTCATCCCTCGATGCTGTTTGTCGACATCGTTCAGCAACTGAGAGTTCCCATCAGCGTGCAAGCAGTACTCAATTGACAGTACTGAGAAATGATCCGCAGAGCGGGACATGTCATTTGACGTTCTTGCTGTGGCTCATCGTTGACGGGGTGCAATTACGTGGCTAACGCTCCAAGATACTGCGACTGCTGGTAAATCTCTGTTATTTACTAGTCCGAAAGTGGAGATGACGCAAGTTCGCAAGCAACACAATCGGTTTAAAGCCGAGGAAGAGCGGAGACAATGCACAGATCATTCCGATCCGAAAAGATCTAGAGAATAATGAAGAAAAACACAAAGAACAGCTCATTATTTATTTAAAAAAAAACCTACAATTGGTTTACCTTCCCGATACTTGGTGGCGCTTCAGACCGCAATTAGCCCCGTAGGCTCTAACTTGTCGCCTTCAAGCTACCATGTCGTATACTAAGATCCTTTCTGCGTTGTTGTGCAGCATGCTCTGGGATACAGAGTCTCAAGATGCAAGACAACACAATTGTTATTGTGTTGGCTGGGCATTGTGCACAGAGAGGATATTTACTGTTATCGAAAAAAGTACCAGAGGCCGTTTTGTTCGGGACGATCTGCAACGGTGTTGATCAATTAATAGCTACCCCACAATCAGTTCGACCAAAGAGGTGGTGACGCTCGGCGTCAGATGATCTGTGCGCCTCTTAATTGTGGGCGGCCGCACGGAGACGGGCCAGAATCTAATGCGATGCGGAGACGACCTCGGGCATTGTTCTGGCTGTATATATGGCCGTTCCCACGCCCTCAGTGAGTACGTGGGTGGCTATCTTTGAGTACCTACGATTATTCCTTTTATTCAAATTCAACTAACTATGCCTGCCCTGGTAGAAAACGGATCGTCTCACTTTGCTGTAGTTGCATTCATTCTGGCTGTTCCATGGTATGTCCAGTTTATCGTGGCTATCGTGACTTGGTATGCTGTGTCAACGACGGCATTCTGGCTGGCGGCTCGAAAGTTTCCGAATGCCAAAATGCCTTATTTTTATCCTGCTTCGTTTCCGCTAGGACTTCCCGTGATCCGCGAGCAGCTCCAGGCTAAGCGCGAGGGAATTCTCCTTGAGAGAATTAGAACTAGGTTCGTTGATCTAGGTAAGAAAACTTTTGGCGTCAAGCGGTTTGGCACTCGTACAATGGTCACCATTGATCCCGAAAACATTAAGGCAGTTCTTGCCACACAATTTGAAGACTTTGAGCTTGGACTTCGGCACCCAGTCTTTGAACCCCTTCTTGGTGATGGAATCTTCACGTTAGATGGCGCTGGGTGGAAGCACTCAAGAGCACTTTTGCGACCCCAGTTTAGTAGAGAACAAATCGATCGGGTTGCAATGCTTGAACCTCACGTTCAGACCTTGCTGTCTCTTGTCGCGGACACTCCCTCTGCCGTTGATATTCAAGACCTGTTTTTCAAACTGACTGTTGATACGTCCACAGAGGTACTATTTGGCGAGTCTGTGAACTCATTGAAGCCTACCAAGAGCGATGATATGGATTTCATTGGAAAGGGCGATTTTGCGGAAGCATTCAATGTTGCACAGTCATATCTTAGCAAGCGGTCTGTGTTTCAAAAGCTGTATTACCTTGTCAACCCCCAGGAGTTCAAAGACGTTACCAAAATTGTGCACAACTTTGCGCAGGTCTACGTAAAGAAGGCGCTTGCAATGACCCCCGAAGAGCTAGAAAAGCAACACTCGTATATTTTCCTCTACGAACTAGTTAAGGAGACGCGCAACCCGAAGGTACTTCAGGACCAGCTTTTGAACATTATGATTGCTGGCAGAGACACAACAGCCGGTCTGATGTCGTTTGTGATGTACGAGATGGCGCGCAATCCTGGCATGTGGGCGGAGTTAAGAGCAGATGTGGGCAAGCACTTTGGTCTTGGCAAAGAATCCCGGCTCGATCTGATGAATTTCGAGTCGCTGAAGCGTTGCGACTACCTGAAGTGGGTCATGCACGAAACACTTCGCATGTACCCGTCGGTGCCAAACAACAATCGGACCGTTGTCAGGGACACCACGATACCGCGCGGCGGCGGCCCAGACGGCAGCCAACCTGTGTTTGTGAGGAAGGGTGAGCTGGTTGCATACTCGGCGTACGCTATGCACCGAGATGTCGATACGTGGGGACATGATGCAGACGTGTTCAAGCCTGAGCGGTGGGAGAGTGCGCCGAGAGTGGGTTGGGCGTACCTGCCATTCAATGGCGGTCCACGAATTTGCCTAGGCCAGCAGTTTGCGCTGACGGAGGCCGGCTACATCATTGCGAGACTTGCGCAGACGTTTGAGACTTTGGAGAGCTTCAACAGCGCGAGTTATCCGCCCAAGATCAACGCGATGCTGACAATCTCGCTGATGGACGGAGTTAACGTGAAGCTGAGGAGTGCATAAGGGAATGTCGATTGTGCAGCTCCGTGTCCGCGACAGGGATGTCAGCGCTATCGCCGACCGCCGACTGCGAAAGGTATACTATAACAGGGACGCTAGTTTCAGGGGTTTCTTTTATTAGGTACTGACGTAGCTAGCTAAAGATTGCAAACAAGTGCGTAATGCCGCCATGAGCCGGCGATAATCCTTTGTTCGTGTCATGCAACGTCAGTCTCGATGCCCAAACATCGACATGGAACTAACAAATAAATGACATGTAACCGCCTTAGTCAACTACAATGAGCTGTCGAAATCCAGGCCAAGAGTCTGGGCAGGCACCCAGAAGGGAACGGGGGACGGGGACGATGGTGCAGCACAGCGCCCAATTACGGATTTATACGAGCTTGTCGGAGTACGTCATTGCCAGATGTTGACTTGCAGCAGACGTTGGGCATAAGTGTTGCCAGAGACGTCAGTGGGACCCGTTTCCGTTTGCCTTCTTTCTCGGGTTGCCCGAATTCGTGCGGAACATGCAACGTTTTTCCGAAACGTTTTTCTCCGTGCCGTAGCGGCCTGTTCCGGGACATCAACATCACCGCTGACAGGCCGCGGGCGGGAGTGGCGGCTACAGGGAGAGAGCTTTTGACTGTGCATGCACTGCGACGCTGGGTAGCTTTTTTCTGACAGGCTCAATTGACGTGCTCAATTGAGCACGTTAGTTAACCGGGTGTTTTATTTTCGGTGAGCCTTTGTTTGACGGCAGGCTATCGGCGCGCAGCCAACTGTGCGGCTAAAGCTGCAGAGCCTAGGTCTGCAAAATGTGCTTGTTTGCGAGTTTGCGAGTTTGCGAGTTTGCGAGTTTGCGAGTTTGCGAGTTTGACTACTCTGCGGACTTGAACCCTTTACTCGCTTTTGGTACTGGGGACGGCGAGCCCCCATGTTGCTGAATGGCTTACTAACTGGTGTGTCAGAGGAACAAAGCCCTATCCGTGTAGGGCCCCATCCGCGTAACTCCGCTGGGACAGCCAGGGAGTACCAAACAGTCTGGCGGCAGGGGATAAATGAAACAAGGAAAAAGTAAGCAGAAAAAAAAAGATTTGCCGCGCAAGCGACCTGGCCGAGCCAAATAGCCAATTGCTAAGAACCGTCCTAGGCTATCACACTAGTCCGGAGAATGTCACTAATCTCCGCCTTACTACTCTCCGCCTTACTACTCTCCTATTGTTCCACTCCGCCAGGCTCAATGCTCAGTTGGTTCGTTGTTTGTCTCTCGCCTCATCGGTGCGATTTTCGTCTGCAGTATCCCAACAGCAGTCTGCCCAGTGAGCAGGAGCAGGGAGTGATAAACCCAGGGGACCAGGGCACAACAGGTACGAGCGTACGGTGAAAGCGGAGATTCCGTTCGCTAGCGTGCCTAGTGGAGAAGGGCCATAGGAGTCCCAGGACCAGCGCTTTGTCAGCCCGTAGCGCCCTCCAAGCTCGGGCACCCGCTAGTGCTAAACGGGCGCACCCGGGACGCCGGTAGCTGGCACTAGCCCCGAGAGCCGGCCTGCGGCACCACAAGACCCATTCTTAACGCCGAACGGGAAGGTATACAACCCCAAAAAAGCAAGTGCCATGACAAATGTGCAATTTTGTGCATTGCTAAGAAATACTTTTCCGATGAGCATGCTGTCTTATAAAAGGGCGGATGCCCATCGCTCTGGAGACCTGCCGAAGTTACTTCATCATCTCCTACAATCAAAATGTCGGACAACAACTCCACTGTGGGTGAGAAGCTCGACGACAACGTCTCCAACGACTCTGACTCTGCCTCTGCCAGAGATCCCCAGCCTCTCTACGAGGGCGACATTGAGGCCCAGCGCACCCGCTCCAAGCAGGAAGAAAGCGAAGCTCTGCACCGTGTAGGCTCCTTCAATGCAAATGAGGAACAAGACATTATTTCCAGGGTAATCACCGGACTTTCCACCGCCTCAACGTCAAAAAAAATGAGGTCTCAGCCAGATGCCCCAACTATGGGTGGGGGTCGCCCATATCCACCAGATCTGGGCGACCGCGAGGCGTACAAGGTCGAATGGGATGGCCTCGATGACCCGCTGCATCCATTCAATTGGAGCTTGAAAAAGAAGTTCATCACCTGTGGCGCGCTCGGTTACACCACCATGTGCACTGCCTGGACCTCGTCTGCCTTTGCCGCCTCCGTCCCAGGCGTCTCCAAGGAGTACCATGTCATCACCGTCGTTGCCGTGCTCGGTGTCTCGCTCTACGTTCTGGGTTTTGCATCCGGTCCAGTCATCTGGGCGCCTCTTTCTGAGTTGTATGGCCGTAAGCTTCCTCTCGTCATGTCTGTCTTTGGTCTCATGGTCTTCTCCTTTGCTACCGCTGTCTCCAAGGATCTGCAGTCCATTCTCATTTGTCGTTTCTTTGCCGGTCTAATTGGTGCTGCTCCGCTCGTTCTCGTCGCCGGTGCTTTTGCCGATATGTTCAACAACAAGCAACGTGGTATCGCGATGGCTGCTTTTTCGGGTCTCGTCTTTTGTGGTCCAATCATTGCCCCAATCGCGTCGGCTTTCCTGGCCTCCGCCACCTCATGGAGATGGCCAATGTACCTGGCTGGTATGATGGCCGCTTTGGCTCTATGTCTCTGTGTCTTTGTCTATGAGGAGAGTTACCATCCAGTCATTCTTATTCACAAGGCCGAGGAGATTCGCAGAAGAACCGGAAACTGGGGTGTCTACGCTACCCAAGAGACCATCTCCATCAACCTCAATGATCTTATCACAAAGAACTTGGCTCGTCCCCTTGTCATGCTCTTCACTGAACCAATTCTCTGTCTTTTGACCATTTACACCGCCTTCATTTATGGTATTCTTTACCTCTTGCTTGAGGCCTACCCAATTATCTTTGAGGAGGGCTACGGCATGAGTGCTGGTGTCTCGGAATTGCCATACCTCGGTTTGGCCATTGGTATGCTTATCGCTATGGTGACCTTGCTTCTCTACTTTGAGCCAAGATATGTTAGGGAAATTGAGAAGAATGACTGGAAGCCTATTCCCGAATCTCGTCTCCCTTGTATGGTTGCTGGTGCCATGGCTTTCCCCATTGGTATCTTTTGGCTTACCTGGACTGGTAATTACCCCCATACTGTCCACTGGGCTGCTCCAACCGTTTCTGGTATCTTCACTGGTTGTGGTCTCCTGCTGGTTTTCGTCGGTGCAATCAACTATATCATTGACGCTTACCTGCTGTTCGCCGCCTCTGCGCTTGCCGGTAACACCTTCTTGCGTTCGGCGTTTGGTGCTGTCTTCCCGCTGTTTGCAGGCTACATGTTTAAGAACATGGGTACCAACTGGGCAGGTACTTTGATTGGATGTGTCGCTGTTGTCCTTGCCCCTGTACCAATGCTCTTCTTGAAGTACGGCAAGACTCTCCGTGCAAGGTCCAAGTTTGCGTTTGTTTTGGAGTAAAATTCGTGCAACGTCCAGTCGCACTGAGCTTTCATTCATTTTTGCATCCGTCCAAGCAATGCTTGGCGCTTATTTAACCGGAACTCTATAGCTAATTAATACCGATCTGAAAAGATTTTACAATTGAAACATCAGTGAGATATTTTGTGCTGTCTAGGCTAACGACTCCATGGAGTGTCTCGAGTGCAGACGGTGCAGGGGTTCTAAGTGAACAATGCTGTCTAGCAGTCAGCCAATAGAGGAAAGACAGTTTATGAACAAGAACAATAATGAGTTAATAAAGAATGATTTAATGACCGATCCGAAAAAATAATGCAACCAATGCAACGTCAATAAATAATGCAACCCATCAGGATATAAAGGATGCGAAATGTCAACGTGGTCCGTAAGAGGCGTCACCGTATGCAGGAGACTGGAGAAGACTGGTATCAAATGTCACATTTGGCACTAATACTCCTGAGTGAACAGCTGCACGGTGAAATCACCTATGATGCAGATATTCCCAGGGAAAAGCGCTCGATGTTGGAACAAGTGATGATCCAGTTGCTAGAATGACTGACAACCCTTTGAGTACGAGATAAAGATCTCCAAACCATTCTCTAAGCCCTCATTACCCCTGAGTATCAGTCAGCACGGTGAAATCACCTATGATGCCACTGTTTAACAGGGAGAGGTTCCGAAAGGTTTGCGCAAAGGACATTTGCAAATGTGCAAATGATAATTGTTCAATCAATAATCTCCGTCAACACGACAGTCCTTCTTTCTCAGCCCATTTGAGATTGATGGAATGATTTAATGACCGATCCGAAAAAATAATGCAGCCAATGCAACGTCAATAAATAATGCAACCCATCAGGATATGAAGGATGCGAAATTCAATGTGGTCCGTAAGAGGCGTCACCGTATGCAGGAGACTGGAGAAGACTGGTATCAAATGTCACATTTGGCACTAATACTCCTGAGTGAACAGCTGCACGGTGAAATCACCTATGATGCAGATATTCCCAGGGAAAAGCGCTCGATGTTGGAACAAGTGATGATCCAGTTGCTAGAATGACTGACAACCCTTTGAGTACGAGATAAAGATCTCCAAACCATTCTCTAAGCCCTCATTACCCCTGAGTATCAGTCAGCACGGTGAAATCACCTATGATGCCACTGTTTAACAGGGAGAGGTTCCGAAAGGTTTGCGCAAAGGACATTTGCAAATGTGCAAATGATAATTGTTCAATCAATAATATCCGTCAACGCGACAGTCCTTCTTTCTCAGCCCATTTGAGATTGATGGCCACTGTTTCGTTGATTTGGCGGTCGGACATTTTGTCTAGTCTTTTTTGATGTTTCTCCTCGCGTACACGACGCTTCCTGTACAATTTGGACAGAAATCCAATATTGGCCTTTGCCATTTTGATTTCCCATCTGAGATGTGCCACCTGGTATTCGCTTATGTGACTACGTTCTTCCGCATACACAATTTTCCAGCAATCGTGTTGCGCTTTGAACAAGTCAGCATAATCCTGATGGTCTCTGATACTTTGTGACTGTGGTCCCACAAAATCTGGATCCACAGGTTTGGGCAAGAACCACCGCCTCATCTGCGATGCGGTCTTGGCCCCAAATGCTCTCCTGAATGCAGAGCGACCCTTACTCTGTTTATCCAAATCGCCATCCTCTGCATCGTCGTGAGAGGTTGTGTGTGCGTCAGATTGATCAGAGTGAGTATCCAGACATAAATTTGCACCTGCAGCGTCGGCATCATTTGCCAAAGTGTCGTCACTTGAAACGACTTTAGCCGGAGTAACAGCATTCGTAAACCGCTGCTTTTTTCCAGATGCTTCCAACTGATTTGGACTGATGGCCGTGTGCAGGGTTGATGGAGTGGAACCCCTTCGAGTGGCAGTGTCATCCAGTGAGGAGGTGGAGTCGACAATAGTTGCTTTAGCAGGGGCAGGCTCAGCCATATCTCCGTCGAGTCCTTTCTCAATGTACTCTGATAGCACATCCTCAATAAGAGAGAAATTGTGCTCAGAATAACAATCATCGTAACCATCATGCGTAAGGACCGCACCATCAACAGCAACTTGATTGCCGGAAGAGCTGGGAATGATATCATTTGCTAACGCAGAAACATGTCCAGCAAAGTCCTCATCGAGAGACCCTAGCAAATTGTCACAATAGGATAGCATATCCCTAATAGCTACATCATCACTGGAGCAATAATTCTCAATAGAATTTGCTCTTTTAGCAACTGCGAGATCATCAGCAGAGATGGAGTCGACACCTGCAGCCGTAGTAAGAATGGGTCCATTCACTGCGGGCAAGGCTGAAACTCTACCTCTCTCAAACTCTTCATCAAGAGACTCTGGTGGATACTCATAGCGGGAATCCTCATAGCAGGAGGAGCTGTCCTCAAGTTGCTCGTCAGCGGGGAGATACCTGTCTGTGGAAGCCATTCCAGTAGCAACTACTGGCTCGCAAGGAGCACAGGCATTGGCACTGCTTGCCATGGCAGGAGCGGGACCAGCCCAAACTCCGCCGAGTCCTTCGTGGACAGACACTGGCAAATCTTTGCGGAGCGAATCCTCTTCATAGACGGAAGAGGAGCCGCCCTGAGGGTGCTCATCCCTGAGGTCATACCTGTCAGTGGAAGCCGCAACTACAGGCTCGCAAGGAGCACAGGCATTGGCACTGCTTGCCATGGCAGGAGCGGGACCAGCCCAAACTCCGCCGAGTCCTTCGTGGACAGACACTGGCAAATCTTTGCGGAGCGAATCCTCTTCATAGACGGAAGAGGAGCCGCCCTGAGGGTGCTCATCCCTGAGGTCATACCTGTCAGTGGAAGCCGCAACTACAGGCTCGCAAGGAGCACAGGCATTGGCACTGCTTGCCATGGCAGGAGCGGGACCAGCCCAAACTCCGCCGAGTCCTTCGTGGACAGACACTGGCAAATCTTTGCGGAGCGAATCCTCTTCATAGACGGAAGAGGAGCCGCCCTGAGGGTGCTCATCCCTGAGGTCATACCTGTCAGTGGAAGCCGCAACTACAGGCTCGCAAGGAGCACAGGCATTGGCACTGCTTGCCATGGCAGGAGCAGGACGAGCCCGAACTCGGCCGAGTCCTTGGTGAACAGATTCTGGCAACTCTTTGCGAATCGAATCCTCATAGAATGAAGAGAAGTCGTCCTCAAGGTGCTTAAAGGCAGAGAGATCCGTGTCAGTAGAAACCGTTCTAACTACGCGGTTCCAGGGAGCAAATGGCCTAACACCATTCGCACAGGGAGGAGGGCGGATCGCCCAAATTGCGCCGAGTCCTCCAGGGACAAACTCTGGCAAATCTCTTTGGAGCGGATATTTTTTAGAGATGGAAGAGGAGCGGCTCTGGGGGTGCTCATCCTTGAGACCAGACTTCTCCGTGGAAGCTGCTTCAGCAGCTGACTTGGCCTGGATTTCGTTGGAGTGGTGAGCATCTTTCTGGGAAGAAGTATTTTCCCATTTAGCACGGATAGCACAAGCTTCCTGCATTTGGCTGGTTTGCATAAGTTCGAGCTTGGGATCGGCGCAATCATACTCGATACCTTCTTCTAGGAAGGCCCTCACTTGCTTGAGGGAGTGGTTCAGCTCGACGACCTCCCATTTCCATTTGCAAACGTTGAGCTCATAATCGTACGATGGGAAGAAGTCAAACGCGAGCTCTGCAAATGAAAGACTGGCCTCAGCCCAGCCCAAATCTAGCTGGAGGCGGCGCTCTTCATCGGGAAGGTGCATCTCAAGCTGCAGCAAAGTCAGTGTGGCATCAGATGCAACTGACATGTTATCGGGGGAAGGGGGTGTAAAGGGAAGATCAAGAGAAGTTGATCTGCCTTCAGCAGACGACAAATACTTGAAAAGAGTAAGCATGGTCGTAATAATGACTATTGATAAACGCGAGAGTTGTTTACAATAACGGGTGATAGTGGGGTGGAGTGAAGAAGAGAAGTGGGCTGGCCCAGTCCAGCTACACTTTGCCACCCGGCGGACTTCGGCCGATAGCATGTGACAGTGAGTGCCGGTGGCAGCAGAATGCCAAGGCGACTTTACACCTGCCTATTTGGGTGACACCCCGTGTGGAAGCATATGCTATCCTCCCCCAAACTCTCACAAGTGAGAACACAGTAAAACAGATGTTATTAATGAGATCTACAGCTTTATAGCTATCTTGTCGATTTCACCGCTTTCGATTTGGACGACTTCTCAATTTTCTCGTCCACGCGCGCGACTCTCACCGTTCTCTGGAGTGCAAGTGCGGACTATGAGACTGTGTTGTATCGCTGGTTAGCAGATGTCAGTGAAGACCTTGTGCCATGTCCTGCGCAACAGCGTGCGTGCAGCTTTCCAGCACTTCAAACTTCTCATGATACCAGCCCCTTGTGAAGACATGTCGTGAAGACATGTCGTGAGTGACTAGTTGCCGACACTGAGAGGGATCGGCTTACTGTGGTATTTAACTAATCACTGCATATGAGAAGTTCTCCAGCTTTCTTCAAATGCTCGCTCGCTATCTGCGAGGCCAGGTAACAGATCATCTGCGGTACTGATCAGAAGGGAGTTCTGAAGTTGCAGACGGTCGACAACTCCGCAACATGAAAGAGAGCATTAACGAATTGTCCTGCAGAGAGATGCATGTGATGAGTTTCTCGTGTCTGTATTGGTCTGAGAATAAACAATAACACAACAGGGGCCATCGGTCTGCGCAAGCGACGCGATGAACGATCGAGCGTTCACTGCAAGCCCAGAGTGTAGCGTGTTCAAAGTCTGCAACAGCATTGAGATGACTCGCATCAGAATCCCATTGCCTTCGTGCCTGTATACTGATTACAAGAAGGGCCATTGTTGGCCGCGTTTTTGTTGTATCAGCTGTGTGTCAGCTGTGCTGACGCCAGTGACGTGAAAGTACATGTAATTGACTCACGCGTACAACAAGAGACGATACTGCAATACAGTCTGACTGCACTTTGATATGGATTTACGGAGACCTGTCTTGTAGACCTAGCCCGCGAAAATCAGCTCTTCAGAAGAGCACTTCATAAGCGAGCCCAGCAGCCACGCAACGATGCATTTGCTCTGTAGAATGTGGAATACCGCTACTAATGGTAACATAACTACGGTGCCCAATTCCCAATCGATCGTTTCTTTAATCTACTCCATCCATTTTCATATTAGCTCTTGTACTGTTGTACCTTCGCGCCTGAGAAGCGGCGCGAATACAACAGTATCACCACAACAGCCCTCATCGAATTAAACTAACTATATCAATCAAACATAAGTCCAACAGACTCTTCTTTACCACTTTATAATCTTTTACGTAATATTTCCAACGCACCTGAACCGTCCACCAGTCATCACCGACGCGCGGCTGGGAGCTCGGGCGGCACAAACGTTCCAAAGACCTGACCTGGAAACGCTGTGAAACTGCAACTTGCAACATCATGACGGCTCGCGGGCCGAATGGAACAAACGGCAGGGGCGGCCCTAATGACCAGATAAACCAGGTGCTGAAAAAGGTTTCCGTAAACTTCCGCGACCTTGTGGGAAGTCGCGCAAACACGCTTGAAGCCGGAATGGCGCTGATGGACAAGTCGTCGATTGGCAAGGCGCGTTTCATGGACCAATTTCACGACTTGCAACGGGAACTGTCGTCTGTCCTGCAGGGACTTGTCGAGTCCAACTACAAGGGCTTCAACGAGTCGATCGGCTCGTACCATGAAGTCGAAAGAGGCTTTTCCACAACGACAGAGAACGTCATGTCAATTAGAGACACGACGCTGCGTACAAAGACTCACATTACTAAAAATAGACCGCTGTTGAACGAGCTTCACAACGAGTCTGTGACACTGCTTGAAACCATCAGGATTCTTGATCTTGTGGAGTCGCTGGAGTCTGTGTCTGACAAACTGGAAGCAGAGATCAGTCGCAAAGAATTTTTGGCTGCGTATGAAACGCTGAATGCGGCTCTTCACACAATTGAGACTGAAAATCTGCTTGAAATCCCGGTAGTTCACGACCTTCATCTGTACCTCAAATCACAGCAGAGCTCACTGTTGTCCATCGTCATTGAAGAGCTGCACAACCATTTGTATCTAAAGTCTCCTTACTGCAGTACAAGATGGTCACCGTACGTTTCCACTGGTGAAACTACCGCCACTGACGAAGATGAAGTGAGGTTCAAACTTGCATTCGAAGACAGCGCTGACGAGGAGCTAGCTAGAGTTCTCAAAAAGCTTCCCAGCTACCGACAAAACATTGATTTCCAGGAAGATGAGGAAGACTCACTACCGCTTAAACAGTTTCAAAGCGGCAAAAATGCTGAGGAAGACTCGCTGGATTACATTCGCCAACTCGTGGAGACCTGTGTCAAGCTTGACAAGGTTCCTTCCATGATTGATGCTATTAATGAAAGACTTCCTGCTGAAATTCACCGCCTTGTCGACAGTACAATTGGCGAGGTGGCCCAACGCTATCCTAAATCTCTCTTTACCCTTGGAACCGCCGATGAGGGCCTTCTGGATTACGAGTTTATGCCTCACGATATTCGACTTGTTGCACTGAAAGACCTCTTGTGGTCAACCTATTCCAAGATGGCTGCTGTTCTGAAAGGACACCAACTTGTTTTTGAAGTTCTAAAGAATTTCTTCCCCCATCGCCAAAACAGTTCTGAGAATTATGATGCTGCCACCGTCTTTGGAGTGATCAAGAGTGAGGTCACGAGTCTCATCTTGAGCTATATTAGCGAGAGTGGTGCTCCTACCAGAGCGCAAAACAAAAAGAGCAAGAGCTTGTTCTCGTTTGATCGCGTTGATGTGCGCAACGAAGCGATTGCGGTACAGGAGGCTAAACTGCGCCAAACTTTTCAAGAGAGTATGCCTGGTCTGTCGACCTTTGCTAATGACAAAAAGGGAACTTCTGTTTCGGCGTTTACCATCAAAGATGACAAGTCTTCATACCAATTGATTGTGAGACCCAGTGTCTTCAATATCAGGGTTATTTTGGGTCCTAGTGCTATATTTATGAACCGTGTTGGCGCAATCTTGACTGATTTCCGGCCTCCGAACTTGTTGGACGAGCTCATGCTTAAAGCTTTTCTGCCTCAAATGCACGATTCTATCAGGGCTTCTTTTGAAAAGCTAATCAATGCAGAAGATAGCCTAGACATTCACCCCCAATGGCGTGATTATTCGAATCGACCTGTGTGTGTCAGTGCAGTCAACCTTTCCACGCTGGTGAAACGGGCCTGCATGTTGCTTAATACAGGATACGAGTACCGTGAACAATATGTGAAGCTCATTATTCAAGCAATTGAGTGGTTTGCTGAGCGGTTTACAGCCATCTACAAAACGTTCGTTCCAAGTGTTCATTCAAAGAGACTTGTTGAAAGCCAGGCGGCGAGAGACAGGGTAGCGATGGAGTTGTTGAATGCCAGCATTTCTGGAAAGGCATCAGACGGCTTTGTAAAACAGGATACTAGTCTATACTTGGCTCTCCGTGCGTCAACCGATGCTGCTGACAATGCTACCAAATACGTTCAGGAGTCTGATTTGCTTCAGCTTAGATCGTTTGAACGTTTGGCACGCGTAACTACTTCTCTCAAATGGCTGTGCTATCAGTTGGTAGCAATGAGAGAGGTTAGCACCCCATCTGAAAGACAAAAAGACTCAACTCATCATGAAGACAATGTTCGCAAGAAATGGTCACTACAGGAGATGAGCCATGTTTCTCAGAACGAACAATCCATTGGCACACGGAAAACTGCAAAGATTCTCTTATTCAATCAGACTCTGACTGCCTATGATAAGGCAGTTGCATCTTTGGACGCGCTTGCTGACAAGGGACTTTTCGCATTACACTCCGATATTCGTCTCAGAACTGTGTACTACATTGACCGCACTATGCTTGAGGGCAAATACTACTTAGATACAATGGTTGAAGAAAGCGATCAATTAGTGAAAATCTTGGAATCACAACTTTCTTCATTATCGGAGGTTGTTCTTGGTTCTCTGCCAGACCATGCTAGAGTGTTCATCTGGACGGGATTGTATCAGCTCATCAATGGTCTTTACATCCTTGATTCTGAGAATCTGTCTTCTGTGAACGGAAACGGACTGAGAAAGATGTATTGCAACATTCTCGCTCTGCAACAGCTAATGAAGCGAGTTGCTAGTGACCCGAAAGAGGTGAATTTTAGACGTTCCATCCAATTTTTTGATGAACTGAGGGATTTCCAGCCAAACGTCTTTATGGACAATATTGAAAATCTGTTGGCGAAGAAAGCTACTACCTGGGAATACGATGAAGCCAAGATCTTGCTTAAGCTCATGTATTCCGAGCAGCTCACTCGAGCGGAGCTGCTCCCCAAGCAAAGCGCTAACGGTAAAAAGGATGAGCGTGTCCAGAGCATGAATTCTTCGAAAGCAAGATATATGCAGCACAAGGCAAAGCTTCATTCGCTTTATTGGGGCTAATGGGCACTAAATATTGACTTACTATTATTTATCACATACAATTAATGTATAACCGACCTGCCTGCAGGAACTCTATTGCCCTGTTGCATAAGAATACCCGCAAACAGTATCTCCTTCCCATTACTCCTAACCGTCGGTCAAAGAGAGCAGAAACTTTTGGTTGATGTCCCTTCGATCTACTGTTGCCACAATCTCAAATTCATGTATTTCACAGCCATTAGTATATTCCTAAATAAAAGTCTTCGCCCTCTGGATTTCAGCATTTGTTTCTTTGATGAGTTCCTCAGACAATGTTTTGCCATTAGGCGTCTCAAGGTATGGGAAAGCAGGAGAGTCGAGAACGAGTCTGTCTAGGATCATCCTACCATGACTCTCTTTGCCAGTAGTGGCAGCAGCGAGAGTGACATAACCAGCAATATTGACATTGCGGCCCCACAATGTCAGGAACCCCTTCATCGCAAGTGTAATCAAGAAAGGAGCCCCTCTGGCGAGTCCAGTTCTGATAGCGCCCGGGTCAATGATAGTGACTATCAGTTGATCCGGGGTGTAAAGAGAAGCGAGATGCTCCACCCAAATGTAGCAGAAGAGCTTGGATTCATTGTATGCAGCTCCTGAGCTGAAAGTGCACTTAGTAGTCAGATCCTTCAACACTGGCGCATCGTCCTTGACGACAGGCTTGGAAAAAAGAGCTAGTTTGGAACCCAGCCAAATGATATGACCAACAGATGGCTGGGCGGCCAGCTCCGGTGCCAACTGGCTGGAAATGAGAGCGTTCGAAACGTAGTTGTTTTGAATTGTCGTCTCGTAGCCATACTGGCTGATTTCAAGCTCGTATGTCATGACTCCAGCATTGAGCAAAAGAACGTCAACCTGACCAAGCACCTTGAAGGCAGCAATGAAGGCCCAGATGGAGGGATAACTAGCCAAGTCTAGCTCAAGATGGCCAACCCTCTCCTTTCCACCAACTGCTTCCAATTCTGCCACAGCCGCAGCTGCTTTAGTGGCATTGCGAGAGGTGATGTAGACCTTTTTGGCCTTGTGCTTAAGAAACTGCTTGGCACTTTCTAACCCAATTCCACTAGTTCCTCCGGTTATCACTATCACCTTGTTCTCAAACGTGACACTTTCTGGCACGGGGGCGACCGTTGGCTGAATATATGGAAGAAACGCTTGGACCATTGCTATTACAGAAGTTAAATTATGGACTTCACTAAGTAATGGAGCAGCATTCGCCGCCATTTTATAAGGTCTCCACCCCGCCTCAGCAGCGAAGGGGCGCCTGCCTCTAGGTGTTGCCACCGCCCACGAGATCTCAACCGCGAATCAAGATTCTTTAAGTCATTGCAATTTCCTTGATTGTTTACCTCAAAACTCCTAATTTTGTAAACCTCACCAGTTTTCCTCTGAATTTTCTGGTAATGTTTCTGTTTGACGACGTAATGGTATGGCAAAGTCAGACACGCCTGTACAGATCCTCGGACTTAACGAATACACTGCCACTTTGTCGGCATAGGAACTCGAATGTGATGAAATTTGCGAAACATTCCGAAAGTTAGTCATATGTGCACATATTACCAAGAATATTCTGCGCTCAATTGGCTCGGAAGCCCCCGTTGGCGCAGCTTGCTCTGTATTCAATCAACTACTACTAGGCAAATGTCTTGGATCTGGCAATCTCAGCTTCAGTTTCCTTGATGGTCTCTGCCGCAAGCAATTTGCCATTCTCAGTCGCGAGAAGCGGAGGCTGTCCCTTCAGATCCTTGTCAAGGAAGAACTTGCCGTGCGACTCCTCTCCAGCAGTGGCAGCGTTGACTACAATATATCCAGCAACCTCGACCTTTCTAGCAACGACAAACACAAACAAGGCACTGGCAGCTCTCACAAGCAGGTTCGCTTGTCGCGCGATATCTGTAGCAATTGCTCCAGGACACAGAATGTTAATGACAAGTTCGTCTGGGTCGTAGAGAGTGGCCAGATGCTCCACCCAAATGTCGCAGAGCAGCTTGGAGTCCTGGTACAACTTCAAGTAGCCCCAGCCCTGCTGTTTGCTCAGATCCTCAAGTACACTTTGACCGTTTTTGTACTGGAGTTTGGACTTGAGCCCCATTCTCGAACCAACCCATACGAGGTGCGCCTGTCCTGGTTGCTTTGCCAAGAAAGGGGCCAGCTGGTCAGCGATAATTGCCGTCGAGACGTAATTCGACTGCAATGCTGCTTCGTAGCCGTATTCGCTGGTTTCATAAGTGTACGCAAGACCACCGGCGTTAAGCACGACAACGTCTACCTGGCCCAGAGACTTGACCGCCTTGATAAACTCCCACACAGAGGGATAGCTCATGAGGTCGAGGTCGAAATGACTGACTTTGTCTTTACCAGCGACGGCCTCCAGCTCAGCGAGAGCCGGTTTGGCACGTGCACTGCTCCTTGAAGTGATGTAGACGTGAGCACCGAGCTCCAGGAACTGCTTGGCGCTCTGCTTGCCAATACCAGATGTGCCGCCGGTGACGACGACGGTTTTGCCCTCAAAGGACGTGCCTTCGGGAACAGGAGAAACAGCTGGTTGGAGACCCATTAGAAGAGATTCAAAATTGTTTTGATTTTGTTGTGTATGCAGTGTCGGCGTTTGCTCGGTTTAAATGCAGCTTCATACACAGGGGGGCAAGCACATCAATTAGTAAGGTATGCAAGAGTGGCGACTCCCCGGGGAATTTGAGAGTGTCTTCTATAGACTCCTTCCCGGGGGCTTTGGAACCTCATGAGCCATAGGTAATAGTCTAGTGTCCGGTCTCTGCTTTTCTGCGCTCTCCTGTTAATGCTTATTCAAAAGCCAAGTTTCTACTGATCGTTCCGTGGTTAGGGCTATGCACTCTCTCGGAAAAAACGAAACACTCTGCTGAGAAGACAGGCAGAGAATATGGCGTCTAATGGCTAACGCAATCAACTGCTTTCGTTACTAGAACATACTGTCGCCAGTCTATTCCAACGCGAGTCTCCTGTGACGAAATTTCCAAAACAAAGTATGGTGACCGCTTCGGGCTATGACTGGGGCAGCTCAGGCGGTACGTACCAAAGGCGGTACGGGATGGACGGTGAAGCGGACAAATAGAGACTAGTAAACCAATAACTCCACCAGTCGGAGTCTAGAAAGTGAAGTCAAAGCGCATTGCGAGAAACTGGCCGACCAAGAAACTTGTTTGTGTCAAGTAAGTGGCAGTAGAAGAGGACATGACTGCAGATTATACACCAACAGAGCCCTCTCAACTAACAGGAACTAACAGGAATGCGTTAACAATCGTTCGCATTCTGAAACTTCATTTTTGGGTACCGAACTTCCCTTGACGCTCTTGATCTCGTCCAGCAGCCGACAGCGAGTCTCTCGGGCTGTTGTCGGCTCACAAAAGGGGATTCATATTGCACCAAAATGGCGAAAGAAGCGCAGACGGACGATCGCAGTCATTTCCAAGTACACTTCCCGTTTCTTGACCCTGGTCAAACAGAAGTGAACAGTACCAGTTTATCATGTAGTCACGTGACGTAATCCTAACTTCAATATTGACAACAATTTTTTATTATTTCCCCTCTTAAAAGCATTACAAATGTATCAATTGATCAGAAAATGGTATTAACAATCTATTTATCGCTTTAAGACGGGATTTCACAAAATTTTCAAAAAAAAGAAGTCCTGTCTATACAGCCACATTAACCTGTCATGTTATCACTAATCGGCGTTAGTATAGTGGTCAGTATCTCCGCCTGTCACGCGGGAGACCCGGGTTCAATTCCCGGACGCCGAGCTTTTTTTGTTTAGCAAAGACGCAGAACGCTTTGCGTAGGCAGAGTTTATTTTTGAAGAAAGCTCCGACTTGAAACGACTATTTGTAATGTCCATTCACATCCTACCCGTAAGCTGTGTGTTGACGCCTCACATCTTCTACTTCACCTGCGATCCAGGCACATAAAAGATTTCATTCACTTTCAAATTGACTCGCAAATACACTATCAAGGAGACTATCAGAGAGACGCGACTACGTGAAAGATCTCCTAAAGAAGTAAACGAGCTAGGTACTGGATCCAAAAAATATAAAAAGATATTCCGTCACGGGGAATCGAACCCCGATCTGCACGGTGAGAGCGTACTGTGCTAGCCATTACACCATAACGGATTTGGTTGACAGTTGTAAGTGTCCAACGCATATATGCTAGCAATTGAGAAAGTGAAAAACTGTTTTGGAAAAAATGTCAAAAATTTGAGACATTGATGGAAATGTTCGCTTGAAGGCATATTCTATTTTACTTGCGTTCAACAAAGCTGGCAAATCTGGCCGATTTCCGCGATTTTGTAAGACCCTTGTGGGAATCGCAAATTGATCGATCCGCGATCGTATAAGCAATAGACTGCTTTACCTAACCTGAAGCTGCTGGGAGTTACGCGGATTAGTCCAATTTCTTTCTCGGAACTTCGTGTTTTTTCGGCCTTGTGTCGGAGTTATTTGGCAAGCGTCGGAATTAGTTGTCGGCCGCCGGCTCAGATATTGCCACAATCTGAGTCACCGAGGGTTCACAGCCAACTGCTGACAACTCTTCAGCCACAGACATATTAAGCTACTTTTAGAAAACAGCTTTGTTGTAGTGGCAATGAGCTGGCAGTAGCCAATTGACTCCATTCGTCTGTTTTACAAAGGCCATTACGTCCGCACCCCCAGTACTTAGTGCACCTGCACATGCAGTCCCCACAACCCCTTTACGTACGTCCAAATCTAACATTATTACTCCGCAGAATTATGTCCGGCCCGACGCCCGTCGGTATATATAATCGTCGGCAGAGCCGCTGGGAAGTGGCCCCTTAAACGATGAATACTGCATCCCCAGCTTCTGTTGGCATTCCTGAGGCCGCGCTCACTGAGTTCACCAAGACCCTTGGCACTCTCGACGTTCATTCCGTTGTTGTTGCAAGACACGGACATGTCGCCGCCGAAGGATGGTGGGCTCCAGTTAAGCAAGATTATAGACACTCCATGTACTCTGTGAGCAAGACGTTCACTGCTCTGGGAATCATGTTTTTGGTTCAGGACGGCAAGCTCAAGGTCACCGACAAGGTCGTTGATCTGTTTGATGACAAGTTGGAGAAGGGTGCCGGTGGATCAGAGTACCTGCAAGAGGTTACTGTCGAGCATCTCTTGACCATGACGACCGGCCACTCCGAAGAGAACGAGACGTGGCGTGAAATGAAGATGGCTCCAAAGACGCTGTCCATGGCTCTCAGCGAGGGTCTCTATTCCGAGACGTTTGACCGTACCAACGGATTCCTGAAATCGTACTTTGGCAAGAAGCCAGGCTCCTACTTTTTCTACGATAACCACGGATCTTACATGCTGGGTGCAATTGTCAAGAAGCTGTCTGGCCTGCAAGTCATTGACTTCCTCAAGGAACGCCTGTTTGAGCCTCTCGACATTACCGACGTTGTTGTCGAACTCGACGCCAACGGAATGGTGCCTGGTGCCTGGGGTCTTGAGCTCCGCACCAAAGATATGGCCAAGGTCGGCCAGTTCTTCCTCAATGAGGGCAAGTACAATGGCAAGCAGCTGCTGGATGCCAAGTACATTAAGGAGATGTCTTCTTACCACACCTATTCTACTGGCTCCTCGGACGTTGCTGACGTCGAGTGGAAGCAGGGATACGGCTACCAGATGTGGAGATGTACACCAGAAACTACATACAGAGCCGACGGCCTCTGGGGACAGTTCATTATCATTTCTCCAAAGCAGGACACTGTAGTGGCCATCACATCTGGCAGTATCAACACTGGCGGTATTTTGAACAGCGTCTGGAAGCTGTTTGATTCCTTTGAAGACACAAAGGCTGACGACTACACTGGTCCAGCTCTTGAGTTTAAGGATCTCGCCATGGCCCTGCCCGAGGGTGAGCCATTGAGCGCCCACAAGGCTCCTGAGGGCGAGTTTGAGGTTTCCAAGAACAAGTGGAAGATTGAGAAGGTCAAGGTCGCAGGAGACGTTGTTTCGTTCTGGTGGAACGGCAAGCAGACCGACGTCAAGATTGGCGAGGGCGAGTGGATCACTCAGCAGGGCGACGGTCCAACCAACCTCCAGCTTCCCGATTTTTCCAGCATCCATGCTGCTGCCGGTGTTTGGACTGCTCCAAACACTTTGCAGCTTACCATTGTGTTCCCCTACACTGCCTACAGAGACATTATTGAGCTTGAGTTCATTGACGACAACAGCCTGAGACTGTCGGCGGCCAAGAACCCGCTGACCCTGAGACTTCCCACCTTTAGAAAGGAGGTAGTTCTTGGCCTTCGCATTAAGCAGTAAGGATGCATGTATTTCTATATCACTATATCTTAGGCGTAAGGAATCTAGGTTTAGGGCGCTGTTGTTTTCTTGAGAACTGAAATCACGTGACGTAAACACGTGACGGTAAACCCTGTCAAAGTACTGGAGTAGTCTAGAGTGATCCAGGGTTGGCGCTAGAGTAGTCGTCAGGGTATATTCCTAATCGTCTTCCTCCTTGTGAAACACTCCCAAAACTTTGTCTCGCTCCCCCTCTCCCAGGAGCCAATTTCAGGTGAAACTCAAACCGCCACGACACCTGCATGAACGCCATCTGGCACTTGTCCAATCCGGCAATCTTTGCAACAATCCAGCTGTGAACGTTCCTTTGCACCTGACACAATGAAGCTATGGAAAATCGTCTGTGCTGGAGTGCTGCCTCTGCTGGTAGAAAGCTCCTCGCTGTCTGATGGCGACGCTCTGCTCAACTCTGGGCAGTTCGCGGCCGCTCTGACAGCCTACGACGAGGCTGTCCGCGCAGACAGCTCAAACTTCCAGCCGTTTTACAAACGAGGCATCGTCCAGGCCGCACTTGGAAAGGAACGCAATGCGATCCGCGATTTCCAAAAGGCCCTGGAGCTGAACCCATCGTTCGTGGCCATCAACAAGCAGTTGTCCAAAATGTACCTAAAATTGGGCGACCTGGAACTCGCCAAACAGTTTGGCGACGCGGACAGCGCCAACCAGATTTCTATTTATAGCAAGGAGTACGACGAAGCGCTGGCCCACCAGTCCAAGGGCGAGTGGGAACAGTGCTTTGAGCATGCGTTTGAAGCGCTGGCGATTTCGCCAAAGGACGTCAAGGCCAGGAAACTGCGCATCGCGTGCGAAATCGCAGACAACAAGCCGCGAGAGGCGCTCGTCGATTTGGCAAAACTGGTCCAGGTCAACCCCCATGACCTGGAGGCATACGTTGCTATGGCGCGTCTACACTACTACAAGTTTCACGAGGCTGACAAGGCTATCCTGCAGGTTCGCCAGTGTCTGAACATTGATCCTGACTACAAGGGCTGCCGCGAGCTGAGCAAGCAGATCCGCAGACAGGAAAAGATTATTGGCAAGTTCTTCCAGACCGACAAGAAGGCCGCGTCACACAAGATCTGGAGCGAAATGGAGCAGACGCTAATTGAGGAAGGCATGCTGGCCGACGTGGATGCTGTTGCGCGGAAAGAATTTGAGCTTGTGGGTCTTCCTGGCGACATTGAGAGCGATCTCGTGAACGACCTGATTGACCAAATCTGCGTGTCGTACTTGAATCAGAAGCGCTACGAGGACGGCAAGGAAGTATGCCAAAAGTCAGAGAGCCGTGCGCGAGAGACAATCTTTGTGCCGGCAATTCTCCTCAAGGCTCACCTGGCACTGGACCAGGAAAACTTTGAGGAGGCTGTCAACGTGCTGCGAAACGCCATCCAAGAACTGCAGCAGCAGCAGCGCACCGTGGACGAGAAGCTAATGAGGCTGTACAAGGAAGCCGAAGTGCTGCTGCACAGATCCAAAAACAAGGACTACTATAAGGTTCTGGGCGTGTCGCGCAACGCCGACGACAAGGAGATCAAGAAGGCCTACCGCAACCAGGCTAAGGAGTACCACCCGGACAAGTACAAGGGCGACCTGACCGAGGAGCAGGTAGAAAAGAAGATGCACGACATTAATGAGGCGTACGAGGTGCTGAGCGATCCGGAGCTGCGATCGGCGTTTGACAATGGTCAAGATCCGAATGCCCATGGCCAGCCCAGGCGCAACCCTAACGCACATTTTAACTTTAACGGCTTCCCTGGCGGCGCAGACTTTTTTGCGCAGCAGTTTATGAAGCAGCAAGGGGGCCCGCACGTCCGCTTCCACTAATGATTTATTTAACTATTTTGGTCATCGATGATCAGGCGAGATTATTTGCTGATGTGATGACCATCAGTGACGACACCGCCGCCTCGACAGCAAGCCAGCAGCGAGAAGCGAGCAGCGAGCAAGCAAGTCTAGCTACAGACAATAGAGAGGTTTATAGAGATTTCAAGAGATTGCCCTAAATAAAATATGACGCGAAAAGAAGAAGCAAGATGAAAGCTAAATGGGCCAAAAAGTCGTAGCGAGGGCGGCGGCCAGACTCGTTCTGGGCAGTGTGAAACGTTCCTGCGGCTGCCCTGAGTGCAGACGGACCCAGCTGGACCCAGGAGGGGCCCAGCGGGGACCCAGGCGCGCTGCAGCCCTTGATACCGCTTGCCGGGTGGGCTTGGCGGTTCAGAAGAAGGCCAAAAACCACCGGTACACTCGCCACTGAACGCGTTTTTGGGTCATGTCTGTACCGTCTACGGATTCCACGGAAGGCACGTCGGCATCCGAAGCGAACTCTGTGATGCGAGGCTGCAGTGTCGGCAGGGCAGCGCACGGCAGTGCTGGACTAGCGTTGCTAGGCTTATCGGTGGGCGAGCAGCACCGAGGAACGTCGGGCGACACAACGAGAAAGCGGACAGAGCGACCCACGTCAGAGGTGGCCTGTCTGCTAGCTCCGTAGAGCTTGGTGCGTTTGTGGCTGGGACCAGCGTAGACTTTCTGTTTTTGCGGTAGCCAGAGACGACGAATCAAGAGAAAAACGAGACGAGACAAAGGAACAAGGAAACAACAGAACAACAAAACATCAAAACATCAAAAACAAGGAAACAGAACAAAGCAAACAATCCTTAATTCTCAAAATTTTCAACGCTTTCAATTCTCGCCAATCGCACCGCCAACCACACCTCCAATTTACTTATCTTCCTCAGCCTCATACGTCCGAAACGCTCGTTGCTTTTCGGAGCCCAGCGCGCGCCATATCCCAGCAAGTGCTCCCGATAAAAGGCCCGCCTGCTGCCCAGTTCGCAGCCCAGATAGCTTCCTCATCCTCCTGACTTTTGAGACCTGTAAATGTCGCCATGACCACCAGCAGTCCCAGCGATACTTCGGACGTGTCCCACGCCACGTCCAACACGTCCATCTACTCGCAGGAGTTTCCCAGCGCGCGGCTCGGCGAGTCTGAGAGTCTTTTACCGCACCCGAAGCAGCTGCCCCAGGAACCACCACAAGAACAACCGCACGTACGACAAGAACAACCACAGCAACAACCACAGCAACAACCACAGCAACCGCACCAGCAGCCTCCACCAGCTCAAGACGAACTAGCTGCCAAATTAGCTCCTGCGCCATTGGTCAGCTCACAGGATGTGCGGCTGACACCCGTGCTGCGGGCGGTGAACAACCTGCAGCAAACAGAGCCTCTGGACACGGATTCCGTCGACTCAGAAGACACCATCTCTGTCTCGCCATCTCAGGGCAACACTCAGGCCTCTAGCCAGCCTCCAGCTCCTCTGGCCCCTGCTCCTGCTTCCTCCCATCCTGCCGAGGCGGCGTCGTCCAATCCGCCCGCTGCTAGCACGGCTTACACTGCAGTTCCCAACGCTGCCCTGCCTGCCTTGTCCAGTGTCTCGCAGACTTCTCAGCCAAAGCCCACCCGCAAGTCCGTCTCGCCAAAGACATTTCTAGAGACTGAGGATACCCAGAGCTCCCGCGACACCATGGAACCGCTGCAGCGCATGGACGCCGCCATGGAGCGCCACATCCCCATCCATCACCACATGGAGCCCGGCACCTCCTCGGCCCATTCCTCTAATACCTCCTCCGACACAACCACGACAAACTCGGAAGACGGCGAGCACACAAACTCAGGCGAGTTTCTCTTCACCAAGAAGGAGCTCTCCAAGGCCCGGCCCTCCACTTCTGCATTCTCCTCCTTCACCTCCCCGCACAAGCCTATGCGCCACAAGCACAAGCGCCCGCACTCCCACAACAACAATACCACGGCAACGACAAACAACCGCAATGACCCCAGCACCGTCATGCTCGCCACCTCCTGCGAGTGCTCCTCCCCGCCGCCGCAGTCGCCGCCAGTCGCCAACGAAAACAACCGCATCCGCACGCCGGCCTCAACAGTACCACCTTCCGCGGCCTCCTCGCTTGAAATCGGCGCCCAATTCCCTTTCAACAATGAGCGCTCCACCACAAGCCTGCGGCTCCCTCCAACCACAAAATCGTCCACGGAAGTTCTGCCGCGCCTGCAGCACTCGAGATCCTCAAAGTACCTGCCGGCAAAGATCCAGTACACGCCGCGAGAGCAGCAGCTGCCGAGCAAGGAGGTTATGGACGCCATTGACCCTCATTCAGTGCTGTATTTCAAGTCTACGGCATCCATCTCTTCGTCTCCAGACGACGATCGCCCAATTCCGGCTCGCCCCAAGCACATGAACAATCTCAAAACTCCAATGTACGTGCCTGCAGTGCTCCGACAAACAGACTACAAGGTGCTGGGCGCACCCATGCAGCCCAACTCAGTACCCCGAAGCTCCTCGTCACTACAGCCGCCGTCGCGCGCTCACTGGGTGCGTGACGAAGACAGACTAGAGTGCAAAGCATGCCGGCGTGCCTTCACGCTTTTTGATAGACGCCATCACTGCCGACGCTGTGGTGAGATCTTTTGTGCACAGCACTCTCGCCACACCATCCGCCTTGACGGCAATTTAGGCTACAACCCACTTGGCTACCCGTCGCGCTCCTGCCAGAGCTGCTACCTTGAGTACCAGCGCGACGTGCGCCCGCAAGGTAGGGTCATTGCTGTCGGCGATATCCCTAAACCTGTCGCTTTGGAGGTGCCATCTGATAGATCCGATAGACCTGAGCCACAACATCTTCGTCGCGATACTGTGGGCTCAATACCTGCTGACTGGTCCTGGTCAACATTTTAGACGCTAATTATTTATCTGTAATACTAGACGCATTAATAGAAGTTAGTAGAGGTTATTAGGTTTGGAATTACTACATGTAATCGGGCTTAGGTTTTGGACTAGCGGCGATTTAGGTTTGGGGTTAGGCTAGTCAATAGGCTAGTGTGTCTCAGGGTTATCACTCTGTGGAGGAGATGGCAGTTCCTGGAATATATCTATGATTTGGGGTCATTGTCGGTATTCTATGTAGATTCTACAGGGACGTTCCCTACACTGTCATTATCGTAAGATGCGATTTTAATTATTGGTCTAGATTCTATATTCTAAAATTCTATACTCTATGCTCTAATAAGGAAGGGTAGTTCCGTCGTAGTTGAGGAATTGGCCGCTCTGTTCCTGGGTTGCATTGTCAACAAGCTTGAGGTACGCAGTGGCAGACTCCAACACGTTGATGGTTGGAATGAAGCCGCGCTCGACACCCTGCTTCTCCTTTTCGTCAATCAAACGGTTACCCAGGTCGGTAGTGACAACACCTGGGTGGATGGCAAGGGTGGTGTAGCCTTCTGGCTTGAGCTCGTTGGCAAGAGCAACGGTAATGAAGTTGATGGCAGCCTTGGTGACACCGTAAGCTGAAACAGCAAGGTTAACGTAACCACCGATAGAACCGACAATAGAGGAGGTCAGAATAATCTTCTTCTCCTTGCCCTTGTCAAGGAAGGCCTTGAGCACCTTGAGCACCTCAACGACACCAATGACATTGACCTCGTAGTGCTCCTCCCACTCCTTACGTGGGGCAAGCAGAACAGGGGTGAAAGCTGTGTCAATAGCGGCGTTGGCAATGAAAACGTCAATGCCCTCAGAGGCAGCAACGGTCTTCTCAAGCTGAGCACCCAGGGCATCAACGGAAGTCTGAACCTGCTGGTCCAGCTTGACAACCTCAAGACGTCCAGAAGACTCCTTGATGAGAGCCTGCAACTCAGTAGCAGCCTCTGGGTTACGAGCAGAGCCGACAACCTTGGTGCCGCTCTTGGCAAGGATGAGCTTGACAAGCTGAAGGCCAATGCCTCTGTTAACACCAGTGATAAAGTAGTTGACAGTCATTGTGAGAAGATGGAATTGAAAGATGGTAAAAATTGAAGGGCACTTGCACTCAATTTATATCGCACAGCCTTCGATAACTGTCGCGCAATTTCTTCCAATGTGTAAGCGGGAAATTTCGATAATTGCTTTTTCTTCCCGCTACTAGCACGAGCGGCACATGAAAATAAGCGGGAATTCCGGAAAGGCGCGGCATGATTAGAGAGCAAGGGAAGGTTCCAGGGGTGGCAAGTGGCAAGTGGCATTAGTGGGATACCGCGACCTGCATTGGTTTGTCAGTTCGGTTCGCCGACGCTCAGGCCGGATGATCCAGACCCCAGGGCATCTGTCATGTCAGGTCCAGAAGCTGCCACGGTCGGAAGCTGTCAGAAAAATCCAGAACAAGGAAGACTCAAGAAATGTCTCGTAAAAAATCACACGACAAGCTGTGATATGGAGCTCGCAATGCGTCCAATCTGACCACCTTCCTTAACGCAGCTATTAAGTCCCTTCGCGATACTGCCCGCATGGTTCCGCACCACTGCCTTCCTCGAGAGCACGTCCTCTGTCACCTTTGACGAAGCTGCGGCGGAAATGACTTGCAATGAAGTGAACGGCGCTGGTGCATCCGGGATCAGGAACTTGTTCGTAGTAGCGGCAAAAAGAGGAACGGTGTGGACCTCTTCCACTTGCAGCCCGCACTCCAACAGGGCCTTGAGACAATCCAGTTGACTCGCCCGGGTCTTTGTCGTATCCTTGTGAGCCAACACAGAAGAACTAAGCAGCACAGGGCCAGAAGACCAGCCCAGCAGAGACAAGAAACACTCGAGCGTCTTGACCCAGCACATTCTAACGATCTGTGCCTTGTAGTTTTTGAGCAACAAACTCACGTATGATGTCGAGTAGTTCCTAATCTCTGGCGAAATGTGTGTCATTGCAGAGTTAATGTAGAGCATAATGAAGGGAATGTGAGACTCTAAGGACGCATTTTGCATCAATGAATCCATCAGCTCATACACGAGCTTTCTGACATCTGAAGAATCGTCCAAAATCAACGGACTGAAGCCGTGTACCAGATCATTAACATTGCACTTGTCGAGGTTCTTTTTCAGCCATATCAAAGCTTCTTTTCGGGTGCTTGCTGAATAATGCTTCAGCAAAGAAACGTATCTTCTGGCCTCGTCAGCGTCACCTCTGTTCTTGCCAACGTTCTGGTTAGGCAGATGAATTGATTTGGCCACAAACGACGTATCTGTAAAGCCAGTAGCCTTAGTAGGCCCCTTACCGACCCTGAGCTTGGCCTTCTGAAAGTCCTTCTGCTTTTCCTTCTTTTTTTTACTTGAAGCCGACCCCATTTTGCAGTGTAGATGAGATTTGTCCAGCCCCAAAAAAAAATGTTTATCTAGAAATTTGATAAGATGTGGAGTAGAGAGTCGTTTTTGGGGTGTCAAATGGCTGACAAATAAAATGTCCCAGAAGTTGTTCAAGTTTCAGCGAACGGAGTAAGAGAATAGTACGAAATCCATTATCATCGTAAGCGTAGTTTACCTGGCCTACTTGTTGTACCACTGTGTGATGATGTGGGCGCGCGCGCCTGGTCAAAAGACCTTGGGGGACAGTAATTGAGGAAAAGTCTCAAGAGAAATGAAAATATTGAGAGTCTAAAGTAGCTAATAAATTCTACCACATTTCCACTTCGATTAAGCGTTTTCATTCTGTCGCTCCATAGCGGGACAGCTCTCCACGCCTGAGGTTTTCAGTGATAAAGTCCTCGAGAAAGTTGCAAACGTCCGACATTTGAAATGAGCCAACAAGACAAGTAAGAAGAAAAATAATATAAACAGCGGAGAGGCGTTGAAACTAACTCAGGGACCAGAAAGCACTGGCCGATTTGGCAGACTTGGCCACTCAGCAGGACCTGGTGGAACGGGATATCGCAGCATATGCTCACAAGCAACTGAAACCTGTGTTTGAGAAACGACGCGATGTGACCCGGGAAATGGAAGGATTTTGGGCAATGGTCATTGAAAAGTCAGGTCTGCTGGCCGACTGGATCATTGTCGAAGACATTGAGCTGCTAGACGCGCTCACAGACATTAATGTCGAATGGAACGACCCTGCAGAGCCACGCAACTTTGAAATCACTTTCGAGTTCAAGGAAAACAAATATATAGAGTCAACAAGGCTGACAAAGAGGTTTGTCGTCAAGAAGGTGGTTGGCGAAGGAGAAGCAGAGGTGTTTGCTTCCGAGCCGGTCGACATCAAGTGGAAGAAGGGCCCAGGCTCGAAACTCAAGTACAACCAGGACTCCTTTTTCAGGTGGTTGGACTACGTCGGTTCTGGTTCTGGTGATTTCAAAGATGGCGCTGAGATTGCCAACATCATTGCCGACGAGCTGTACCCGCATGCTATGAAGTTCTTCGTTGACGCTGTGGACATCTCGGACGATGAAATGGAAGCTGAATACGATTTGAGCGATGACGAAGAAGATGAACAGGGCGAGCCTGTCAAGTACGGTGTGAAACGACATGCTGTAGATGAAGCCGAGCCCCCTGCAAAACGACATGAAGAGTAGACACTATAAACAAGCTTTATATTCATCCCATCAGCATTAAAGGCCAGGATAAATTCAATTCCAAGGCAGAATGCCTAGAGATACACATAATGTCAACTATACTTTTCTCAATATAATGATCACCGCGCCAGTGGCCTAGCACTAATGACGCTCTTCGGCATCATCGTCATAGTCATCATCACCGACCATGAGATCATCCTCAACCTCAGCACCCCCTAGCAGGTCGTCGTCGTCATCATGAACAACTGGTTCATAGTTTCTGAACGAGTTTCTCGATGTGTATCTGTTTCTGCCGCCGGCTCTGTCGCGAATAAGGCCCACTATGCTTGCCACAGCGCTTGGAATCAAGGCGACAAATGCCACCACACTCGCCACAGCAATAAAGGCATATCTAACAACAGGAGATTGATCTTCGTCATCTTCGATTCCCAATCTGATCTGACCGTAACTCTTTTGGTAAGTGTCATAAGCAATGTAAGCAATGACAGCAACCATGAGCACTGGCAGGACAATTACCAAGAAGAGACCAGCTCCATGCAATCCGCCATGCTCATTCTTGTACTGATTTTCCCTGCCTGGGCAAGCGTGTGATACTACCTTATCAAGGATCTGTCCACCCTCGCAAGTAGAAATAGGAACTCGTCTATAACCAGTAGGTTCCCAATACTCAATGAGATCTGGATTCTCGGAGCACGCCAGAGAATGATCTGGTGGAGAATATCCTGGTACCAGCTTGCAAGTACCGTCTCTATCTCTTTCATAGTTGAAATCGCACTCATAATCCTGGCGGGTACACTCGCAGGTGCTTCTAACTTCGCCAACAACGGGATCTCTGCCAACGAAACAGTTTGCCTCGGGTATCTTTCTTGGATATTCTGTGACATGGCCAAAGAGACACTTGGATTCAGGGTGGGCTGGATGAACAGGGGTCCAGTATTCAAAATCCTTCTCATTACATTTACGGCTGGTAAGGGCCGTAAAGTCAACTTGAATGGTGAAGGACTTGCTACCCTTGTCTGAGGTAGGATGTCCAAAGAGCAAAAATCTTCTGGCAGTATCTGATGGAACAGTGCCAATATCATCAACCTTGACTTCCTCTTCACTGAATTTGTACTCAGTAAAGGTTCGGCCCTCATCAAGGGAATAGTAGAGCGTATTTGTAAAGTCACGACCATTGATAATGACAATAATAGAGCCTCTGTCACCAAATTCCCACATGTATGGTCCTTTCCTGATCTCTTCCCATGTCACACCACCATCACGAGTAAGGAATGTATCACTGTCGCCGTAAGCGGCAAGATTTTCACCAACATTGCCCACAGCAATCATGATTCCAATGGCACCTGGAGAGGAATAGGTATCCCTGAGGTCAGGTCGTTCAGTGTAACCGTGTAAATTCAATGAACATCTTTCCAGTAAACCCGAGCAAGAGTATGCATTACCGGCCGAGTCAGCCTGAGGAGGTGACAAGTAACCCCATTCACCACCATCATTGTGAGATGCAACGGTCTTAATTCTTTTCCTGGCACCCTTGGCAGCATCTTGAGGGTTGGCAACGATATTGGCGATCTGTACGCCTTCCAAACCCTGGGCTCGCTCAAAGTCAACGTATCCCTGCTCATCACGGTTAACGTCTGAAAGGGAAACGACGTAGTCGGTACCATTTGAGTTGGATTTGAGGATGGATCCATACTCAGAACCCCTTCTCGAGTTGACAGTGACATGCATGAAGATTGCCTTGGTGGACGAATCCAGAATAGTGTAGGCCGACTGGTGGTCAACTTTGAAGTTGGCAGGGAACTCCGCGTCTGCAAAGTTCACACCATCGACAGAAACATGGGCCTTGAGAGAACTAAACTTCTCGTCGGGTGTCTCCTGTTCAGTAGCAACCACTACAAAGCCTTGCTCGACAGCAAAATCCAAAACAGAATCGAAAGCGACAGTTTCAGTTTTGAAAAAGTCATACGAAGAGACCAACTGTTTCCTATCGATAACATCTGATTCAACCAAACGGTTACAAAGGGCAAGATCTGGATGATCTTCGATTTGGCCCCAAGCGCACTTTTCAGCCCCGTGTGTGAGCTGTTTCCAATCTCTGCCGGTGTTGGTAGTGTAGTAAACGACGGACTTGCAGTCGTCTGACAGACGACTCTTTTCACAGCCTTCTTCACCGTTCCAGATGATGTAATCGGGGTTCTTAAAGTTAAAAGCCATGACAGGAGCACCGAGATTGTTGACATCGGCCGGGGCCTTGAACGACTGGAAACTCTTACCTCTATCTTTTGTGTAGTAAACTGTCTGGGTTGGGGTCACGAAGAAGGCGTAGTCGTTGGCAAACAGGTGCGGAAAGGCCTCCGTAACCTCGCTGTCTTCGAGAATGGCTTCCCAATTTGCACCGTGGTCGTGCGTGAGATAGACCTCGGCGTTGCTGGTGGAAACAAAGACAGTTTCCTCATTGTCGGTGGAGCCGTTGAGATAAAAGTAATTGTCAATGACACCGTTAAAGTCGTGGCGAGTATCTACAATCTTGTCGCTGTCAGCGCACGAAACGAGGCCGAAAGACAGAGCAATAACCGCAGAGTAGAGCTGGTGGATGCAGCGCCTCATCTTTTGGTTTGTGAGAGCTACAATGTGTACAAAGGGAACAGTAACGAACTACTCGGAATCGACTGGGTGCTTGGCAGCAGTGGGGTGTGGCGTTTGAGGATTTAACCTGTTGCTGAGTGCAGGTGTTGAAACTGTGGAGATGCTGGGCGTCAGTGGTGAGTCGGCTCGTTGGGCACTCTAGTGGCGGGTTTCCAGCACGGGGCTTGCGTAGGTTTAGGCTTTGGGCTCTGGAGAGGAGTGGACTTTGGGAGTATCTACAAGAGCGATCGATTAGGAAGGTATATGGTGAAAAGTGACAGGTCATTTTTATTTTTAGATCAGTCTCTCGTCCTGCTTGCACTCTACTTCGCAATCTATACATTTCTGCCACTGCTATCGATAGCAAGGCTGTGCTAGCACCATAAATTTGATTCATTTGGACTGTTTTGGCCCTGTTAGTTTGAAGCAGACAGTGGGTTCATAACATACACTCGTGCTGCGTGTTTGCATACCAAATACCAGGATCTCAGTCAGTAGTCACATAGCATAAAAATCATCTATTGCTTCTACCAAAATGCCGATGGATCTGAACCTGAAGAAGTCCTGGCACACAGGCACCATCAAGAACCAGGAGGCCGTCTGGAAGAAGGAACGGCAGGCGCTCGACGAGCGCAAAAAGATCGCAGAGCGACGGAAGGAGATTCAAAAGCAGCAAGAAATAGAAGAACTGAATGCCCTGGCTGATCCTGAACACCGCAAAAAGAAGCGACTAGAATGGATGTATGCGAGCACTGGAGCTGCAGACAACAACGACAGCGAAGATTATCTGCTTGGAAAAAAGAGACTAGACACAAAATTGGCCTCCACAGAAGCCACCAAAACGAAACGATCGGCGGATACCATTACCTCCAAGTTTGCTCCTTCCAAAGCACTGCCTGATCAAAAGGATCAGATGCGAAAAGACAAGGACGATCCAATGGCGTTTCTCAAGGGAAGGAATGGCATGAAGATCAAGAAAAAGAAAGCTGCGAAGCAAGAAAAGTGATCTTACACCGCTGACTCCTCAAAACTAGACGCATTCAAGAGCTCTGTCGGAGACGCTGTCGCCGTCAGAACCTTCACTGGAGCTCTGCTTCCGTCCTTTGTAAAACCGCTCAAAGCTGCTCGAACAAGGTCAAGATTGGCCAACGGAACACGAATCCACAGCTCGTTCCCCTTCTCGTGCAGAATGTCTACGGGAACACCAGCACCGGCAATGCCGTTTAATCTAGATAGTGCATCTTTAATTTCAAGTATCCATCCAATTAGATCACTGCTTTGGTGAGCATCGCTCTTAATGTGCAGATACGCCCACTGTCTTGTGACCTTGAACATGATGAAGCCTTTCAAAATAGAAGAACAATATCTTTCAGTATCTGAAAACGGCAACTCTTTCGAGATTTTTAGTCACGTGAATTCCGGCAGGTACAACAGAAGCTACGTTATAGAGGCGATGTTTGAGATGAATGTCAATGCGATGTTGAGAGAAGATAGCTTGAGGCTATCTATCATTGAGGGCTCAAATTCTGCTATGAGAGGACGTTGTAAATCTGATCGACGGTGAAGTAAAAGAAGAACTCGGAAAAAGGTTGTTCGCTTTGTGAATGTAATGAGGCTCGTCGAGATGAGGAACTCTAAAAACCGTCTTCAATATTAGTGATTGCTCAAGCCAAGCGCTTTGTACATTTCTGTGATCGTCGCCTGGCATTACCACGGCTATGCTATTTACACTAAGCTACTGCTTAAATAAGGCTGAAAGGAACATAAACATCTTCAACCTTTCTGGTCTCTTCGTTCCATTGCTTGGAGATGCGACCCTTCTTCTCCTTTACCAGTCTCTCAACGTCCTCAGTACTGGAGGTTGCGCTAGCAGCGTACTGCTTCTTGAGAGCCAGCTTTTCAGAGCTGCTCAGCAGGTTCTCCGACTCGATAAGAGAAATGATCTCCTTTGTGGTAGATGGCTCGCTGGCGAGTTTGATGCTCAATGCGTCCAACTGGTTGGTGAGACTGTCCCTGGCTTTCTCAACGTCACCATGCGAGGTAAACTTGACCAGCTCAAGATCACCATTAAACATGGCAGAGGCATCCACCTTCTTGGCCAGAGCACGGTATCTGCTTTTGACGGTACCTGCCTCCTCGGCACTGAGATGACCAGCCTGCTCAGCAATGCCAAAATCAAGGATATTGTTTCGGTCAGTCAGACTAATGGATTCATGCAACGATCTGCCGCCCTTGACGAATCTGTGTACGGTTGTGAATCTCTCAGCTGCAGTCTCAAGCTCCTCTTCAGACAATTCCACGAGACCGCTCAAAATGCTCTTGAACTCCTCAGTCTTGGCATCTCTTCTTTCTTGCAGAGTTCTAATGTAATCGCCGTATGCCTCCTTGCTCATCCACTCCTTTCTAGAAGTTGCGCCCTCCTCTTTTTCTGCCTCAGCTTCGTTCTCAATGACTTGTCTTCCAAATCTTCGCATACGGGGCTCAAAATGAGGAGTTGGAAGTCTGGCGTCCTTCAAAAGAGCAATACCAGCAAACTTTCGCTTTGGATGGAACGGGTCCAGGTAGAATCTAACGTAACCTGGCTCTCTGGCGTAGATTGTATGATCTCTTCCGATTCCGGCGTTTTCGCCAGGGAAAAACAGAGTTCCTCTCTGTCGAACGAGGATCTCTCCGGTCTTTACAAACTGTCCTTCTCCCTTCTTTTGGCCCAGACGACGACCACGAGAGTCCTTGTTGTTGGTTCGGGAACCGGCCGCCTTCTTGGTAGCGAAACGAACAAACGACATGGGACCTAGGGCCGCCTGCGTTCGCAAGCTGCTGACAGCATTATACACAGACTGCGCGAAAACCATTCTTGTTCTAGTTCCCAGCGCTCGGTACTATATATTTCTGTTCTTGATTGGCTTTGAGCAAAAAGTTTCAACTTCGAGTAGCTTTTCAGCCGCACCATCTGGCAGAGACTTGAGAGCAGAGATAGATGAACCAAAAGTATATACTAACTAGCCCTGGATAAAATACAGATACTTTTTAATGCTAATGCTATTATACAATTCGCAACGCTGCTACTTGTCTTCGTCCTCATCATCGTCCAAGAGCTGGGCATAGTCCTCGGCAGAGGCAAAGGTGGGCAGCTCGCGGAGCTTTCTCCTCTTGGATCTCGCGTCGCCGTTGGTTTCACGAGAACGCTTCTTGGCAGGAACCTCTTCATCGCTGTCGAGCTCGCCTTCGTCGTCCTCAAGATCCAAAGCATCATCTTCTTCGTCTGCTTCGTCAATCTCTTCAACCTCATCACTTCCAAGTGCAAACTCTTTTTCCATTTCACGCTCCAAATCACTGTCAATCAAGTCACTGGCGCCTTCCATGTCTTCATCATCATCCTCTTCTTCTCCATCTTCGTCATCGCTGCTTCCTTCGCCAAGCTCATCACCAAGAGCCTTCAGATCATCAGAGTCCATGTCGTCACTGTCCAAGAAGTCACTGTCCTCGGCAATTTCTGGTCTTGATGAAACCAGAGAAGACCAAATATTATCTTCATCACCTTCAATGTCGGCATCCATCTCCTCATAATCATTATTAGCCTTACTGGCGACTTCCCTGTTTTTGAAGTATTCGTAGAAGAACTTCTCCGAAGGATCAATCTGATCAGCAGTCTTAGTCTTCCAATCAACGGCATTGAGTGGCTGCAAGTTGCTTTGTGACTTGGACACAGCGAACAGTCTGCCAGACGTGTCTGAACCGGCGAGAGGTTGCATGATACTGACACCCTTGGTGCCCACATTCTGCTTAGGGTTTCTGTAGATAAACTTGTCAAGGAAGTGAACAAGAGTGTGCAAGCTCATATCTGGCTTCGTCAGTCGCGAGTTGTTGTTAAGGCAACCCTCGGCATAGACCACAACAGTAGGATGGTAGTGGTTGAGCAGTGGGTAGATCTCCCAAAGTCTAGAATTGCCGGCGTTGGCAAAAAGGGGATCTCTCTTCTTGCCATCATAGTGATCTCCCTTTTCCTGCTCATCCGCAGCCATAAAAAGGCCTTTCAAGCCCTTGTTGTGCTTCTTGAGCTCTTCAATCAAATAAATAATAGCAGTAATGGGACCAACCTCAATCCAGTGGTCAGCAATCTGAACCATTCGCTTAATAAAGGCCTTGAGCCTCTCTTCATTCTTGTCTTCTCTGAGCGAGTTGTAGATAAGATTCAAGTAAAGACGCTGCTTGGAAGACGATGTCAGACGTGGATCAAGCAATGACTCGTACAAAGTTCTCAAAAATCTATCCTTGAGATTAGCTGAACGTTTCGAAATCTGGAACAGCAGGATCAATGCCTGAACGGACGTGTTGAAATTGGCAGAATGAGTGACTCTGTAGAGAGTATCAATATGTCCAGTAAGGACATCCTTGGGCATTCTGGAGAAGGGGTAAGCTCTATTAAGACCAGTCAAAATAGCAGAGATGAGCTTTTGTTCCTCTTCTTCCTTGACAGAATCGGCAGTCTTTGCCTTGACTCTGACACCACCCTTCTTTCCTCTACTCTCCTTGGCCTTCCATCTTGGCTTCTTGACCTTTTCTGGCTCCTCAACGGCCTTCTTGCGCGCATTCCACTCCGCCAAAAGCTGCTCAAACAGTGCCAAGTAGACATTCATGAGCTTGTTTGCGGTTTCAGTGTCTTTGCCCGAGAGGATTGTCTGATTCAAGGTGACAACTGAGTAATACCTGGAATGGTAGTCAGCCTTCTGCCTAAAAATGAGCTCAGAGATGGCCTCAGTGATGATTGCTTTCATGGAGGGATGAACCTGCTCAATTTGCAAAAGCAAATACGAAGCCTTTGAAGCCACCTTTTTATCAGAGTCACCCAACTTGTTAACACCAAGTCTGAGAACGTTAGCCTCTTGTTCTGGCTTGTCGCGCAACATCTCCAGGATGTAGCTGACAGCATTACTTCGGATAAATGTCACAGTGTCGTGAGACAGAACCTCAAGAATTTCAAGGAAAGAAAAGACATAGTTTTTGAGCCAATCTTCAAATGCCCAGAGGATGAGGTACTCATCAGGCACGTGCTGAGAAAGAGGCTGGTTCTTGAAGTACTTGAGCTTTCTGTCTGGCAAAACACCACCAATGAACAGATCCTTGATGGCAGCGACCGCCTGGATAGAATTCTCTCTAGATTTCTTCTTTGCCAGAGCAGCGAGACCTTGGAAATGCTGAATTGAGTGGAGTGGAGACTCCTGGATCAGCAAAGTATAGGCACTGACCTTATCATTCAGAGTACCGGAATGCAAAAGATTAGCAGTGAACTTTCTCTGAGAAGAAGACGAGCTGGACTCGTGAGAAAAGTCCTTGTTGACCTGCTGCAGGAGGGCATTTGCTCGGGTGTGGAGGGTGGCAACCTGCTCTTCCGTCACAGACGATTCACCGGGGTTGTAAGCAGGGAGCTTGATATTATACCAGTCAGATCTTGCCTGGACCTTTCCAGCGCTGAGCAACTGGTCTTCAATAGAGTCGAATCCAGACTTTTTCTCGTCCTTTCGGAACTCTCTTTCCGCGACTCTGGCAGCCTTCTTTTCCGCCTTTTTCTGGGCCTTCAACGCATTACGGTCCTGCTTCTTGGCTGTCTCCGGAGAAACTTCTTTCTTTTCTGTCCTCTCCTTCCTGTCCTTCTTCTCCTTTGGTTCCTTTGGCTCCTTACTACTCGACTTGACGGCACCGGACTCGAATCCCAAAGAATCCATAAAATTGCCCAGCTCTCCGGTCAAGCCTGCGTCGGCTTCAACGCCAATATCGAGCTCAGAGTCAGAGCCAGACTCCAGACCTTCAATCAGATCCAAGTCCTCGATATTTCCACCTACAGAAGAGACAAGCTCGGAAAGCTCGGAGTTTCTGGATTTGCTTTCTTTCGACTCTGGACGCTTTGGATACGAATTCTTTGAGCCTCTCGCATCTCTCTGCTCCTTGAAGCCCTTTCTCTGTCCGTTGGGGGCCCTGTCTCGATTCTCGCCCTTGAAACCTCTGGAATCCCTTTGATTTTTGGAGTTTTTGGGCTCCCTGGAATCCCGCGAGTTCTTCGCATTCTTCAAGCCCTTGCCCTTGCCAGAAGCCTCAAGATCAACCTTGTTCTTCTTGTCGGCAGGCTTCTCGCTCTTGGCCTGTTGTTTCTTCAGGTTCTCCGCCACGGTCTTGGACAGACTGCTGAAAGCGGATTCTGAAGGAACGCCGTCGTTGGCCATTTTTTGAAACTTTTCAAAAAAGAGTCGTGCTGATTTACAAACTCGTTCAAGTTTGTTTCTTCAACTGAGATGCACGTTTTTTACCCTGCTGTACGGCTTGTACGTTTGACTCAATTTTTTTTCAGACCCAAACTTTCCTGTGACGGTTTTATTCCCCAAAACGGCATGCATGTGCAAAGTCATCGACCAGTCTGGAGAAGCAAATAGATTATCAATGAAATAGATTATCCGCCCTGTATTTTTTGTGTAGAATATTAGATCTTGAGTTATGTACGTTCCTAGTCGTTTGCCCTCTTCGGCTCATGCTGGCTGCTCGCTCAGCACCTGCTCGATGCCATCCAACAGCTCGTCAATGTCTTCAAGCTTTACTCCACACGACAGCGACACTAGTCGTCTGTACTCGTTCATCTTCTCGCCCTGTCCTGCTGTAGCCCATAGATCTATCACCTGGTCAACAAGCTCCTTGCGTCCCCGTTGCAGAGACACCAGCTCTTCCGCAAGCGCCAGCCTGTCCTGTATCGTGTACTTGCCTGGTTGAGTTTCCAGCATCTGCTGGAGCTCATCCTGCACCTTGACCTCATTCTCTTGAACCAGGCTGGCGAGATCCCGTGCCTGCGTTCGCTCAACGAGCTTGCCAAGCTGTAGAGCACGAGCATTGACGGCTTCGTGCGACTGGCGCAGCTTTTGCGACACCTGTGGCTCGGGGCCAAGCTTTTCTTGTAATGCATTGATCGAGTCGGTTGTTGACTTTGTCTTCTGTTCAATATCGTGCAGAGCCTTTCTCACCTGCTCAATGTCAGTGTTGGTATCTTTGATCTGAGCATCGTACGACGCTGCGAGAGCCTCGAAGCAGGCCACGAGCTCGGGAGCGCGCTGCAGAGCCCGCCTGGCCACTGTCGAAGTATGTACGGCAACCACCGGAGCGCGATCTTCGTTTGGCACTATTGGTGTCGACGAAAGCAGTTTGCTGTGGTCGTACTGCGACGGAGACGAGCTTATTACCTGTCCTTCTCTCGCCCGTGTAGCCTCCATTTCATAAATATTGTCCTGGGCTGTGCGCCCTTCTCTGTTGCGGATCTCCAAGCTCGCATTGTACGCCACCAGCACGCGCACGAGCTTGCGAGCGCCATTCTTGGCAGCAATGTGAAGCGCCGTGTTGCCGTCGACATCCTGCTTGTTGATGAAGCTCAAAACCGTGGTCATTGGCTGCGACTCTGACAGCTTTGCCAGGATAATCTCGGCGTAGTATCTCGTTGCCGCAAACTTTGACCGCGACGTTGCAGTCAGCGCAATATGGTGCAAGATGGTTCGTTTCTGGTCGTCGACATTGAGAATTGTGTTGCGCAGCAAATCTACAACTTTGGGAAACGTTCGTCGGTCAAAGTTGTTTGTAAAGACAATTGAACGGATCAAAGGCGTTTGCTTCAGATTATTCAAAGCTGATAAATCGGCGCCGGAATTGAGCAGAAGCTCGATGATTTTAATGTGTCCCATTGCACACGCCCAGTGGAACGTTGTGTGGCCCTCGTCGTCGATAGGCTGGTTGATTTTGAAACCGATCGGCGGATGAACAATAAAGTCCGGAATCTGGTCCTCGTCGGGCGCCAGAAAATAGTCCAGCAGTTTGTTGGAGTACTCGATGGACATGGCGTCCTGGTCGTACTCCTCCGAGTATCTGCGGCGCACGTGAGACGGGTTGAGCGCGGCCTCAATGTCAGAGTCCGACATGAAGCGTTCGGATGGCGACGACGATCGCGACGAGACGCTTGCCGAATCTGCAGATGGCGACGACGGTGTGATGGACGGCCGCCTCCGCACTACCGGGATCTGATAACCGCTAAACGAATTGCTGTGCGCGTGGCCAGCCTGGTAATACTGCTGCTGGGCGTGGTGGTGGGCTGCATGATCCATGCTGTTGATTGAGGCACTGACAGAGGCCGCCATTGAGCCGCCAGATTTGGACGGCGGTCTGCCTCGCTTGCGTTTCACCGGTGGCTCGTCCACCAACGTCGACACCTTGCGCGCCCGCTTTGGGGAAGCCCCGGCCTTGTCGTTAGCTGCGGTAGCCGCGGCCCTGCTCTTGTTGGAGTGCTTTGGCGCCGGAGGAGGCGAGTTGTCCGAGGCTGTGAAGGAAAAGAGCGGCGCCAGAATGTCGGCCACCTTGTACTCTTCTGCGAGCTCTTTGGCGCGCTCCAGCGGGATCCACGTGCCCTGGTACTTGCCGTAGCCACCCTGCACCTTCTCGTGCGTACCCTGCTGGACCTCTCGTTCCAGGATTCTCGTTCTCTGTGGTTTCTCAAAGTCGGCAACCTTGAGAATGTGCGTGGCATTGACCCAGCCGTCCGAGACTCGGCGCATCACGGCGACTCCCTGAATAGGGAACTCGTAGACCGGCACGCCCGAGTACGTTGCCCCGTAAATCATAATGTATTAATTGTAATGTACCCCCGCCACGCTGCTTTGGTGCTGCTGCTGTGGTGCGATATCTGTGGTTGTTTTGGTTATTTGGTCGTCGCTGGGATGCCTCGCGCCAGCCTTCGAGGCGAACACAAGTGCGGCTGAAGCAGAGCTGGTGTTTCAGGTTTGTCCGTTGAGCGGGGCGTATCCGCGGTGGTCAATGGGTTTGTGCTAGTGGCTGTTAGAGTGTTTGTTTTGTCTAGTTTAGCTTTGTTTGTCTTTGTTTGTCGTTGTTGGTGTTTGTTCGTGTTGTTGGTGTCAAGTTGTGGTGATGCGGAGTAATTGAGTGTCAGGGCGCGGCCTGGTGGATCAGCGAATATGCAGGTGTAAATAGGGGCGAATTGAATGTAATTGGTGTGCAGTGAGAGTGCCATTCCTCCATCCCACATCGGCTGGTCTTAGATGCGTCTCGTCTATTCTCAAGATTCTTTGGTGCACTGATATGCTGGCTGTATGAATGGCATACGCCGTCATCCCCTGAACTCAGTCAATTTGAGTAGCGGTCAAGTTCAACAAGACAAAAAGGGCCAAGAAACAACTAGCACTCTAAAATCAACCAGCAGTTGCCTCTCAGACCCTTCTCAGTAGCCCTCTCTCCACGTACTTCCCTGCTCTACTACGTCGCTCTCACTCCTCTCGTCCCCAGACTCATCTCCTTACCCGGCGGTCACCATTTCACACTTCACCAACTCCACTCCATCAAAAACACTGCTAACAAAAGACTAAACTAATAATGGTTCTTCCCCTGGGTCTGCTGAACGCAGCTAAAACAAAAGAGCTCATCATCGAGCTGAAAAACGGTGACATCATTGCTGGCACAATGGTGAAGTGCGACTCGTTCATGAACATTCTGCTACAACCTGCCACCCTCAAGCCCCACGGCATCGAACAGGCCACAGAGTTTAGTGAGTTTTATGTCAAGGGTTCGCTCATCAAGCACGTCAAATTGGATCCAACTCTGATCTCTGAAATCAAGCAGAGCCAACAGCAGCACAGAAACGACAGAAAGTTCCAGAACGACAGACGGGACAACAACAGAGGACGAGGAGACTTTCAGAACCGCCGTGGACAAGGTTTCCAACATAGAGGCGGGTTCCGTGGCGGCCAAGGCCAGAGTCAGGGCCAGGGCCAGAGTCAGAGGGGAGGTCCTAGGAATTAGCCTGACATTTGGAAAACCCCCGTAAATACCCCACAGTCTGCATATTTATGATATTTATGACTGGTGCGTCGGTCATGTAGTGACTCCTCAGTGAAAACTCAACGACAAGTTTCCTCAAGAGGATGGCACCTTATATATTTTACGCTTTGCAAGTATTGCATTGGGCTTGTACGTATCTGCCTGTTGCGAAACAGAGAAGCAATTGACACTACCATTTACGACGAAATGAATATAATGTCTAGTAGATTTACCAGAGTTTTGACTCGATAATTGTAATGGCCGTAATGCTGCGAAGAAAAGTGATTGAAAATGTCAGCGGATGCAGCTGTAGAACATGCAGAAGGAATGTTCATTCTATCTCGTACAATGGGGCCCGAGCCTCTTTCGAACCATTCCAGCACTTCGAGCAATCCCTTCAGGACTAGCCACGCCTGCCCTTTATTCGATACCTGTTTGTTGGTAGCATACGGGGCCGCACTGAGAGCCGGGCATTGGCAGAGTTGCTCACGTCTCACGAGAAGCAACGGCTGCTACGAATGATGCTCGGCATTGGGATCAGTTTCCGCGTCTCCAGGTGATGCACCGGCTGTTGTTCAGGTGACCGCACAAAATTGTACTGATACATTTTGACATCGGGAACTTGAAAGTTTGGGTACAGACGACAAACTGAACGGGTAAAAGAGCTCAGCTCATCGGTTTAAGGTATTGTAGTTGTGCAAAACGGTGGCCTCTACCGGTATGGAGTGCCAGCTGGAGCTCCACCGGCACATTCCCAAGTTGGCAAGTACTATTTTGGGATGCTTAGCTAGAAAAATTTGATAGTATCCACGGCACTGCAGAATTCTACCAGAAAAACATCGGCTCTTGCGTCCATGTAACATTTGCATGACTATCAAATTCAGTTAATGGATCTTGGCCGAAACTGCCTCGTCCCCACGTCCAGAGCTGGCCAAGTTTCTTAGGCATGAAAATGTAAAAGGATGACTTGATTATAAAGTTCGGGAGGGGCGCTTCAACTCTGTAAAGAATATGGCCCACGTTAGCGGTAATATCTGAGAACATGCTCTTGGCTGTAAAAATTTAGTGGCAGCAAAGCTTTATAGCATGATCTTGGCCGTTTCTTGGCGGCCATAGTCTGTCAGAGGGACTTTCCAGAGTTTGGTGTATAAAAAACAGGCAAGGCACACATTCTTTAACCCGACATTGGCACCATTTACAGTTTACCAGGGACCTTTCAATGTCCAACAACAACTCTACCACTGCCACCGCCCCACACAATCCCACCAATGCTTCACACATATCATTAATTAAGAAGATCAGAGCCAACGTTGATGCAAAGAGCACATCGGAAGCTCTATCGATAGCAGCTGAACATGCTTTTGAAGAGAACCACAAGCATCACCTGCAACTTAGAAAGCAAAGCAATGGAAAACAAAGGGAATTCCTTGAAAAGATTTATCGCTTGGCTGATGATAAGTTCAAGTTGGCCCTGGACAGATATAACGATCATCCATGTGAAGCATGTGAGGTCGCCTTGTGCAATAGCAGATTCCTAGTTGCTTGTGAGAGAGAACGGGTACGCCAGCATGATATGCTCACGCAGCAAGCCATCCCTAGCGACGAAATTGTGTTCTGGAAGATGGAAGATCAGAGAAGCGAGCATATACGAGAAATTCGTGCAAAGTGGAGAGAGCTTGAAGAGAAAGCTCTTCTTGGCGACCAGAAGACTCAAGTTTGTCAACAGTCATCTGTAACGCTCTCAGACAGCGGTACTGTTGGTAAAGCTGATAATTCTGCTGTGAACGTAAAACAAGTTCAAGTTAGCACAATCATGGCTACTGATGAATCTTGCCCCGAATGCATCAGAGAAGGGCAAGATAACATGGCATCACTGGTCCTTGTTATGTCAGCTGAAATCGATGAACCGATTTCAGTGCTTGAGGAGGTTTCTCCAATAGTAGCACCAGGAAGGAGGGTACTGTACTGTGTTAACCCTGATTCGCCCTCATCCTTAGAGGGAAAGTTCACCCACCGTAAGTTTTGCCCTGCAAATAGGGTACCCTCTGCAACGCCTGGCTTCAAAAGTTCATTGTTGGATGCAAACGCTCTAGCTCCGCGTAACCCCGATTCGCCCAAATCACCAGAGGCAGACTTTGCCAATGTGTTTGGTACTGCTAAGAGGGTGCTTTATTGCACAAATCCTGATTCATCGTCACCCTCAGAGAGAAACTGCACGGATAAGTTTGGTACTGCGAAGAGAGCACTTTCCACAACGCGTGTCGTTGTGAGCGTCGGTGGTGACGACCACAAGGAACTGCCGACACCGACATTGCAAGGACTGGAGATGCACTGCCAGTCCCTCCCAATCCTAGGTCAGTTAAAAGCAGGTCATCGCAGCGCTTGTGGTGACCGCGCGCAGGTTGTCGAAAAATTGGTAGCGGCCGATGTTCGGCAGCGGAAGGAAGAGGAGACACCTAGTGCATCTTTCAAAGAATCCATACATGGTGAGAAAACAACTGTTAGTATCAGGACCCGATGCCAGCAGTGGTTGTCTCGCCTGCTTTGCAATCTCAGGCATTCACTCAAGAAGGTATGCCATGTCTTTGGTGGCTAGGAGATTCATGAATGCAATTCTCGACAAACATAACTGAAAAGCCTAAAAAGTGGCATTACCTACTGCGCGTCACATTGTCGCTTTAAAGACTTTATTTCTTATTTATTCATAATGATTCTAGTTCAATACAAGGGTATAAATTAGACAGCGTTCTGCGGGAAGGCAGTGTGACCTACCGATACGAAGCTATCACATTATAAAAGACAATTGGTAAAGATTTGCTCTTCTTTCAGTAAGGTTTCGCAGACAGTAGCCCGCTTCGGAGAGCTTGTCCTCTCTGTTTCTGTTGTCTCATGGCAAGCTCATTCTCACCTTGTATTAGGCCTGGCAGGGAAAGCAAGGAAATTGCGAAACTAATAACTTCCACTTCCCTGTCAGCAAGATGTAAAGTCGTTCTTCGAAAACCTACATTTTCAACACTCAACTCCGCATCTTCAAGCACCTTCCTATTTAGGCTGCTTACCAAACAGCCGTGCAAATATCCAGACGCACCATAATCTTCCAGGCGTTGACAGTCAAGGCAGAACGATACAACAAGGCCAAAATAATCCAAACGCAGCAGGAAACAATATCATAGTCAGCTAGTAGCTAGGAACAACTAGCGCTTACTTCTTGCTTCTCGTACCGCTCTTGCAAAGGCTGTTTGTGCGGGCCTCACTGGATCATAAACAGTAAACAACTGCAGATCGACGACTTCTGTTTTAAAAAGGATCTAGTCGTTCTCTTTATCCAAACCCCGTGTTAGTCACGTCAAAATAAGCGTCGTTTTATCGTGTCTGGAATGGAAGTTCTTAAAGCTCAGGCCTGGCAAGCCTTAGATTTTGACCTTCTGCCGACAGCTGAATTCACATGTGAACGATGGATTGCCATGGATTCGTCTAACGACGATGCTCGCCACGCGTACGCTCTTACTCTTTATCGTCAAGGGCGCTACAAGGCGTGTTATGCATCAGCCATTGGCCGCCAGCACACTGGCTGCATCTATGTCTTTGCTCTGGCATGTCTGAAGCTTCGCAAATACCAAGAAGGAATTAACGCTATTGTGCACACTGGACCGCTATGGCAAAAACAAGATCTGCCTATTGGGCTGAATTCTGCAGAACTAAGTACGCGACGATTCTTGCCGACAGCTGCTGTAATGTTGAGTATTCTTGGCAAACTTCAGCAGGCCGAAGGTGAGAAGAGGGCAGCTGTGATATCGTATGCGCAGTCTGCTCAGAAAGAACCGTTCCTTTGGGAGTCTGTAGATGGGCTGTGCAAGCTCGGGGTTAAGGTCAAGACGAAAAATCTTTTTGAACCATACATGAAACTGCAAAGCAATAACTCCGACTCCTCTTTCACGGCCCCTCATTCTACTCCAATCTCCAAGGAGGACCCCTTTACCCATCATATCTCCAAGTTGTCGGAAGTAACATCCACCCCGCTGTCACTTGGCACAAACAGAGATAACTCAAATACCCCGAGAGAAAGAAGAGTATTTGGCTCGGGACTGCTACCGCCTCAGGCCCCTCAAAAAAGGCTACTGCCGAGGCAAAAGCGTACGGGTCTCAAGGTACCTATGAGAGCTCTAGCCAGCTCCCTTGACAACTCTACTCCAATTGGCGCCTCAAGAGACGATCCAGCTGTCACCCCTTCTGCTAGCCGCTGGCTGGATAGCAGTGCATTGAGTTTCACACAAGGTCAATCTATGGACAAGCTGGATGCTATTATCAAAGTGTATCGCCGTTTGATCCACGCTAACCTCTTGATGTTCCGCTACGAAACTAAATCGGCCATCACTTTCCTGAATTCTCTTGAACCCCAGCAGAGTAACACACCCTGGGTTCTCAGTAAGCTTGGAAGAGCCTATTTTGAAGTAGTTGACTACGACAATTCAGAAAAATCCTTCAAACAACTGCGGGAACTGGATAGATTTAGAACTGAGGATATGGAATATTACTCAACATTGCTGTGGCATTTGAGAAAAGAGACAGAACTTGGGTTCCTCTGTTATGAACTACTAGACATTGACCGTTCTTCTCCTCAGGCCTGGTGTGCATTGGGTAATTGCATGTCTCTTCAAAAGGATACCGACAAGGCAGTTGAATGCTTTGAGAGGGCTATATTTTTGGCTCCAGATGAGCCCTATGCATATACTTTGATGGCGCATGAACATGTCGCTAGTGAGTCTTATGACAAGGCGCAACGTGCATTCCGCCAAGCCATTGAAATGGACCACAGGCATTATAATGCTTGGTATGGACTTGGAATGGTTTACTCCAGACAGGGAGACGTGGAGAACGCCAACTTGCATTTCAAGCATGCACATTCTATTAATCCTAATAACGCAATTTTGCTTTGCTGTGTGGGAATGATGGCCGAGGAACAAGAAAGATGGGACGAGGCTTTCAAGTACTACAGGCAAGCTTGCAAGATTCAACCAAAATCGGCTCTATCTCATTTTAAGCTTGTTCGTATACTGTTGACACAGAGGAAGTTTGATGAAGCTCTTCGCCACTTTGACGTACTGAAACGACTAGCTCCTAATGAAGCGATGGTACATTTCATCCTTGGCAGAGTGCATGCAGAACTGAACAACAGAGCCGCAGCTATTCAATACTATACAGTTGCGCTTCAACTCGATCCCCGTGGCTCTCATCTCGTCAGAGACGAGCTGGAGAAGATTGCAGAGAGACGGTACGACTGGGAGTGATGATTGTAATAAGCGCGTATATAGATCTATCGACGGCAAAATGCATAAAACAGACTAAACACCTATAGAGCCGCGCTCCCCAGAATAATAAATATCATTTAGCATTCTTCACCTCGTTTGCTAATAGTTCAACCTCAGCAAAGAAGGCGTAGTTTTGCTTGCCCAGAGTGCTCTGCTGCCATGATCCATCACCAACATCGTCAATAAAGTAAATGACACCTTTGAATTGATCAATTTTAGCGTTGAGACGTTTCTGTAGAACCATCTTTGTAGTATAATTAAGAGCCTGCGCCGGAGGCAGTCCAACCAGTTTACCCAGCTGGTCAATGGTGATATTGTCGTATACCCGGGAAAGAGACATGACATTATGATCGACAACAGCTCTTGAAAGAACTGTTGAGTCTGAGGTGGTGGTCTTCTGGTGATCATCAAGAGAGGACTCCAACAGGCACACGTCTTCGGAGTCCAGGATATGATACTTGGCGACTTTGACGAGGATACCATGCAAATGAGACTCTTTGGAGCGATCATCAGAAATTAGCTGATTTAGGAGCTGCAGTCTGTGGGGTCCAGCTGGTTCAAGAATTGCACACAGCACTGATCTCTGAAGACACTCAGCCTGCAGTTCCGGCGCTACTCCAGAGTCCTGAGCCAGTTTATAATAAAGAGAAGAGGCATCGGCAAATCTGCCCGTGAAATCAAATACTCTGGCTGTGCACAACTGAAACCTAAAAGCGTCTTGCTTATCGCTACCTCCTCTCGTTTGTAGCAACGAGGCTCTCGACAAGAGAGTGTCTGCCTCAGCAAACATCTTAGCCTTCAATAAATAATCCACTCCTTGCAGCATCAAGTTGAATTTGATGCCATCGCTCAACGAACGTTCCGACGCAATTGCCCGCTGCAAGCAACGCGCTGCTTCGGCATACTCGCCATGAACATTGGCGTAAATCTCGGCCAGGCGGAGGCAAACTTGGACATGGAGTTGGCCTATAGAATTGGAGGCAGAATCCATCACATTCTCTAGTTCCTTCAACCAGCTTTCCTCAAAGGATTTGTTCTTTACTGAACCTAAAAAGTATTCTACAGCTTCAGTTACCGCAGAACGGCCGACACCTTGCTGACCAAGCGAGTAGATGGAGTTTCCAACTATCGACAAAGCATCTTGTTTGTCATTTGCATTAAACTCCAGTTTTTTGAGCGCTGTTAACGAGTCACTACTCATAATGTGATGGGTCGTTTTGGGGCAGCAACGTGAATTTTGGGGGGCACACTATAAGCTATGATCCAGCCATAAAACAAGCGAATGTAAAACAAATCATACCATTCATAAATTAACTAATCACAGCGCATGTATTTTCCATTCACCATTAGTAGATTAGTTATTCCTAAATAAATATAGCCTTTAAATATGCTGAAGCTCCACAGCCCCATTGCTAGAAGCCGTCAGCTTCAGACCGGCGGTTTTGCTCGACAGCTGCTTGAAGTCATAGTCGTTTGGGCCAGCAGCAGCTCTCAATGATGACGAATTGGTGGCTGACGAGTCGGTCTTTTCTGATCTCAAAGACAAGGCAGACGGGGACTCAGGAGTCGACGCTCCTTCCCCCGGATAGTGCTGATGACCATTCAAGACAACCTTCTTGCCCATGTCTTCTTGGCGGCTAGCTTCCGCATAGCTCATGCCTGGCATTTGAGGTCGGTACTGTTGCATACCACCGGCAATCATCTGCTGACGCAAATCTTCCTCGCGAGCGCGGGCTTCGGCAAACAACTCCTGCGCCTTTTGCAGAGACAGTGTTGGCGTGGCACAGGAGGAAACAACTGGCTGCGAATCATCACGATCAATTGTAGCCTTCATAAGTGCAGCCATCCAGGCACGCATTTGCTCGCGGGTGTCGACACAGAAGTAGTGGACCTTTTGTGCAGTGAAAGTGACAGACTTTTTGGAACCGGGCGCTGGAGGAACAAGCTTGAAACAGTGGCGTCCAGCACCCACTGATGCAGCGTAGATCGATACTAGCTTGTCTTCGCTGTCCTGATTCGCAGGGAGCACTCTGTGCGCAGTGATATCAATCAAGCCCTTCTCCTTCTTGTCATCGTGAGACGCAAAGTACGACAAACGTGTACCATGAAGGGTAAAGTACCGGGCCTTGAAGACACCCATGGCACCACGCTTTTGCATCCAGCCATAGAAGTGAGCACTTTGCTCTGCCTGCACAGCAGACACTGGTTGCAAACCTTCCTTGAAGGCAGTGGTTGCCTGCTTCTTTTTTCTCGCAGCCATGGTAGCCTGCGATGACACTTGTCGGAGCGTCTTAAACTTGCCCAGTGGCGCAGAGCCACTTCTCTTGGGGGATGTAATGTTGGCCGCCGGCGTTTTGGCAGCAGTCGGATCCGTACCAATTCTCTTCTCATTAGGGCCAATATTCTGCCTTGGAGTGGTGGCCGGGTTATTCGACGTATGCGACATTTGCTTGACGGGAGAAGCACTAAAGTCGGAGGATCCATCATATTCATCCAACTGGCCGACAGGGTCACCGTAAGACGACTGCGACAGACCACGATTGTGATGAGCAGTTGGTTGTTCGACGCCAATTTGACTCAGTCTGCGCAAATAACCAAGATCACCAAAGGCAATGCTAGAGGAAGAACGAGCATGTCTAGTCTGGCCATAAGTGGGGCCAATAGGGCTCGAATTACTCTTGATTGTATCGTGGGACTCTTGTCTTCGGTGATTGGAAACCAAATCAACGACAGACGAGGTTCTCGACTTGATGGACGCCTGGCCAAACGACAAACTTTTGCGATGGTGTGAAGCAGAGTTTTCGCTCCTTACCGGATAGGTATAATTATTGTCAAAAGAGGCCTTTGAGGACTGCCTGCGGTGGCTCTTTGAGGTTGGCTGCTTCTTGCTCGTGGGTGGAGCCATTGGCGAGCCGAGGCCGCCCAGAGATGGTTGTTGCTGAGGATTCTGGGCTTTGTAAACCTGCTGAGGCGCTTCTTTTGCTGGTGGCGCTGGGGGACGCTGGTTGTTGGTGGCACTCGGCGGGTTAGCGTAGGCCGAAGGCTCGGAAGCAAAGTTTTTAAGCGCGTTTGAGGCAACAAGCGAGTGTCTCTTTGCTGACGCTGGCACAGGTGCCTTTGCGCCGCGGATCACCGAGTTTAGGTACTTGATATCTTTTGAAAGCTCGAATCTGGTGCCAAAGGAGGTAATGTCAATTTCCTTGAGGTACGCCAGATCAAGTTCGAGCAAGATGGAGCCTGTAATGTTGTGAATGACAAACTGCTGGGCAACCTTCTTGTCGTAGCCACGGACTTCAAAGTACTGGCAGACCTCGTCGGGCGTCCAGTTAGTGACGTTTGCCAGATCGGGCGCGCTGGAGTAGGAACTGTTGATTTCATTGATAGCTGCATCGATGTCGACAATCGTGTCGGTGACACCCGGGCTGAAGGGTGGCGCGTTCTGGGGCGAGTTTGAGTTTGGAGTCGCCGCCAAGACCGATTGGCTCTGCGGTTGTTGCTGTGGTCCTGCTGAGGAAGCCACGACGGGCGATGGGGCCAGCGAGGGGGAGCCGTTGACTGGCACAGGTCCGCCAATCACTGGGGACGTGCCAGGCGATGAGCCTGGTGCAAAACTGCCAACACTGGGAGGTGCACCGGTCTGTGCCTTGCCAGACAAAAAGCCCAGCTCCTTGGTGAAGACCTTTGGGAAGAGGCCGGCCTGCCGTGTCCTCAAGTTGCGCCCAATGAACCAGCCGTCACCAAAGGCCTTGTCTGTTTCAATCACCTGGATCTGATCGCCCTTTGCTAGCGTGAGCTCGTCATCATAACGGCTCTTAAAGTCGTGGATGCACTGAAGATACTGCACCTCGTCCATCTGGAGCGCGTGTGACGTGGAGGAAAGTGGTAAAACGAGACAGAGGAAATCAAGAAACTATAAATAAACCAAGAATTTAGAAGTGGTGGCCGTGGTTGTGCCAAAGTGTGCGGTTTTGTGAAGGGAAAGTGACTCAAGAGACGTGAGGTTTTCGAGCGCAGGATTTGGAAATTTGGATTTGAGAAAAAAAGGAAGTCTGCGGGCGGTGGGAGACCAACGAGGTTTTTGACGTGTGTTGGCTCTTGTGGGACAAAGTGTCGTTTGAGTGATTAGATGAGCCAGGGCTGGGCGGAAGGTGGTGTGAGGAAGGTTGGACAGAGCAAGGATTTTCCACGCCTCAAAAAGTAGAAAAGTCGTTGTTTACTGGTCGTGCCCTGAAGTACATTCCAGTGGGCTGTTTGAGGGCGACAGGCTGAAACTTGATGGTGTGGGCTTCAGCTGATCAATGAGGAAGAGGCAGGCCGGTTGCGGTAATGCCCTGTGCGGACATGAAACAGCCTTACCTGGAGGGCGTTGTGTTTGAAATCGACGGCAGAGAATCGATGGGCGATGAGCGACGAGAAATTTGTTCTTGGCAAGAACTTTGTGCTCAGAATTTGTTTGATTAGCCTCGGCCGCGAAGCAAATGAGCCAAGGGGCACAGTCCTCTCGCGCAGCCAGCGCGCTGTGCTGCATAGCCTCTACAGGGCTGCACGCTAGTGGCACACCTGGTGAAGTACTGGCTCCTAGTGGCACATGCAACCGCCCTACAGGGCAAACTTTATCGCGTGCTCTGCCGAGCACAAGGAACTTGGCTGAGGCAGCTCAGCGGCATCTCAACAGGCGCGTACCCGGGCCTCATTTGTTGTGGTTACGAAGACGCTCGTATTGTCAGAATACGACTTTTGAGCTGGCCCCAGCCGGCCAGCACCAATGTAGCGGCCGCAAAACACGCCCTTGCTGCTGTTGCAGCGACCCCTGCCCTCCCACGCGACTAAGGGCCCTGGTCCTCGGTGTCTGCGTGGTGGCATGGTTCATCCTGCACAGCCGCACGATACATGACATGCATGAACAAACGCCGGGCCGCTGGATCGGGCAGTGTCTAGTATTAACAAAATCTACTCAATATTGATCAGAGAGCTTGTGAAACAGACAATGTTTCTGAGAGCTATCTCTCATTCTAGCTTCCTCTACCCCACACTTTAAAACGCCCCATCTTTACACCCTAGTGCCTCGGGTAAACTGACTAGTTGTAAGGGTCTGGGGTAGCCAGGAAAAAAATAACGTCAACCATAATCGACAGTATAATTGCCTATTTAGTAAATCCTATCGCCTAGTACTTAATCAACAGCTTGCCGTGATTCTTGCTTCTGAACAGATCCAAAAAGGCCTCCTCGGACTGCTCAAGGCCGTCTCTAATGTCGTACTCGTCAACCAGCTTGCCTTCCTTGAACAACTTGGTGGTGAGCTCGTAGAACGCAGGCAGATCCTTCAAGTAGTTGCTGACAATGAAACCCTGCACAGTCAGCGACTTCTTGACAATGTTGCCAAAGTTCTTGTAGGCGTAGGGCTGGGTCGCGTTGTAGGTCGAAATGAGTCCGACAATGATGACCTTGCCAAAGAACTTGATGTGGTCAAGCGCAGCGTCGAGAGTCTCACCGCCGACCAAATCAATAAAGAGATCAATGCCCTCAGGAGCCGCTTTGGTGAGCTCCTCGTCAACACTCTGAGTGTTATAATTGATGGTGTGCTGCACACCAGCCTTCTTGAGCAGGTCAATCTTGGCCTGAGAAGAGGCAGAGCCAATGACGGTAGCACCGGCATTGACAGCGTACTGGGCAGCAAGCAGGCCACTGGCGCCGGCAGCACCGGAAATGAAAATGGTCTGGCCCTTCTTTGCCTGGCCCAGAGTAATGGCCGCAGTGTAGCCAGTCAAACCGGTCGAACCAAAGGTGCCAAGGTAGGCATAATCTGGGATCTGAGCAGCAGGGAACTTTCTGAGGGCAGTAGCCAGCTTGTCGGCAGGAACCTCAACGTACTCCTGAATATACTGGTCGTTGAGCAGAACTTTGTCGCCAACAGCAAACTCCTCAGAGTCGCTCTCCTGGATGACTCCGGTTGATCTGCCAGTCAATGGCTTGCCAGGGACAAAGGCGCTGCTGTATGAGGTCTCGTCAGCAGGGCGGAAGCGACCACGGTAGTAAGGATCGAGCGACGAGTAGGTCAGCTTGACAATGACTCCCTTAGCAGGAAGCTTCACGTCGTAGGCGTGCTTTTCAAACTTGTAGTGCTCGCCGGGAACGGGAGCGCCAGAGGCAATTGGCTTGAGGTAGAGGAGTCTGTTATTGGAGGACATTTGGGGAATGGTTTACAAAAAAAAATGGGCGCAGCGCTCTGTATTTATACACGCTCCCGTATGCATTTTCAGCATAGTGTCCACCTTGCCTATTTTGACACCTCTGGGGCGGGGTATTTTCCGATAGAACACAAAGGAATCACCGAAGACAGCGACAGGTCTGAGGCAAGATGGGATCAACGGTCAATGGAATAGCGTCTATTCAGGGATTGTTTTCGCTAGTTGGATTTTATAAAACGATTCGAGTTTGAACAACCTTCTCGCGAGTCGCTTTGGCGATTCTGCAGTGGCGCTTTCGTATTACGTGATTTTGCACCTTGCCCCTGGGTGCTTAGACCTGACGCGGGCCGCAGAATGTTCGACTCCGTCCATCTCCGTCAAGGGCCGTGCCAGAAATAGTTAGTGTGCATCGTTTGGCTTCGCCGTGCTCTCGGATGGCCAATTCGTATGCATGAGTTTTTCCGTCCGCTGAATAAGCACGGGCAAACTATATGCAAGGCGAAAAAACGGCGTTTACCTAATTCCGCCCTATTTCCGACCCTCGGTAACTGCTTGGCACTCACAAACAGTACAGTATTCAAAATAGTAAAGTAGTCAAAATACAATCCATTGCTCGCCCTTGGTATCCCTGGCTGTGTAGTTGTCGTGCGGACTCCATATCTCATCGCCCTTCTCGTATTTCGTGACGGGCAAGTCGTATGGAACAGCTAGACCAATGTCCGGCCCGGCACCTTTGAAACCGTCGTGAAATGGTCCTGATATAAGTACTCCGCATTCGTAGGATTGAACAACACCAGTTCCCTTCTTTGTCTGGTTTCCCCAAGCTTGTTTGCTGAGGTTCGCGGACGTCAGCAGCAGCCAGTTGATGCGTCCCTTCTCGTAGTTCATGTAGGTTTTAATATGTGGCATGCAGTTGGTACGACCGGAGCTGTCTGCTTTCCACTTGCAAAGATACTTTTTGAGGTACTCCAGTTGCTTCAATTGAGGCTCAGTTTGCTTTCTGAAATGTAGAGAAACACCCGCATCGTACCCGTCATAGCCTTGCCGTACTTCGTCTACTGTTGGAAACACAATTCTGAGAGCGCTAACAGGAGAACCTACTGATTTGCCCTCCAATGCGAGGTGAAACGGCCGCAGGTAGGCCTCTTCGGTAACCCCAAGACTAGCAATCGACGATATCTGAACAATCGTCTCACTGTCTTTGGAGACGGGAAATTTAGAGAGTGCTGCTCGCAGCTTGTTAAATGCACGGTCGCTACCGCTCCCATCTCCAGGAATTGAGGGTATCAGAGTCACATCCTTGGTCGAGGTAAAGTCATACTGCTCCAACAGCCGATACAATATCCTAGTAGACGGGAGCTCATATGACTTGATGTAATTGATAAAGTCTGCTTTAAATGGGGTGCCGCCAGAACCTTTTGGCAAACGTTCCGACATCCAAACACCCTGCGTCTTGTTGCGCCAGTCCATCTCAATCATGTTTGACGTGTGTATGACAATCTGCACCGTGTCGTCAGAGAACTTTAGGACCATGACTTTGGAATGATGTGTGCCATATGGATAACGAATAAAGACTGTTTCGGTCGTCACTCCATACTTCACCCCGGCCTCTTTCCACTCGTGCCTTTCGTTTGAATCCCTGGAGCCCTTTACAAAGTAACAGGTGGTACGCTCAAAATCTGCCAAGTGATCCAGGACAAAAGGAATGTCAATCATGAAATTGAACTGCCACATGCTCACCAAATCTTTCGCACCGATAATATCTCGCAAACCGACAGTTCCAAAGTTCTCCGGCGAATCTCGGGCTCGCGTCAACCGGAAAGGCGAGTCCAGGATGTCCGGGATGAACGACTCATCTCCTGTCAAGTCGACCTGTTCAGGAGCATCTACTCTACGCTTTTTCAGCTCGCGTTCTTCAACGTCAGACATATATGCCAGAATAGGCATGATCGAAACACCCATCCTCATTAGCAACTCTCTGTAGCAACCCAGCACGACCAGAACCAACAACAAAAACAGAGAATGAGTATAGCACCATATTACACGTCGTTTGAGACAATGATGGAGACGCCGTTGCCGGCCGCAGTGTTTGCTGGCAGTTGTAAGTACACTCTACGTATGGGGAAATGAAACAACTAGACTAACTTGCAGTATTCGCATCGGGATTGCTGAAAGGATCGCGGTCGATTCCTCGTCTGCCCTCAGCGCTTGGATTTGGAGGTACAGCAGCGCTCGGCGCCTACATCATCTACGACGGCGACGTTCTCAATGGCGCCGGCTTCACTTCAGGTAAGTATATTATGTGCAGATAATACTGTGAAAGACTCGCTAACCAGACAGCTTGGAGCACACTGTACTTGCTCGTAAACGGACGTCCGTCTTTCAAGACGCTACGCCCTCTACCAGTCCTGCTCACCGGTATGGCCTTGACCAATGCCGTTGGATACGGAAAGACCTTCTTTTTCCCGAGAAAAGGACTGCCTACACCGCAGCCCAACCTCTAAGCCGAGGCACTGACTCACCACCGGCGGAGCGCCGAGTCGGGAGAACGGAACAATCAAGTTTAGGAGCTACAACCGTGACAGTAGAGGGCAGATCTACTAAACTTTCCTATATATAGCTGTTCTGAACCAGTCTATAATCCCATCTATTTTTACTGTATAACAATGCTGCCCGTTGTTCTGGAAACACAGCCATACCTCAAGCCATACATTGAGTCTGGCAAATACACAAGGTCGTATCCGTACGAAGATGTCGAGCGCGGCGAGTACTCGCTGACCGCCGGTATTCTCCGAGGAACCGATCTGATCCAGGAATCTCCGGTCATGTTTATGCTGAACCGCGACGACATTGACAAGGAGGGCCAGTGCGATCTGGTTGTGGCTTATCATCTTGGAAGCCGTCTGTGTGGACATAAGGGAATCATCCATGGTGGAATGATTGCGACTCTTTTGGACGAAATTTTGTGCCGCTGTGCCTTCACCATTCTGCCCCATCGCATCGGTGTTACTGCATCTCTTGATCTGCAGTACTTGGCACCAACTTACGCCGAGAAGGTGGTTTATGTCCGAGCGCAGACCACCAAACTGGACGGACGTAAATGCTGGGTCGAAGGAAAGGTCGTTACCGTTGACGAAGAGGGTGTTGAGACAGTGACTGCGTCAGCTAAAGCATTGATTGTCGAACCTCGCTGGGCCGCCAAGTTGGCACATCCAAAGACTGTCACCGAGACCAATGGAGATGTTGCAACCAATGGAGACGTCCACGACCAGGTCCACGCTTAAATATTGCATTCCCTTTATTAATAATTATAGTTCATTAAAGCTTCATTAGTAGCTTGGTTAAAAAAATAGACAGTTTATGCCTTATAAATAGGCGCCTCTTCGTTACGCTCATCTTCGTCAACAGCAATACTGCTTGATGGTCCTGCGATAGCTTCATATGTAGGCAGCGTTTCATCGTCGCCCTGGCTCTGTCCCTTGATACCAGAAGTAATTTCGACCGGAGAGCTGAGCAAGCAGAACTGGTCATTTGCACCGCTACCGTCCAGGCCAAATCCGCCAATGACTTCCAAAGTGTAGCGGCGCTGGATGCAGCAGGTAGAGAATGTTGGTACAGTGTTTGGATTCAGAGAGATCGGCTGACTTTCAAGAGGAATGTCGACTGTTGAAGATTTACCGGTTCTCTTTTCGGCCAGGTCTCTTAATTGCAGGTTAGCACGCACTTCCCACTTTGCGATTTTCTCCTTGTTTTCTGAGCTGCGCTCGCTGCGACGGGCCTTTACTACCGTTGTGGAAACGAGATAGGCGGTGATGCTGTTCAAATAAACGTTGTGGAACTCTTCTGGAATAGAGCTCTTTTCGAGGCGAACCAATAATTTATACGGAATGTTACGGTCAGCAGCGTTGAGCTTGCCGCCGTTCTCCAGGCGCATTTCAAACGTAAGTGGAAGACGCAACCCAGACGGTTGTAGACCAAATGCAGACATAATGTTGCGCAGAATGGAGCTACTAGGAGGCACCTGATCCTTATCGTGGTACTCCAGGAGCAGTCTGCGGCGAGCAAAGAGAGTACGGTCATAGTCACTGTGCAGCTGGGCAGGAGGCTCTACGGGAAGAAATGTCAAAGGTATATGTTCTTTCGGGTTGCGCCGTAGCATTGATGTGCGATGGGCAATGGCAACCAGCGAGTACGAGACCGATGCTTCTCCTCCCTTCTTGTCCTCCATGGACGGCGGCAGAGGACCCTCAGTGTGAAAACCGTCGTCATAGACATAACTAGTACCAAACCACTTTCCAGATTCACGTTCCTGTCTCAGACACGATGCTTGATAAGGAAACACCACCTTGAACGGCCATTCGTGCGTTCCCTTGGGCAGTGTCACTGAGGAATCGACCTGGTCTCGGATGCTCTTTGGAGGGAACACAACCACGTTCTTGTAGAGGAAACGATGCAACTCCTCCAAAGTTTTAGAAGACGACTGAATTCTATTTCCGTTCGCGTCGTTTGTGCACTTACGGCAGCCATTCGCATCGCAGGAATGAGCTTCAACTTGGCACACGGACTTGGCAACTCCTTGCAGCGACAAGGAGACTCTCGACAAGGAGATTTCGCTATCAGCGACTAGCGTGACAGTTCCTCTAATGATTTCGCCGGATGTCCAGGTCCTGGTAGGACCATCTTTCTCGCTGAGCTTGATGCTGATGGAAGGCATGATGACGAGCAATTAAGGAGCGGTAACAAGATCAAAAAAACCAATTAGCACAGAAAAAAATTGTTTATTACAATGCCAAAAGTCAAACTGGCCTTGCCACGGCAAGGAGGCGACCTTCACGTGATTATATATATTTTTGCAGGTGGAGATGACTTTGCGGCGCCTTATCGCGAAGAAAGAAAATTTAACGTTCTGTGCGGGTGGCAAAGCGGGGACATCCCACAACAGAGTTTAAATAGCCACGTGAAGCACTGGTTTGGTGGGCTTGGACGTGGGTTTGGACTGCCTTTGCTGTTATTCTTTTCCCGCTGCGACTTGGCATCTTGGCGGGCAGCGCTAAGCTAGCGCCTCCAGGGTCTGTGTGGCTGCTTCGTGGCGGCGAGTTGACCAGCAGCCAACACCTGCGCACGCTCACATCAGGAAGTGTCAACATGGGGTGACACTCGGTGGAGTCACACAAGCGGAGTCCGGCGTTTGCTCTGCTGCACTCTGATCCCAACAGTGCGAATTTTTTTTTTCGTCAAGTACAGTCCTTCTATAATTTCCTGGTTGGGATGCGGGCGGAAAAATTGGTGTACACAGTTCCTATACATGTGCACACCCAACTCCCAGCCCTAGCCGTCACTCCCACTGCTGCCCGACTCGCAGTGCTAAGTGAAACTCGACGCACCCAAACCAAGCTCTCCACAACATTGTAATAGAAATGGTAAGTGAAATCAAAGCAATAATCGAAGCGCTTTGAATCCCTCAGCTGCGGCAGCGTTGTTCTTTCGTCTAGTTAGTACAACGAAGTTTTAGGATTCGACTGGAGTTTCTTTAGTAGTTACTCTGTAGTACCCTTGATAGATGCGCCTTGAAAAAGCCATCGATGAACCTAAACTGTTCTGCACAAGCAGACAGGCTGAGACGAGTTTGTAGACACGATTGTGCTACAGACCGTCTGTAGGGATTCAAAACGTCAGATTACTTGTTATTATACAATTGTACTGACCCCAATGACAGCCTGCAAAGAATATTACTCCATCCCCATTCGCCTCCAAGGCCCCAGAGAGCTCCTCTGCTACCAAGAACTACGGTGTTGGTCAGAGCAAGCCAAAGAAGGATCTTAGCCGTTTCGTCAGATGGCCAAAGTACGTGCGTGTCCAGCGCCAGCGTAAGATTCTGCAGCTCAGACTTAAGGTCCCCCCAGCTATTGCTCAGTTCCAGAACACTCTGGACAAGAACACTGCTGCCCAGACCTTCAAGCTGCTCAACAAGTACAGACCAGAGACCGCTGCCCAGAAGCAGGAGCGTCTCGAGAAGGAGGCCAAGGCTGTTGCCGACGGCAAGAAGAAGGAGGACGTTTCCCCCAAGCCATACCAGGTTAAGTACGGTCTTAACCACGTTGTTGCTCTCATTGAGAACAAGAAGCCTCAGCTTGTCCTGATTGCTGCTGACGTTGACCCAATTGAGCTCGTTGTCTACCTCCCAGCTCTCTGCAGAAAGATGGGTGTTCCATACGCCATCATCAAGGGTAAGGCCAGACTTGGTGCCCTTGTTCACCAGAAGACCTCTGCCGTCGCCGCTCTTGTCGACGTCAAGGCCGAGGACAAGGCCGAGCTTGCCAAGCTCGTCTCCACCATCAACTCCAACTACATTGACAAGTACGAGGAGTCCCGTAAGAGATGGGGCGGTGGTATCATGGGTGCTAAGGCCCAGGCCAAGATTGCTGCTAGAGAGAAGGCTCTCGCTGCTGCTGTCAAGGTTTAGGTTTACCCAGTCTAAGCATAATCAAAAGTTTGTAGTTAATATGGTTTATTTAACGAGATGAATGTTTCGATGTGACTTGCACGTATTTAAGATGTGGGATCTCGACCTGCCAGATCTGCTCATTTCTAGATTTCCATCACTGGCTCAAGTCCGTTGGTGGGTGTCCATTACTAGGTGTATTCTGTGAAATGCTCTGATGGCCGTTACTGGGCATCCATTACTGGTACCGATACGTGGACGCGTGAGTCCATTACTGAGTTTTGACACGGGCAGCTACTAGCGGCGTTGGATGCAAGAGGGAGTATTCGCGATTCAAGATGCTTATCTGGAACCTTCAGCATCTTCCAAGTGCACATGACTACACATTGTATCAGATCTGCCGAGGCTTTGACGTGAGAAAATCTATAACTTGCTTAACGCTCCTATACTAATAGAAAACTTCCTTGGATAGCTATATACTAGCAAGAGCTAGGCTCTTGCAATTAAACCCTCCCGGGGTCAAGTATTTTGATGCACTAATGATGGGGATATCCAACAATGTTACGACGGCCAACAATCTCACCCAGAGAAAACAGACCGACAATCTGAACACCGTAAATACCGTACTTGTAAAGATCCTTGGAGCCAACGCCCTTGAGGCCCTCAATGGCAGTCTGGGGCTTGGTGGAAGTCTTGAGTAGCGTCGACCACAACTCGGTGTAGACAGTCTGGAAGTTGTGGAGAGAAGGTGGAGCAAAGCCCTCCTTGATGTAGACCTGCTTGCCGAGCTCGGCAGTGACCTTGGACCAGTAGACGGTCGAGGAAGCCAAACCAGAGAACTTGTTGAAAAGCTTGGAGATGGTTCCCTGAGCCTCCTTGGCGGCTTCAGCGGCCTTCTCACCAGCAGCTCTGGCCTTGGAAGCAACGTCACCAGCAGCCTCGGAGGCCTTCTCGGCAGCCTTCTTGGTGGCCTCGCCGGCCTTGGAAGCGACCTCGGAGGCCTTGTCGGCAACGTTCTTGGCAGCAGACTCGGCCTCAGCGCCGGCCTTCTGAGCAGCGTTCTTGCCGGCAGACTGGGCCTCGCCAGCAGCCTTGGAGGCGGCATCACCGGCAGACTTAGCAGCGCCCTTGGCCTGCTTAGCGGCCTTGGAAGCGGCGTCGCTGACGTTGGACTGAAATCTCACCTGCTGTCTTCCTAACTGTACAAATCTAGCTCTGAACATGTTTTGTGTGGTGTAATGGGTTGGGAGAGTCAATGAAATATTTGGGCTGTTTAACCAATAGCAAATTGGTGTGTTTTTAAAGCTCCCCGTCAAAAGTTGGGTGGGCAACCTCGAGGCCATTTTGATTGCTCGCACAGCCGTGAGTAGGACGAGATGGGCTCAACTAAGCAATGCTTGCTTGCATTACTGTTTCACCTGATTTGCGGCTGGGGGTGCTCGGCAGTTCTCTTGATTTTGCTCAATGGCAGTTCAAGAGCTGGTCTTGCAATGGGCAATTGCACGGTGCAGAGAGCCGCCTAGGCAATCCCATCAGCTGCAATTTGGATTCGACGTAGAAGCTATCTAGACGCCGCAGAAACATGTAATCGATTAATAAACCGCAACATTGCATTCGCCTTGTCTGGTTTCGGTCACGTCAAGCCCTCACCTGACGGATCTCCACACCCAGATCAGGCAGAGCAGCAATATGGCTCGGGCGCAATGGCTGCTAGGGCGACCTAGGCTAATATCAGGGCACTATGGCTAATGGTTGGCAACTCAGGCCGACTAAAGGACGACGCCAGTTCTATCTATAAAAAAAAAATAACACTTGTAATATCCACTTGTAATTAACTGTTTCCTGTTGTGGCTCTCCCAGAACCGAAATTTCATGTGAAACTTCAAAAATATATTTTTCAGTGGGGGCAGAAGACTTGTGCTCAGAACAACCGATATCAATAATGTCCTCTCTGCAAGCCGATCCAGAGATTGTTGCTCCTGCAGAAGGTGTCAGAGTATCTGGCAAACAGTGGAAAAAGACAAAGACCCCGATCAGAACCAGCACGGCCGGCGTCAAACAGTCATGGGAAGAAAAGTCCAAAAAGAGAATGGAACTGGCCGCCGTCAAGGCCAAGGAAAAGGAGCTGAAGGATGACAAGGAGAACGCCCGTAAAGAACAGATTCGCAAGATCAAGGAACGCCGCGAAGCAAAGGCCGAGAAGGAGCGCTACGAGGTCCTGCAGAAGGTTATGCACAGAAAGAAACTCGACAGAATGAGACGAAAGGAAAAGCGTAACAAGCTGCTCAAGGATCGTTGAGCTAGGTCGGTATTTAACATTCATTATTCATAATTAGATGCATATTTATAAATAGACAAAGTGGAATCGTACTCACACATAGACTACCTCCTCCTTGTTGTCGACATTGTCCACAAGGTCGTAGAGCTTCATGTGTTTCTCATAAAGAAGCGCAAACCTTGTTGGCGAGACAAATTTGGCCGACTGCCATTTTCTCGGTCCCACTTCAAACTTGAATACTCTGAAGGGGATACGTCCAGTGTCTGCAAGCAGAGCAAGGCATTTCTTGTTGAAACGGTACAAGCGAAACTCTTGCAGCTGCTCATCGTACACCATGATTAGTTGTTCCTTCAGGCCATCAGAAAGAATTCTAGCTGGAGACAGGGAGAATGTGTCGTCAGCATTGAGGCTGAGCTTTTGAAGCTGATGCAGATTAAATTCCATCTCAAAGTCGCCCAGACCATTGGCTAGCCTATAATAGGGCTTCAGTGGATCTTTGTCCTCGTCTTCCAAGTCGGAATCGAGCTCGTCTTCATCCGAATCTTCTTCGTCTTCGTCTTCTCGTCTTTCATCGCTGTCAAATTCATCAACACTACTGAGGTCGCTAACGTCCATTTCAGCATTCTGGACGGATTCTTCTTCCACGGTAGTGTGCGGAATTGAATTAGTTCTTTTGCGTTTGCCAGCCAACGCCGCTGTATAATATCCAGGTCCAGAGTCAGCGTTTCTAGGATTCTTCACCAGATCAAGCGCTGGCGACTCCAGTGAGTACATTTCTGGCTTGTAATGAGACCACCAGTACTGTCGGGTGCTGCCGATTCGTTCAACAATCGGAAACGCTTCGGAACGCAGCTCTATAGTTTCACCACCAGCACTCATAAAAGTCCTTTCATGAGCAAGTTCTGTTAATTGTCTCACGCGCTTATCGAGAGGTGCCAGGTAACTATTGTCCAACGGCACATTCTTTCTTGGCCAAAGAGCAGCTCTCCAATGCCTCTCTCTAGGTGTCAACTCATCTAGATCATAGCTCAGAGGCGGTATCAGTTTCACCAGAGCAAGGGCGGCGTCTGGGCGTTCACCCCCAGGGATGTGGTCTGGCTTGTATGCTGTCAATAGCCACAGTCCAGAGGTGAGGTCGTCATCCAGGTCCAGCACCTGGGTGCAGTAATGAGGTGAACTCAGGTACGACCTGAAAGCAGAACTTTCAAATAGCAGCTTGAAATGATTCACAACGGATTCACCTGAAAGCTTAGGGTCGCCGAAAATTTCAGTTTCTTCACTATTGAGAATAGCCATTCTGTCGTTAAGTTGAACATCAACATCGATATTAAGACGAACATGGGGGAACGTGTGTTCAATGCGATTCGCTGTATCTACCATGGCCAGGCCTCCCAGGCGCGAAAAGGTAACAAACAGCGCTTCAGCTCCCTTGGAGACTTGCACCTTTAGAATTTTTGAAGGGTAGCTCTGTTTGAAGGTTACCTTCTCCGTCTCAATCTCTTGTACAATAATGTTGGATCCCGTAATGACATAGGCCAGATATTTTGCATCACTTGATATGCTAACTGATTCAATCTCCTTTTTGATAAAGTCGAGACTGATTTTACACACCAGCTTTGGAGGAGACTCAATGAGGTTGTAGATTTGCACATCATACTCGCCCTCGTATCGCCAGAGCAGCACCAGCGTAGAGCCACTTATCTTTTTGTATTTGAGCTCATAGCCGCCGACTTCAAAGACCATTTTGTAACTACACTGAAAGTCCTTAGGAACGAGCTTCATATACCGGAGGCAGTGGTACTGGCGGATTGCGCTCTTTCTGTACAATCTGTCAGGAACCTTGTGCCGGCACCATTCCTGGTCAAGCAGCGGCATATGCTTCATGTATCTCTCAATTCCGGCGTCTGAGCGCAAGACACGCGACAGCCGAGACGAGGATGAACCCAGAGCCCCATAATCACGAATATTCAAGCACTGGCTAATTGCATAAAGGACATCAACCGGTAGATCGTCCAAACGCATTGTCACAGGTGTGGAAACTCCCCTGGTGAAGGGCTTCAGCTGCGGGGGAAATAAAAAACAGTCGCAGATTTGGACTGTTTCGAGTGAACTTGAGATGCCCGCGAGATGTCCATATCGGGAGTTTTTCTACCTCCAAAGACAGACAGACAGAGAAAGGAGGAGAAAGTCTGAACGGAGTTCTGATTATCTCAATTCTTTAAATCCAAGTTTTTATAGTCCGTCTGTCCTTCTGTGGTTTCGCAACATGGTGCTTGCTAGAGTAAGTTGCAGGTCTGGTTATTTATACAAAAGAAACTAGACATGGATATAGAAAGATAAGAGAAACACCAACATGAGATTCTACGGCAATGGATATAAAAATAGAAAAAAAACATTCAGCTGCCAAAACACATGCTATTCAAACTGTCCAGTACCCTGAGCCCGTGAATCGACGCTTTGCACGGCTATGACGATCTTCCAATATATTTGGATTTCGTTCTGAAATCGTCACGTGCGGACCGAAAGACGATAAACAAACAACAGAAGCGCCAGTTCTTCGTCCGTCTGCAAGGGCATCTTCTAATACGGCCGTCGAAATGAATCGGCATGAGGTTGTTATAGTTAGCTCAGAGTAAGTAGCTTTATTTGGACTCGAGAAACTCGACAAGAACGTAGATTGATCGAGACATTACTAACCAAGTGACGTGTTGGAAGGGCAGGAGACCGTGTACAGAATGTCAGATCCAATTGATCTGACGTCTAGTCCACTGCTACACATTGTGCAGAACTCTCTGCAGGAAGACGATTCTGGAGTTCCCAAGATGGCAGGTCCATCGCTCGGCAAGACCCCATTACGTGCAGCTGCTGCATCGTCGTTTGACCACAGCAGGCCTAGGACAAAGGTTACAATGTCGGATCTCTTTTCAAGCAGTCCTGACATTGGATTTTCGGCTGTGAGGAGCAAATCCATGCCTGCTAATCGCAATGTGATGCAGGATGTAGAAGACAGAATCCTCAACCAGGAGCGTGGAAGTCCAAACGATAAGTGGAAGCATCCTAGTCATCTGTTTGTGGGTGAGCAAAATGTTCTTACTTCTGATTCGTTTAAAGCGCAAGGTCTGGACAGCGACACAGAGAGCGATCATTTTAGCGATCATCAACTACCAGCCAGCGAGCAACAAAATCAACCAGAGGTGAATTTATTGGCAGTTGAGGAGGAGATTGCATCTAGTCAAGTTGTTGCATCCAGTCAAGCTGTTGCATCCAGTCAAGCTGTTACATCCAGTCAAGTTGTTCCAGCGAATACGAAGCGAACGCAGGTGCGCACGCGTGCGCCGCGCGGGAAAGTGAGCTTTCGTGTAGAGCAATCGAACGAAATAACTGATATTTCTCATGGTGACAATCGAACGATTAGCAAGGAACGGCCAAATGCTGTGAAAATGAATTCGGCAACCAAAAAAGCCATTGAGAGCTTGAACAAGCGAAAAGTTCCACGAACTTCTGTGGGAAGTGAGCTTATAATGCGCGTAACTGATGAAGTGGCATCTACAAACTACTTTAAACTCGCCAAGGAACAGCTATTGGAGTTGGAAATGAACATTGAGCCGTGGGTAGGTGCCGGTATAGACGGATGTCAGTTCATCAAGTTTCAACGGAAAGTCAACAGGCGATTTGACGATGAGCTTCAACTGTATGTACCGGCTCCTCTGACAGTCCAACATGAGCCATTTGTCTTGGTGCTTGTGAAGGGAGATGATTTTATCCTTCACACTTCCCAGACCCTTAGGCAGCAGATTCGATCCATCAAACTGACGGCCAAGGGCGATAGAATCTGCTACGTCATTATCTCCTTGGAAGATGCGAAAAAGAAGCTGACTACCAAGGTTAGTCGAACAGTTGCAAAGGAAGTGCGAAGAATGATGAGTAGCCAGGATACTTCAGCAAGCATGCAGGTCAGTCAAGCACAAGCTGAATCTAAGGCCGCTATCAAGCGTCTTCCGCAATTGCTTCTCGACCTCCAGTTTGAAGAAAACCTCAAAACAGTTGTAACGACTGACGATGAAGATACTGCGGATTGGATCTACAACCTAGCGACTGACATTAGTTGCTTTCCTTACAACAATCGAACTGTGGAAGGGCAAGACGTTGGCCATGTCAAGAGTGGAACCTCTGCGGAGGGCTGCCTTCTCCAATCTCTGGAGAGCATCAAGTATGTTACCCCCGCAGTGGCTCGAGCTGTGGGGAACGAATTTTCCAGTATTTTCAATCTTGCCGGCGCTGTTGCGGCACGAGGACCAGAAGCAATCGAAGGAATTACCAAAGAAAGTGGCACATCCATTGGCAAGGCCTTGGCGCGCAGCATTCACCGTGTATTTACCTGTACCGACCCTGATGAAATGGCCAATTGATGCATGCCATTTAGTTATTTATTTGATATCATATGTAAAACAGTCTGACGATAATATATTGTCTTCCTTAAGGCATTTTAAGGTTCGTACCGGCTACAGGCACAGCTAGAAGAGAGGAGGTTTATAAGCAGGCACGTCTGCCGTTACCAACAGGCTGATGGCGTATTCCACGAGATCGTGAACAACTCCGTGATCTTTGCCAATGCTGATGAGCCTCTTGACATATATTACATAAGGCCACCACGAGGAGCCTAGTCAACGCTAAATATTATACGGCCTTTCGCACTAGATTGTACAGAAATCGCCTCTCTGAGTAGCGCGTTCCAAGCTAATACTATATAATACAAACTAGTGTACAAAATACGGGCTTAGGGCCGTACGAATACGCGAACTCTAAAAGACGCGAAACGAAACACGCTACGTAATTGAAGTCAATTACAGTTACTTGCCGAATTCCGGCTGTCAACGTGCCAAGAAACGCTCTCCTTGCCGATGCCTCGGTAGTTGCGCTGTTTCATGCTCATCGCTCATCGGTTGTGGGCAGCCCAGGGCTGCCATCAGCCGCCTTGCCTGTAGGCCCCTATGTACGGAAAGCCCCACTGATCAGATCTTTGGGACAATAGTCACTAAAACGGGTTAAAGACCTCACTGCACTGGGTATAGTGGTAGACCGAAGGGGGTAAGAGTGGGCTCTGCCCTGTGGGCTGCCTGTAAGATTCCGGCTAGGGATTCTCCTTGGTTTATCGCCCTGGCACTAGTTTCTTAGGTGGTGCGATGCCGAGATTGACGCGCCGAAAGGACCAATTCATGCCTTCACTTTGCCACAATTTCTTCGTTGGCGTTGTCTTTGCTGCGTCCGTCAAACTTGCCCTCTCCTCTACCACCGCATTTGTTTACCATTGGCAAAATTCCAGTAAACCCAACAGAATCCAACAACGTATACCAGCAGCCTTGGACCCAATTTAATTATATAGTTGGTGTCCCTCCAGACTGCCCTCATTCGGACATCATAAGACCTCACGTGCGAAACACCTGGCGGCAAGCGAATCAGAGCGATTCTACGTTGATTTTTTATCTGATTTTTTATATCTTGTGATTCTCCAATGGACGAAGAGTTTCCTGACGAGCCTGGCGTGGCGACCTTCAAGGAGGCACTCTCCGCAGTCCCTGGCCAGTCAATCTCATCCCACTCGGACTGGGCACCAGTCAGTCTGGGGTCATTGGATGGCGCACTTCTTGGTGGCCATCAGAGGAAAAAGAGTACGGCCGGCGGGCGAATAAAACGTCTGCGAAGACGAAAGTCAAAGAAGCCAAAGGACGGCGCTTCTGACGAGGTCTCGGGCTTCACGTACAAGCTCCTCCGGTTTCCAATCTTTATATTTATCTTTGCGTGGATCTCGCTGCTCACTGTGTTTTACGCCATTGTGCGGTTTTATGTGGCGACATATGAGAAGTATGTCACCTGGACCGGTCTCAGGCAAAAGCTCAGAAAGCGTTTGCAGTCGGCCTCGACCTACGACGAGTGGAAGAGTGCGGCCGCCGATCTGGACGACCACTTGGGAAGAAACCGCTGGAAAGCAGATGACAGGTCGACCTTTTACGACTATCGTACGGTGTCGAGGCTCATCAAGTCGCTGCGTATCTATAGATCGAGAAATCAGGTGGAGGAGCTGTCTGCGGCGCTGCAAGGTTGTGTCAAGAACAACTTTGCAGGCACTCAGAACCCTCTGCTGTATTCTCAGGCATATCTCGGTACCAAAGATCTCATGGAGGTGTACAATGCAGAGATTGTAAAAAGCATTGAGTTTCTCGCCGAGTCTCCAGAAATCGCCGACTCGCAAAAGAAGCTCATTTTCAAGAATATGAGCAGAAACTTTGGCAAGTCTGCGCTATGTCTATCTGGTGGTGCTTGCTTTGCCTATAGACACTTTGGAGTTGTGCGTGCTCTTCTCGATAACGATTTGCTGCCAAACATTGTCTCCGGCACTTCAGGTGGCTCCCTTGTAGCAGCGCTGGTTTGCACGAGGACGAATGACGAACTCAAGCAAATTCTCTATCCAGAACTTGCAGATAAAATTACCGTTTGCTGGGAAAAGTTTCCAGACTGGTTCTTCAGGTGGTACAAGACGGGTGCACGGTTCGACTCGGAAGATTGGGCCCGCAAGTCTCTGTGGTTCACGCGTGGATCCATGACCTTCAAAGAGTGCTATGAGAGGACAGGAAAGATTCTCAATGTCAGCATGGTTCCTTCCGACTCGAATTCTCCAGCTCTGCTCTGCAACTACGTGACATCCCCCGACTGTGTCATTTGGAGTGCTTTGCTTGCATCTGCTGCAGTGCCAGGAATTCTGAATCCTGTGGTTCTCATGATGAAGACAAAGACTGGAGCTCTGGTGCCTTATTCTTTTGGCAACAAATGGAAGGACGGCTCGCTGCGAACTGACATTCCCATCCAGCAGCTCAACATGCTCTTCAATGTGAACTTTACCGTGGTCTCGCAAGTGAACCCCCATGTGGCCCTCTTTGTCTACTCGCCGCGCGGAACTGTTGGCAGGCCAGTGTCGCATCGCAAGGGTCAAGGATGGCGAGGAGGCTTCCTTGGCTCATCGCTCGAAAACATCACTCGATTGGAGATTAGAAAGTGGCTGCAGATTACGCGCTCACTCAAGCTGATCCCTGCTTTTGGTGGCCATGACTGGAGCAATGTGTGGCTACAAAAGTTCAACGGATCTGTCACTCTGTGGCCCAAGATTCACCTCAAGGACTTTTTGTATATTTTGGCAGACCCGACGCGCGAGCAACTGGCCGAAATGATGATGTCAGGGGCACGCTCGACATTCCCCAAACTCGTATTTATTAGACACGCACTGACGATTGAAAAGGCCATTGCTGGGGCCAAAGACAGGCTCAAGGTCTTGTCGGGCTCAGGCATGTCGTCTGACTCTGTCATGTCCGCTGGCTATCTGTCTGCAGACAGCTCTTACTCTGACTAGGCGTGAAAATCAGTTTCACCTATCTATTATTTAACCATTCCATTCTTTATTTTTTTTTCATGTCTCACCCTTGTCTCATCTCTCACCTTTCCGTCCTCATCGCCTGCTGTAGCCACCCCGGTTTGCCCCCCTCACTCAAAGCTCCTTCACCCAACTGTACAGCACCCACCCAACTACACACCCTCCAAACTTGATTATTAGAAAAAACACAGCGGCGTTCAAATTGAAGCACAAAAGAGTTTGCAAAAATGATCGTCACGTTGAAGGATTTGAATCAGAAAATATGGACCGTGGAGTTAGAAGGTTCCTGGACCGTTCTCCAGCTTAAAGAAAAGAACCAAGAGATCAACGGCAGCGATCCTGCCCTCCAGAAACTCATCTATTCTGGAAAGATCCTGGCCGACGACAAGACAATCGAAAGTTATAACATCAAGGAAAAGGACTTTGTCATTGTCATGACGTCCAAGCCAAAGAAGACTGCGGCTCCCAAGCCAGCAAAGACTGAAGCCAAGGCTGAATCATCTTCCAGCACAGAAACGGCTGCTCCGGCCGCTGCTGTTGCTGCACCTGCTGCTCCGGCCGCTGCTGAACCAGCCGCTGCGTCTGGCGATGCGCCAGCAGAAGCCCCAGCTCAAATTGGCTCCAGCTTCATCTCTGGCTCTGAAAGAGACACTGCCATCAACAGTTTGGTCGAAATGGGCTATCCTCTGGACATGGTGCAGGCGGCAATGAGAGCTGCTTTCAACAACCCAGACAGAGCTGCTGAGATTCTCTTTTCAGGAATCCCAGAAGCAATCGAATCTCCCGCGGCTGCCCCAGCCCAGAGCGCCCCTGCTGGATCTGCTGCTGAAGCAACCGACTCCTCTGCAGATGCTGGCGAAAATCTGTTTGAGGCCGCCGCCAGACTCAACGAGACGGGTGGTGCTGATGACGCTGGCGAAGACTACGGCGACCTCTCGTTTCTTCAAAACAGCCCAGAGTTCCAGCAGGTGCGGGAGCTCATCAGCCGCCAGCCACAAATGCTCGAATCTCTTATCGAGCATCTGGCTACATCCAACCCTGAACTGGCCCAGCGTATTGCTCAGAACCCAGAGGCGTTTGTCAGGATACTGCGTGGAGACGATGTTGACGATGCCGAGCTGGAGTACGGTGATGAGGCTGCCGCTGGTGCTCACCAGGGCCAGCACCGCATAGAGGTGACTGCTGAGGAGAATGAAGCTATTGAGAGACTCTGCTCACTTGGATTTGACAGGTCGCTGGCCATCCAGGCGTACTTTGCATGTGAAAAGAATGAAGAACTGGCTGCCAACTTCCTGTTGGAAAATGGCCACGATGACTTGGAGTAGGGAGTCTCTTATGTAACTGGCATCTAATGCATTAATGTGCGAAAAATCTCCCCTGGTTGCTGGGTCTCACTGTATATAAAAAAAAAATGTTTGTCTCGGCTTATGTGGAGGTCTATAGATTAGCAAATGTGGTGATAATTGGTTCGTATTTGCTCTTGTCTGCTTCGCTCAGCTCTGCGTTGCCAGGTCTGTATACCAGCTTGGCGTCAATACCGACCTGCTTGGCGGCATCAATCTCCTTGGTGTTGTCACTGAGGAACTGCACGGCAGATGCAGGCTCGTCGATCTCCTTCAAGATTTTGCTGTACGAGTCGGATTCTGTTTTCGGACCAGCGTTTACAGTGTCGTAGTACCCAGAGAGCAATGGCAGCAAGTCAACAACCGAGTCGCCATTGATGGTCTTGGCGTACTGGAACAACAGCTTCTGAGCAGCAACAGATCCACTCGAGTAGATGTATACCTTGACATTGTCGTCCGTCCAGCGCTTGATGGCAGCCACAGCGTCGTCGTACAACGGAGCCTTGACATTTCCACTCTCGTAACCGTCTTTCCACAGGTAGCCCTGCAGCGACTTCAGGTACGAGACCTTGACGTCTCTGGCAATGAGATCCTCAATGTGCGCCAGCAAGCTCGACGCAGAGGAAGTGTACTCTTGTGGAAAAGCGGCCAAGTACTTTGCCAGCTCTGAGGAGTCCGAGGACAGCGGAAACTTTGCCTTTGGAACCTGCTGCTTGGAGGCCGTCAAGGCGTAGGGAAAGAGAACGTCCTTGACAAAGGAGATGGGGCAGACGGTGCCCTCAATGTCCAACACAACCGCTCTAATTGACATGTTTAACTACAACGCTCTTAGGTTGACACAATTTGACAGCCAAATTATGTCCCCCAGCACGTGAAATCACCAAAAATGGATTTATAGAGATATATACAAATTAGAGGCTGCAAATCACTTTGATCCGAATATCTTGTTGACCCAGGACTCGCGCTCTCGCTCGGCCGCTTCCCTTTCGTCAAATATCCTGAGCCCGCCGTCCGGCATGCGCTCGCCAATCTGCTTGCGTCGTTCCTCGCCCAGAGCCACTCGCTTGTAGAGCGGGATGGTCGTGGCGACGAGCAGCGGCAGGCCGATGAGAATCAGCCGGATGCTGGGTTAGCTTTTATACGGTTTGTGTAGGTGGTGCGGTATCTTACCTCATCTGCCTCTGCTTTGGATCCACCATTTTACGTGCGGTTCAAAACCTGTTTGTGCGGTTGTAGTTGGGCACTGGGTACGGTGGATAGTTGTTGTACTACGATTGTTGTGCCTGTAGTGGGGTGCTACTTTAGTCAATCTCAGTTGTTTAATTGTTGTGGGAAGTTTGTTGCCGTGTTTGCTGTTGCTGTCTCACTTGTGGAATTCAAATACGTTCCTATAAATCTGTAAATCCTGCTCCTTTCTCCCTGATAAATCCTTTGGCCTGAAATAAAGACTGTTGCTTACTGCCCTCCTCCTCTGCCATCTTCTCCACGTCCGTCCTTATCCCAATCTCTCCATAGCGTCTCGGGCAGCTGATTAGTGACACGTTGCTAACAAACAACAGCTTCAGCCATGGACGACATTAAAAAGGCAGTGTCAAACATCTCCCTCTACGATGTCAAGGCATACGTGCGGAAGGCCCAGAATGCCGTTCTCAACTATACCGAGATGGAGGCAAAAGTGCGGGAAGCCACAAATAACGAACCTTGGGGTGCGTCGTCGACCTTGATGCAGCAGATTGCCGACGGAACGCACTCGTACTCTCACTTCCATGAGATTATGCCAATGATTTATAAGCGCTTCACTGAAAAGTCGAGCGCAGAGTGGCGACAGATTTACAAGGCGCTCCAGCTGCTGGAGTTTCTGGTGAAAAATGGCTCGGAAAGAGTCGTAGACCATGCCCGTTCTCATATTGCCGTCATTGAGATGCTCAAGCACTTTAGATTTGAGGCCGACGGCAGAGACCAGGGCATCAACGTCAGAAACAGAGCCAAGGAACTCACTGCCTTGCTTGGAGACGTTGACAAGATCCGTGCGGAGAGAAAGCTGGCCCGTGCAAACAAGGCAAAGTACTCGGGTGTCGCTGGTGGTTCTGGATTTGGCGGTGCCCCATCTTACTCTGGCTATGGCTCTGAAGAGGCTTACGGAGGTGTTCCCCAGGGCCCTTCGTATAGCGGTGACAACTACGGCGGCAACTCGATCGGCCACAGAAACTCCGGTGGATACAATGGTGACGACTACGGCTACGGAGGATACTCTGGTGGTCGTGTGTTTGGCGATGGTGGTGGATTCGGAGGCTCAAACTACGACGGGCCAGGTGCTGCTCAAGATGGTGACTTTGAGGAGTATGAGGTTGAAGGAGCTGCTGCTCCAGAACCTGTTGCCAAATCTCCACGAGCTGCTGCTCCAGCCAAGACTGTAGACTTGTTTTCTTTCGATGACGCTCCTGCCGCTGCAGCCGGCGGAGACGACGACGATTTTGACGACTTTCAGTCGGCTGCTCCATCTGGAACGACATCTGCCCCCGCCCCAGCTGCTGCCCCTCCAGCATCTAGTAATTCTCTGGTAGATGACTTCTTTGCTACTACCATTTCGAGCCCAGCACCCCCTGCTGCTGCACCTGCTCCATCTGGCGGTGCTTTCAGTTCGTTTTCTTCGGCCCCCGCAGTCACAGCCAAGCCGGCATTCAGCCAGCCCCAGACGTCGGCCCAGCCCAAACCCTCGTTCACTAACCAGCTTACCGGTACCAAACCTCCAGTCAACAAAAAGGCTGCTGAAGATGCTTTTGGTGGCCTGTGGTCCAGCGCTGCCAAGAAGAGCACGTCCAAGCCCGCACAGCCAACAAACCTGGCGTCTTTGGCAAAGCAGTCAGTCACAGACCAGATGTGGGGCTCCAGCGCGGCGAGCACTACCAGTACTCCTGCTACTACCCCTGGTCCATCTTCTGCGTCCACGTACCAGGCGAGCGACTCGCTTATTTAAGATTGCTGTCAAAAAAAGTTACTTTGGCTCCTTCATTGAATATCTGATACAATAACATTTATATAAATACATGCACATGCTTATTCAAACTTGTAGAGGGCCCATGCAAGAGAGCCAGTGACCTTTGTATAAAGGAGTTTTCCGTTGGCGCCACCAGCTGCACCGGATGCAACAACAATGGGCAGCAGGTGCTCGGTCGTTGGGTGAGCTTCCTTGGTGATGGGCTTTTTGATGAGTTCTTCAAAATCGGGCAGGGCGTTTCCATGCTCGACAATCTCTCTCAGCTCGTCGTCAAACTTCTTTGTGTAGGTGAACGGGCCCTTGGCGTTGCGCCAGTCATGCAGGTTGTGAACAGACATGCCAGAGCCAATGACTACAATGTTCTTGTCACGGAGGGATGACAGCGCCTCTCCAAGACGGTAATTCTTCTCAACTTCGCCGTCAGCGTACAGAGAGACCTGGATCACAGTTGGAGCTGCGTCCTGGAATGCAACCTTGCCTGGAACCCACAGGCCGTGGTCAATGCCTCGCTTGTAGTTGAGAGACGCCTTGAGGCCCTTCTCAGCTAGAGCCTCTTGCACCTCCTTTGCAATTGAGTTGTTGGCCTTGTTTGGGAACTTTTCCTTGTAAAACTCTGCTGGAAAGTTGTAAAAGTCGTAGATCAGCGGCAGCTCGGGCTCGTCAGAGGCGGTGATTTGCACCTCAGGTTCCTGCCAGTGGGCGGAGACGACAACAACAGCACGAGGCTTAATCTCATTGAGAATCTCCTGGCCGGTAGCTCTAGTAGCATCAAAGGCACCAGGTTCACCTTGCTCTCTGTACATGAAGGTTGGGCCTCCATGAGACCAGAAGAACACTGGGGTGCGTGCAGGTTTGGCGGTAGTTGTAGTCATGAATCGTTTAAATGATAATGCAGCAAGAATTGTTAGTAGTACAAACTCTAATTTCATTCATCTATGGATACAATGTGCCAGGGTATATATATGTCCGATGAGCCATGTCACCATTATGTGCGTAAATGACAAAGCTTTAACAAACGTTGGCTAAAGAGGGCATTTTGCTAACATTTACGTAAAAACGCCAAGACCGGCGGCTGTGGCTTTAACATAATGCTAAGTCTGGGAGCAGGCGCCTATTTGGGGAATTTAGACCGACTCAGGTTTGTAACATTAGCCTAAAAGGTGGGTGCCAGTTATAATTGTTAAGCTGTTCATCTGATATGGGTGCATCATGTACCGTAATGGACATGTAATCTTGGTAATATTTCTTCCTTAGAGTTTGTCAAGTTTTGCTTGTCTGTTCCCTGTTCCCTGTTCCCTGTTCTCTAGTTACTCACTGTCTCTTGTACCCGCTAAATAGCCACTGCGCATTGGGACCAGCAACAAATTCTCGAGAGCTGAGAGCAACAAGAACGGCATGTGGAATCCGTTTGGCAAGAAACAAGAGCAAGTGCCTCAGACGCCTCCTCCTCCGCCAAAGGACCAACCACAGCTGCTGGACGATCTGCCGCCAAAGTTTGAAGACGATGTCTCGGCAGCAGCGCGGCGGAGACAGGAACTGGCAGAGGCAGCCAGCCTAAAGACCGTCGTCAACAACATTACAATGGACGACTTTAAGAAGGTGAATGAAATGCCCTGCTTCAGAAGAGCCATGCTGACGGGTGCCACCGTCGGCACTGTCATGTGCGGTGTACTGCTGTCCACGCGCTCCGCGTACTCGCGAGCTATCAACTGGACAGCAGCCGGCTTTTTCATGGGCTCTGTGCTGTCATGGGAGCAGTGCAGATACAAAATGCGACAGGAGAAGAGAAATGTAAAGAGAGCGCAGGAAACTGTCGCCCGTGGCAACTAAGTTGCATGTAAATAGTCAAGCATATCATTCAAGAGGTTGAGTGTAAATAGTCTACAAAATAATCATAGTCTAATGAAGCTGAGATCATTCGAAAGTAGCGAGAATTTGGAATAGCCGAGAAGTCTTATGATGAAGCTGAGATCATTCGAAAGTAGTGAGAAGTGGAATAGTCCGGAAACTAGTCGCTCACAAGTACTCACAGCATCTAGCCGATAGCTATTGAGCAGCCATGAACTAAACACCTAGATAGAATAATCAGCATACAAAACAATCATTTCACTAAGTCATATGGAAACTCTTAGGCGTTACAAACCACGACCAGTCTAATAGCGGCCACCCTGGTTGCCGTATCCACCTTGACCACCGTATCCTCCTTGACCTCCTTGGCCGTAACCTCCCTGGTTTCCGTATCCACCTTGCTCACCGTGGTGACGACCGTGACGACCCTCTCCACCCTGGCCGCCGCCGTAGCCAAAGTCATGGTTCTGGTTGTTAAACTCACTGCCGTAGTTACCACCACCGCCATGATGGCCGCCGTTACCGCCGTTACCGCCGTAGCTGTTACCGCCGTAGTTACCACCATTACCGCCGTAATTACCACCGTTGTTGCCATAGCCCTGGTTATTGTAGCCCTGGTTGTTATAGCCTTGGTTGTTGTAGCCCTGGTTGCCAGAGCCGTGCTTGTTGCTTCCAAGGAGCGACGAGGCCATGCCAAGCAGAGCACCAGCGCCGCCAGAAGAAGAGCCGTGTTTGCCAGAAGATCCAGAGTGCGTAGCCATGCCAATCACCGACGAGAGCAGGTTACCAGAACCGCCTGAGGAATGACCTCCGCCATAGCCCTGGTTATATCCTTGGTTATAGCCCTGGTTATAGCCCTGGTTGTTGTGCTTGTTGCCGCTCTGGCTCTGCATTGCAATCTTCACAACATCGCCAACGAGACCTCTGTCACCGTCTTGCTGTTGCTCAGAGCCCGTGGTGCCCTGGGAGACCTGGTTGTGCTGATCTTGCTGACCTTGCTGGCGGTCGTTGTTGTCGGAGCCGCCACTGGAGCCGTAAAATTGAGACATGTTGTGAGGATGAGAGGATATTGAGAATCCCACAAGGGCAGCTTTATATACGAAATTTAAATTACTAGACCTGGCAAACCTGGGGGCTGTACACCCTAGATTCAACAGGCTCCGAATTTGGCACTTGCGCCTCCTCGGCCTACAGATGCCAAGACTTTCTGTGCGACCAAACGAATCAAGTTTCAAGCTTGCTTCGGTTGTTGCTGCCAGCGTGGATTCGGTGGTACTTACCTCAGTGATGCCTTTTTAAAAGAGTAGAAATATTTACATGGTGTCTGTCTCTGAGTTTCTTGGTGGTGTATGCAACCTTATTTTGTGCCTTGCTGCATGGGTCGTTCCAGAAGCGTGCTGGTGTGGGTGGGCAGCTGGGGGGCGCGCTGATGCTAAGCGACAGACAGGGGACTGCTAAGCGACTGATGCTAAAGCTTGGCGCTACAGACGTCAGATGTCATTGCTAGGATAACGGCCACGTTATCAGAGCACTTGCTTTTTGGTTTTTGACATTTTTTCCAAACGGCGCAGAGAAGCGTCGTTCTGCAGCAACACCTGCCTGTTTGGGCAGCCTGATGGAAGGACACCGTCCGCAGCGCAGCGCGCGATGCTCAGGAAACGCCACGCGACTCAAGGATAACAAAACTACTTGCCCCAGCGGACTCCCAAGAAACCGGCCTTGGGATCCCGCGGTGTCGCCGTCGCCTTGGCCTTCACCATGTTGTCCACAACGTAGTGGTGGCCCTTGCCAGCAACGTCCACCATGAGATACCGAAAGTCAAGGTTGGGCAGCGGAGACGACGCCGCAGGCGTCTGGATCATTTCCAGCTTGACAATGGCAGTTCCCAGGTCGCCATCTACGTGAAACTGCATGTAGATGTGCTCACGGCCGTACTGATCCACAGCCCTGTTAGATGCAATTGGCCGCGTGGATGACCACTTGTTGTTTCTGACTGTCTCACCGTGCGCACGCATCGTCTCACCAATGAGTTTCTTGCACTCCTCGTCCTGCTGGACAATGGAGAAGGCCTTTTTGTAGATCTGCACGTCCGAGCTGGGCATCAGAATGTCAGATACAAAGTAGTAGACCGTGAGACCGGCCAAACCGACGCCTGCGAGCACAATTCCAGAGTAAAATGCAAAGGATGTGGCTCTGGAAATGCTTTCGGCGACAGCAGCGCCGCGGTTACGACTCGCAGTTGACTTGAATCGCACGGGAGAGAGCGGTAAGAGCGGACGCCCGTGTCCCACGACACTTGCGAATCGATTCAACTGTCCTGAGCTTGTTCTTAGTCTCGAAAGCATCGTTTATAAAGGTGAGTTTGATGACTGCCTAAAATTCTTGCCAAAAATGTGGCGGACGGGTAACTTTGTGGGGTAAGTGGGGACGGCTACAAGAAGGAGTAGGGCAAAAAATTAGAGAATATGATTTTACGTATTTATAGTGCAGTGTCAATGGTGGTCGGGGATGGTGGTCAAGTCGAGGGCTTCTATATCACTGTAATTGTTGCGGGCGGTTGCTGCGTACTACGCAACTAGAAAACAACATCGTTGTCCTCGTTCTCGCCGAGAACATCGGCCTCGAAAGGCGCCTTCAACTCCTTTAGCTCGTCCTTGTTCTCCTCAACAAGCTCCTTGCCTGCTTCCTTGCCGTCAGCCGTGGCCTCCGCTTCACCCTCAACACCCTCGCCGGGCGTCTCTTCCGCCTCAATGCCCTGCTCAATGTCCTTCAGAGCAGCCGCGGCGGCCTTCTTGCGGTCCTCCTCGGCCTTGACATCACGCTGCTTCTTGTCCTGCACCTTCTTGAGTCGGTAAAACTCTTCACGGTCCAGCTCGTCCAGCTCAGAGTTGATATACTTGATTGTGTTTTCTGTACGCGGGATAATGACGTGCTCAATGGCATTGACTCTGCGGTTCGTCACCTTGATGACTTCATCGAGAATGACAAACGCAGTCTGCAGAGACGCCAGCTCGACCAGAGTCTCTACGGCTCTGGAATACACATGCTTGGCTCTTTGCACCTGCTGACCGCCTCGTCCTAGACCCGTCATTTGGAAGTCGTTGGAATTCTCGTCGTAAAACGTTTCAAACTGCGGCAGATACACACCCGAGATGTTTTCTTGTCTGGCGCGGACTCTGAAACGGGCTGTGGACACCGACTCCTGAGCCTGGTATCCAATGTTGTCTCCTGTGGCGTACGAAACCTCTGCCAGCGAGAAGGAGGCGGTTTGCATGACTCGTCCCATCTTGTGCTTGGCCTCGTCGATTCTCTTTGTAATGTCTCTGAATCTCTTTGTCAAAGCCTCGGACTTTCGCTTCAGCAGCGAGTGGCCCTGTGTGGCGCCCTTGAGCTTACCCTTCATGACGGTGAGCGTCATTCGTGTGGGGAACACGGCCTCTCTGTTACCGGCTGTGGACATTTCTCAATGCTGTGGACGAGTTGTGTCTGGTTGTCTGGTCGTCAAAGTGAGCTGCTCCGTGCTGCGTCGGCTGAACTGGTTTTTATTGGGAGTGGCTGTGGAAATGGCGGAAAGGGCGATGGGACGAGATGGTGGAGGGGACAAGTGAAAGGATGGAGGGGAAATTGTTAAATAGACCTGTAAAGTGTTTAATCTGTGAATGACTTTTGTAAGTTGCTTTGCTGCTCTGCAATCCAGCGTCTGGCTGTTATCTCCGCAAGTCTCGCAGCAACAACTAGTGGCCCACTATCAGACGTGACTAGATACAGACGAGATAGAGCAAAATAGTACAGAGTAATTCGGAACTTCCACAGACTAGACAGCTCAATCATCTGATTTCAACTAATCACAATCCCAGCAATCTACCTACTCAATTGTCAACTAGCTATGTCCAATTATCGACTATCATTCGGCTTGCTATAACAATCAACTGTCAGTTGTTTTGGCTTGTCCCAGCATGTCGAGTTGACTACCGGTCAACTAGTTAACCAGTCAACCAGTCCACCCACTCCCAGTCAACCATCTCCCAAGGATCAGTTAAACCAGTCAACCAACTCCCAACCAGCTCGAAGCTCCGACTGATGGACCGTTGGGACTTGGCTCTTAAAAAATGGCCATCAGTGCCTCCGATTACGCCCTGTCAGAAGATCTGGCAGACGATAAACAAGCTTATCGCGCGTGTGAGAAAAATGCTACAGTCAAAAATATCCCGTCCCAGTGCCCCTACTACACCGTCAAACACTTTCCTTCCACCGCCTTGGTGCCTCGCACTCACTCTTCCCATGCCCGACCCTCTGTGGGTTCCCCGAGTAATGGCGACAGCGCTTGCGTGATTGCCCTAACCCCGGTTTCTGGGTCCCAAGACTCATTCTTTCAACCGCCTTTCTTGACAAAGAACGATCCGTTTAGAAATCTTGAAATTGGTCCCTGCTACCTGACAACTAGAAGATGAACCAAGACGCCTCCATGCCCGACTACCCGCCCTCGCCGGCCCCTTCGTCTGGCGACAGAAACAGATTCGCCATTGACACTGAGCTCGTCTACACAGAGTCCAATGACCAGTATCGCTCGTCGTCCGTGCCAATCTACCAAACTGCCACCTTCAAGCAAGAGTCTCTTAGCAACATGGGAGAGTACGATTACACGCGAAGCGGAAACCCCACCAGAAGCCATCTGGAACGACACATGGCCAAGATTATGAGAGCCAAGCGAGCCCTGGCTGTTTCTTCTGGAATGACCGCGCTGGACGTCATTACCAGACTGCTCGGACCTGGCGACGAGGTCATTGCCGGTGACGACCTCTACGGCGGCACCAACCGTCTGCTCAAGTACCTGAGCACTGTGCAAAAGATTGTTGTTCACCACGTTGATACAACCAATGCCGCGGCCGTCAAGTCCGTCTTGAACTCAAAGACCAAAATGCTGTTGCTGGAAACGCCCACAAACCCGCTGATAAAAATTGCAGATGTTGGAAAACTGACCTACCTGGCCCACGAGGCCAACCCTGACTGCATTGTTGTGGTTGACAATACAATGATGTCTCCACTGCTCATGACGCCGCTTGATCTCGGCGTTGACATTGTCTACGAGTCTGGCACAAAGTACCTGTCTGGCCACCACGACATTATGGCCGGTATTATTGCCGTCTCTGACGAGGAGCTCGGGCAAAAGCTGTTTGCTGTCATCAACGCTTCGGGCTGTGGCCTCGCACCATTTGACTGCTGGCTGCTGCTACGAGGCGTCAAGACACTGGCTGTCCGCATGGAAAAGCAGCAGACAAACGCACAGCTGATAGCAGAGTTCTGTGAGACTGTGGGTCTCAAGGTCCGCTACCCGGGCCTCAAGTCCTTTCCTTCTCATGATTTGCATTTCTCAATGGCCAAGGGTGCTGGCGCTGTCTTGAGCATTGAAACCGGTGATATTGCAGTCTCCGAGAGAGTCGTGGAATCCACCAAGATTTGGGGTATTTCCGTCTCGTTTGGATGTGTCAACTCGCTCATTTCAATGCCCTGCAAAATGTCACATGCTTCTATCGATGCCAAGACTCGCGCTGAGCGCGAGTTTCCAGAGGACCTCATCCGTCTGTGCGTTGGTATCGAGAATCCCGATGATCTCATCACAGATCTTCGTTATGCTCTGGTAAAGGCCGGTGCCATCCCTGAAACCTTCTCCGCATAAAATACCTCTCTCAACAAAAAACGTTGCGTGTCCAACACACGTTCCACTTGACTAAATTTATTATTTGTAGTATATTAGAAATCTAATTATTTCCCCCAAGAGTCTCTAGTGTGTCTCTTTACTACAAAGGTCTTTGATACCATGCGAATATTCCTTCTTCATAAAAAAAACTAACCAAGGTAATCTCTCATCAGGTTGCCAAGTTTGTTGGCGCCTTGCTCGAGTGCCCCCTTGAGCGCAGTCAGATCTTCGCCTGCAACAGAGTTGAACTTGTCGGCAAGATCTTGCGCATACGACTCAAGAGACTGTTCATTGCCTCCCATGCGAGCTTCCTCCTCTTCGTCGCGGCCAAAGTAGGCAGACGAAGAGATACCAGTGGCGCCGTCAAATGCACGCAGACGGCTCTGGGCCTCAGCCTGGGCAGCTGGATCATAGGAGTTTCTGCCGAAAAACTCGTCAGAAGAAATGGCCTTCTGGCCGGCGTATTTGTTGACAATTTCAGAGTTGACTGGTGTGTCTGCATACTTTTTCGTGGCAGCCGGCGTGGCAGAACGCGATGAGCTGTTTGAGCCACTGGAGCCGTTGGAAGGCACCGACGTCTGGCCAAATCCAAGCTTGACAAACTTCTTTTGCGTTGATTCGACCGAGGCGTTGACAGTCGAAGAGGCCGGTGCAGGGCTGCTGCCAAACGACAATGGCTTTTGAGGCTGAGGTGCAGCTGTGGTGGAGCCAAAGGCAGAGACCGCGGAGTGCTTGTCTTCGTTTGGATTGTAGCCCAGCTTTGCCTTGAGTTCCTTCTCCTGCTTGGCCGCCTTCTCTGCAGCGTCAAAGTCAATGTCGACGACCTTCTTGGCGGCAATCTTCTTGGCCGGCTTGTTGGCAGAAAGCAGGTTTGCCTTTTTGCTGCCTAGTGAGCTCGTGCCGGTAGCTCTCGTAGTCGAAGCGGTCGCAGGGGTGGGTGCGGTAGGCGTAGGGGAACGAGGGGTGGCCGAACGAGACGTGGGAGGCGTGGGCTTGCTGACATTGTTGAAGGACGAGAAAAAGTCGTCCTTGGAGGTGGTCTTTGCCTCGGCCGGACCGAGCGTGGCAGCGCCATCCAGCGACGACACATCTAGCACCAGATCACCGGGGTACTGATCCGCATCGAGCAGTGCCTTGCGCTTGAGCTCGGTCAGATACAGTGTGGCGGACTTTGAGGTGTATTTCTCCTTGGCATCGACCTGCGACGACAAATACTTTTGTCCTCCGCTCTTGACAAAAAAGTCTCTGGCGTTCTTGTTTCCTCCAACGCGCATGTTGCGCAGATGACTCACCGTCCAGTTGTCCATGTTGACGGAGCGCACAAACGAAACGTGGACACCCAGATTGCGGTGCACAGACGAACAATCAAGGCATATCAGCACACCAAACGTGGCAGACGACCAGGTGGGGTTTTTGGCGCCACAGTCAAAACATGTCTTGTTGGCGGGCACAGACTTGACCTTGTCAAAGAACTCCTTGAGATCTTCCTTGCTGATGACGTCTGTCTCCATTTTTTGTGCTGACAGGTGGGATTTGAAGTGATAAGTTGTGTGTGCGTGGAAATTGATAGTTTCGTGCTTCGAATATTTCGGAATTTACAGTCACGTGAGGACAAAGGAAGGAGAGGAAGAAACGTGGGTTTATTGAGGATACATTGGGGTCTTTTTCTTCCTCGTATTTGAAATTGTTGTAGTTGATTGTCGATGTTTGAGGTCCGGCGTTCCACTTCCCTGGGAATCGCTCGACCTGCCTATATCGGTCAGTTGTATGTTGACCTTGATAAACTCAGGTTTCTGAGGCAGGAAGGTTATTCATTCGGTGCCTTCGATTCTGCTCTATCAATCAAGATATATTATAGTACAGGTTCACGCTTCAGCGTAGTATATTTACAATGCAATTAGCGAGTGTCTGGCGACGACTCGTGCCACTCTTTGGACGACATTTGCTTGAGACGTGACAGAGCACGCGCAAACGCAAACTTCTCCTCGTCACCGGTGAAATGCAGGTTGAGCATGTTCTCATCCTCAACGTCCGCAGCAGCATCCATTTCCTCAAGAAGTCCGGGAACGCTGTCGTTGAACAGGTGCTCAAATGGTTTGGCAGCAGTGACTGCTAGCTTGCTCTTGGACTCGTAGGCAGCATCCAAAAAGGTAATGAAACGACGGGTGACGTCTCGCTCGCGCACAGACAGCTCTGGAATGTCAGTGATGACAAACGCCGCAAATGCGTTGGTAATCTCGAGATAGTCGGCAGCAGAGCGTGGCTGTCTGCAGAGCTCGTCAAACGTGAAACGGGCAACTCGACCATGGACGGAAATTGGAATGTCGACATCACGGCCCCAAATCTGGAGCTGGACGTGCTCCTCCGAAGGTTCTCCTCCACCATAAAAGTTGAACCAGCGATCAACGTGGGCATCGGCTTCCTTCTTTACAGACGCCAGTGACTTGCCAGCTGGTGCAAAGTAGTAAGTGCCCTGACTTGGACGTTCGAGCTTTCTATAGTCTGTTGGCGACTGCATGTAGATCACCTCGTTCTTGTTCTTGAGCAGCTCAATGCAGGGGATAAAAGATTGACGCTGAACACCGTGCTCGTAAAGTTTATCCGGCTCACGATTTGACGTCATGAACAAAATCAGACCATGGCGATTCAGCATTTCAAACAAAAGACGTCTCAGGATCATGGCGTCAGCGACATCAATGACCTGGAACTCATCGAAACACAAGACGTTTGATTCCTTGGCAATCTCAGCTGCGACAATGGGGGCAGCGTCCTCCTTGGGCAAAGCATGCGCACGCTTGTGAACGTTTTGCATAAAGGCGTGGAAATGGATACGTTTCTTTGTCAGGTGCTCCGGAACACAGTCGTAAAACAGGTCCATGAGCATTGACTTGCCGCAGCCGACATCACCCCACAGATAGATGCCCTTGGGCTGGTTGGTCTCCGGGGGAGTGGAGCCAAACAGAGAGCCAAGAAACGAGGTCTTTGCCGCCGGGGCAGGCTTGTAAGCTGCCAGGTCTGCGTAGAGCGACTCCATGTTGTCCAAGATCTTGCGCTGGTGCGGATCATTAAGGATCTTTCCGTCCGCAACTCGCTTATCGTACTCTTGCAGCGGCGAGAGCTGGGCGTAAGCCCTGCGCGCAAGCGAAGCAAGCGGAGAGAAGGCTCGCAGCCGTGAGGCGACTTGGGGTCTCGCTATCAACATCTATGTAAAATCTATGAGTCTACTAAATTTCTCCAGATATCCAGTCGGATAATGGCCTGATTGGGGACTAGACGTAAAGTGCGGCGTGAGGCCGGACTCAATGAGGATTTCAGTGGAATATTGCCATCATGTGGAATCATGTAACGTCAGGTGATTTGTCAGAGTTTCAGCTGATTGAAGAATGTTTTTGTCAAAAGCTTCTTGCACGGGTACTCTGTGCCCGGCTACACGGGGACAGAATTGGGCCTAGCTCGTTCGGAAGTATCAGAGTTCCTCCCAGGCGCGCATCGCTAGCGAAAAACAAGGTTGTAATTTCAACTCCCAAACAACGTCATGCGCAGACCCAAAACACACCCCCATGTGTAGAAAATTAAAATGATCTGAAGAGACGGCAGTGGAGCGGTTGCGCGAAGCGAAGATTTGCTTGCGAGTGGGCATACCAAGGCGCCGAGCGGGTCCCAACAGTAATTTTTCAGCGTTTAGTGCACCCCGGAACGGTTGTATTTGCAGGCGCTCATTGTTTGGAATGCTCAGGGAGAGGGTCTCTGCCGCCTTGGTCGTTGGCGCGCAGCAATCCAAGTCAACATGAAACAAGCGCGACAGGGTCTCAGACACGGGAGAATAACATTGGGAATGGAGATGTAGCCATTGTGGAATTACAAATCATCAGCTGAAGGAAGGCAAGGACAATAAAGGACCCTACAAAAAAGGAAAATAAATAATGGCGAGACAAACGACAACGATAAACGACAAACGAGATCGTGCCGATCAATTACTTTCCCAGACAGTAGTCCCACTGGGCACCACAACGGGCGAGGCTCTTCACATTCCCAGCACACTAGCGTAGGTTAAGGGGCTTTTGCGACCCACATGTGGTCCAATTGGGCAGGTTGTGAACACACCGAGGAAGCAGGATTTTTTGGGAGCCCACAGGGCCAGACGAAACGAGCAGCGGCAGGGATCAAAACGTGTGTCCAAAGTATCCACAGAGGGCAAAACAGGTACACTTGGCACTATGAGGATCCCGTTGGATGGGGTCTGTATCGGCTGTATACTGTGGTGAGGTGTCTCGTTCGGCTTGCCTTCAATTTGGTCAATTTGTCCTCCACTTATTGTTGCGGCAGTACCAGTACCCTACAAGCTCTAGGTCCCAAGGCGATGCCCAGCTGCTGCCCGCTGTCTCGCAGCGGCGGCCCAGTGGGTGTTCCAGAGCCGCCGGAGATTATATCAGTAACAAAGGACGCACTTGGGGCTGTGCATATCTATGGGTCAGAGACAGACAGCGAGTGTGAGACACTCCGGGACCCTTTCGGCGCCCTTTTCGCGCCTTTGGGCCACTTGCGCAGCCGATATTGGCCTTGCAAATCCACTCTCCATTCCATACCATGCCGGTACGGGCTGCCGCCATCTCCAGCAAACCCTGAGTTTGTGCTCGGCGGTGCGTCTCATCCAAACCTGAGACATGGCCCAAACACACTGTGTCTGATTTAGAGGCGTGTAGAAAGCATACAAGTAAACAGACATAGAGACAAACAGACAAGTGAGCAAATAGATCATCACATAAACAGACTACAAGATCTCTCGTACGCTCTCCGGCTCCTCGCTATTCTTACCTCTGCCCTCAAGAGTCCCCACTCTTCCCCTCCAGCGCAGCATTGCTTTTGGCAACACGCTGCGCGAGCAAAAAAAAAAAGAAACGTTCGCTCGTTTGTCGAAAAGCACCTCCTTATTTCGGCCATTGCTTCAATACACAGCGCTTCATCACTTCTCTTTCTCACACCAACTGGTTAAGCTGGTATCGTTCGAGGGCCTATTTTTTGACTTGCGGTCTCGCTACATTGTTTGTTTCCAACATTCACTTTTGCCCACCTGCAAGCCCTTTTGCTTAGCCTGCTTTCCAGCGCGTTTCTTGTCCGTCTGGCATCACAGCAGCTATCCAACAACCTACTCTTGTCATTCTTTTATCTCTAACCAAACGTTTACGTTTGTTAGCTAAAACCCTCTCACTCTTCTAGTTGTTCTTAGCTTTCTAAACCGCACTAGACCCCACCCCGTCACTCGTTTTTGCATATGCTTTTGAAACCTGCTCTTCTTGCCCTGGTCACTGCGGCCACGCTGGCCGCCGGTGCGCGTGTGGACATTGCCGATCTCGATGCCAGAGACCCTCTCAGAGTCATCAACGCAGACGGCGACGCTCCGGAAGTGCCCCAGCCCAACTGGCTCCACAGACATGTGCGTCGTGCCGGTGTCTTCAACAGCACTACCTCCTCCTCCGACTCCACGTCTGCAGACACATCCTCTGCCCTGCTTATCGGCACCTCCAGTTCAGTCGAGCTCCTCACTGAGTCCACCACAGAAACCGCTACTGCCTCTGCAGCTGGCTCCACAGACGTGGTGAGTGCGTCGGCCACTGCCGCAGTTGAGACGTCGGGCAAGCCAAAGCCTACCGTCGCGGACACAAACTCTGCAACCGCTACCACCAACACTGACACTGACACTGCAACCACCAACACCGACACCATCCCTGCAACCACGGGTACTGACACCACTGCAACCACAGGTACAGCAGCAACCACAGGCACCACCACCGACACCAACACCGTGGCACCAGTGCCCGCAGGCACCTCAACCACTGCTGCGGACACCACCACGGACACTACCACGGACACTGCCACCACGGACACAGCAACCGGCACCACCAACACGGCTGTCAGCAGCGCAGGCGCGACCACGACAACGGCGACCGCCCTCATCGGTTCCTCCACTTCTGTGGAGTCCTTCACTGAGGCCACCACCACCGCTACTACTGCAACCACAACTGCAGCTGGCAGCGGCCCTGTCAGCTCGAACGCCGGCGTCAGCACTGTAGACACCGCAACTACCCCTGTAACAACTGGCACAACCACCACCGCTGCAGTCACCTCGGGCCTGCCAGATACCACTGGACTTACCAGCACGGCTCCAGCCATCTCGGGCGCCTCAAGCGGCCTGCCAGACACCACCACCGTTGCAACTGCAACCATCTCTACCGAGAGCGTCCCGGTCTTCACCTCGTCTGCCCCAGTCGACACGGCCTCCACCGTCCCGACTGTCTCGCTCACGTCTGAGATCCCAACACTCTCGGTCGTCTCAACTGCTCCGCTCTCCGCCGCAGAGACCACAGTCACTGGCAGCAGCATTGCAACTCCCACTACCGTCGCGCTCCCAACGTCGTCTGTGTCAGCAGAGACCGTCACTGGCAGCAGCGTGGCTACTCCCACAACCGTGGCCCTGCCAACTTCCTCAGCACCCGCTGAGACTGTAACTGGCACTACTGTTGAGACCCCCACGACTGTGGCTCTCCCCACCACGTCTGAAAGTGTTATAGCTGAGACATCCGTTATTTCCACTGCCCCAGTCACCTCGGAGGCTCCAGCCACAACCACCGAGGCTCCAGCTCCAACAACTGTCGAGACGTCAGCGCCTCCTCCAGACTCCACCAACTGGCTGCCTTCCAACATTCTTACTCAGACTTCTAGTACCGGTGTTGTCACCGCCTCCTCGGCGTCTGCTAATCCAACTGCACTGTCGTCGTCTCTGCCAAAGGTCATTTCGCCATCTGCTGGCGGTGGTGATCAGCCAGAGGGAACCACTCTTATTCAAATTGGTTTCACTTACGGCCTCAACTACCAGTTTGTTGTCGATCACCCCATTGCTGCCTCCCAGATCTTTGAATACCTTCCTCTGGGTCTGGCTTACGGCATTCAGATCGACTCGGAGAATGTCACAATGAAGGCCCTTGTTCCTTATGTTTCTTCCAGTGCTGGTTACGTCGTAACCGTCGCACAGGCTTATATCCCCAGCAATCAGGTTACCACCCTTAATGCCCTGATTCATACCCCTACTTCTCGTTTGTACCAAAACCCACAGTCTGCTGTTGCGACTCTTGTGTCCCTGATTGATCCTACAATCCCATTGATTCCTGGTGAGTCTGATGGTGGACCAGGTGCTAATCCTACTGCTACTGGCCCTGGCGGTGCCACTGCGACCGGTGTTTCCGAGCCTAACCCGACTGGCGTTTACACTGGTTATGGCCCATCCCCAACTGGTGCTGGTTCTATTGACTCTGGCGGACCAGATGCTCCAGTCCAAGCTAGCACCAAGACCGTGGCCATTGCCGTGGGCACTGTTGTCGGTGCTGTCGCTTGGGGCGGTGTCATTTTTGTCACCAGCAGATACCGTAAGCGCCGTGCCTTGGAGTTGGCCGGTGGCTCTTCCATCGCCGCCTCATCTTCCTCGCATTACTATGATGACTCTCTTCATAGCAGTATGAGCGAGGTGAGTGGCCTATCTGCTCAGTATGGTGCCCAGCACAACCGTGTCAGCCCCATCCTACCCATTGGCCAGCAAATCTCACAACCTGTTCGCAGTGAAAACTCACTTGGATGGACCTAAAACGCACACTAGACACTTTTTATTAGTTTTATTTCTGTACTTTTGGATATCGTACCCCGATATAATCATTAACTTTCTAAATTAGTCGGTTGTATCTACTTTATTATCTAGATATCTAGATTGTACTCTAGGCCTTCTTTGGGTACTTGATATGGAGACATCCAATGTCAAGGTACGCAGTAATAGACGAGATGACGTCAGTGATGAAGAAGGAGTAGACGCTAGCAACCAGCACCAACAGAGCCTTGAGCACCAAAAGGTCAGAAATGTTTTCGTCAACGTACTCCACTCCATAGTAGTGCAGGAGAAGACCAACAGAGGGCGCAAAATGGAGAATATTCACCAAAGGAAAGTTTTGCTTACTGACATGAGCAGTAATCATCTCTCCGACGTTGTAGGCAAAGCTAAAGGCAACAAAGAGGGAAAACTTGATCAGATGCTCGGTGCAGACTGGCACAATATAAGCGTAGGCAAAGATTGAGGTGTAGAACAGCACAAATGGTATAGTTCTACCCAGTGGAACAGTGGCAGAAACCTTTGCCTTCTTACTGTGCTTGATGACGTTGGCGCAGGAGCCGACAATGTTGAACAAGAGGCCGGCAGCACCAAACACCAAACTGGCTTCGTTAACGGTACCATGCGAGGCCCAATCAGCGTATCCAGTGGGGACACCCCAAGCAATGAGCTGACGAGATACAAGCACTGGCTCTACACCAACAACTGTCCAAAAGTTGTACTGGAAGACCCCAGGACCACCAGCGTAACCCGTGTAGAAGAAGCAGGCAACAATCATGAGGACGCCCTCCACAGGGCCCGAAAACGCGGAAAGATAGAGAGTGCCAGTGTGATACTCTTCCCAAGTGGAAAGGTAAAAGTTGGTCAGCGCTGCAAACTGCGAAATCAGAATGTACCAGGGGTTATCGAGGTTGACGGCCGCAGCAAAGAGCAAGACACCAAGGGTGGTGTTAATTGCATCACATGAGTGATCAAACAACTCGCCCAGAGGTCCGGACTGCCCAGTTCTTCTCGCCTGCTTACCATCGACGGCATCAAAGGTCTGGTACAAAAACAAGCCCACTCCCCACGAATAGTACACCCAGGAAGGCAAAATCTTGTCAAACGAAGGATTGTAGTAGATCAGAGTGATGAAATTGAGAATGACAAAACCGAGGCCGGTGAGAGTGACAAGATTAGGCGCCATCGACAGCGGAAGGAGCGTCGCGAACCAGTTCCAAAAGTGAGACAAGACATACTTGGAGATGATTGAGTGGTCCTCGGAGGAGTATTTATACTGCTTGAGGCCAGGCAGGGCGTGCGCCGGAATGTAGTAGCCCATTTAACTGGATTTCTGGCGGAGTTACGTCTAAGGCACTTGGACAGATTGTTCAAAGTCTGGGGTTGCTGTTTTTTATCACGTTCAGGAACTGCCGGAAGTGGACGACAAAACAGGCAATTGCACGTTTAGTGATTTCGCGAAAGATTTAGTTTTTGTGATTCACTACGATTCATCGTGATCTTTTATAACTAGTAATGATTCTTTTACTCTTGTTTTTTGTTCTTGCCTAGTTAGCACCTCAGGCTCCGGCGTTAAGTCCGTGGCAACAAGGAAGGACTTTGGATCAACGGTTAAACGGTCGAGCTGGGTACTCAATTTTTTCGATGGCCAGTTTGAAATCTGACTAATCTTCGATTACTCAGCGATACGCAATCCCTATCCAAGTACCGTTTTTCCTGGCGGCGACTTATCAGCTCGTACTGGTAGCCCCAACCGGCGTTTAGCAACTCCGGTCCGTCCCCCTCACATCACAGCCTTGCTACTGCAGCCTGGGGCCCCGAGCAAGCACATGGAAGCAACCAGATTAACAACAAGAAGTACGCTGCCTCGTTCACATGTCGTTACGTCATAGCCAGAGATACACTCGCGGGCTGCTACGATCGGCAGTGCGCGTATCTGCGGCTTCGTACCGTTTACCGGCGCTGCCCATCTCGCTCGCCGGCGCTGCAAACTATAAAAGGCCGCCATTCCCCCCCTCGCATTCCTCTTTCTCCAACCCAGCGGGAATCACAATGCCTCTTGTAACAATTGCTTCCAACATTGCCGAGTCGCTTAAAAAAGGAGGCGTCGTCCCTGATGTCGTCGACGAGTCGCCCAACAAAGGTCTCATCACTGTCTCCTACGGTGCAGACACTGAAGTTGTGCTTGGAAACAAGCTCAAGGTGGCAGACACCCAGAATGTGCCAAAGATCAACATCACTCTCACCGATGATGATCCAGCCGGTTCCTACACTCTGGTCCTGACCGATCCAGATGCCCCTACTCGTGGAGACGAGAAGTGGTCAGAGTACTGCCACTGGATCCTTTCCGGAATCAAGGCCGACAACAGCGGCTTCATCACGGAAATTGAGCCCTCTAAGGCCACCGAGCTCATTGAGTACATGGGCCCTGCTCCCCCAGAGGGCACCTCTTGGCACAGATACGTGTTTGTTCTCTACAAGGAGGGCAGCACAAAGCCATCTGCTCCACCAGACAGACCCACCTGGGGAACCGATGTGCCTGGCTCTGGCGCTAAGGAGTGGGCTGCAAAGTACGGTCTGACCCCAATTGCTGTCAACTACTACCTTGCCCAGAACGAGACGCAGTAGGGCGGCAGTCATGTATTTAAATAGCAATCAATGACATGCTGTTGAGTAATTGTAGCGAATTGAATTGTATGAAGGGTGTAAAACTATCATGCAGCTTAAGTATGCCTATTTGGGAGCTCTGAAATGACTGGAAAGTGTTCAATTGAAGAAAGTTTAAGTATTTTAGTGTGTATGAGTCACAAAGAAGGGTGTGATTAAGAATGCACAAGAGTTGTGAGAAGGTAGAGGCTCGTCTAAAATCCAGAAAACTGTAGGAGCGGATTAAGGGCTTTGGAAACCGCTCAGCTGTCCAACTGCTCAGTGATTGCCTTAAGAACTAGTGATTGCCTTAAGAACTAGTGATTGCCTTGAGAACTAGTGATTGCCTTGAGAACTAGTGATTGCCTTGAGAACTAGTGATTGCTTTGAGAACTAGTCAGAATCTGTTTAGAATGACTGTGTACAAACTCCCCAAGACTGCCTCAAGAGCGTCTAGTTTAGACTGCCTAACCCTGTTTATCAAGTGTGTAAGGTATGCTCCAGAACGTATATAAGTTCTCCAAACCTGTATTAGTTTAATGTGCTTTGCACCATGCTATTCGCTGATATATGCATAAATAAATTGTCCACAGTATCGGTGAATCTATTGGCCGATGCCGGAATGCTTGAGCTGTTCCATGACAACAAATGTAATGATCGTCTGTGGACCCAGACGCATGAACGACGGCAGCCAGCCGCGGAACATGAAGCCGGCACCCTCGTTCTTGATGCAGTTGACAAGGATCTTGAGGGCGCCTTCTTGAGCAGTGTGACTGCCCATGATTCGTGTCTTGACCACGTCTACCGGTGAGCAGATGGTTGTGGCCACGAGACCCGCCAGAAGAGAGGCGGTGAAATGTGTCGATCTCTTTGACTCGTCAAGGCCAACAGTGCGGATGAGCTGTGCCTTGATTGCATCGTAGGAGACAGCCTGGGACGCCGTCATAAGGGCGGCACGGGCACAATTAGGACCGACTCCGCGCATGAGAGCGGCTGGACCCTCATCCAAGGTGATGCGCATAATGCCGTCAAAGGCATTTTTGTAGTTTTTGCGGAGCTCCGCGGGCATGGATTTATCGTTCTGCATGCGAATGTTGCAAATGTCTGCTGGGTTGCCTACAATGCCACCGCAGACACCAGCAAACATGGAGATTGGCAGAAGTTTCCACACTGGAGGAGTCGCGCCAGTGGGGTCGGTGATCCTCTCTTTGAGGTGCTCGTAGACACCGAATCTCGTTGTTGAGTAGGTAGCCTGGCGCAGAATGGACGCCGAAACACCAGAAAAGACAGCCAGAGGGCCCTCGTTCTTGACAATCGACACGAGCATGCCAAACATGTTTTGTCCGCGCTTGTGAGCAGTCTGCAGACGGACCTTAGCCAAGTCCAGAGGATGTGTACAGATGCCCGCAACGGTCGAAGCGAAACCTCCGTACCAGAATGGAAAGTGCACCTTCTCGTTGTGGCTCTCCAGCGGCTTGGCAACCTTTGCAAGTCCGCCGGCTGATTTCAGCGTAGCGTGGTCTGCCATTGTGAAGCGAGTAGAAACAGGTTGATTTTGCAAAATGGAGACGGCAGTCGGCGTATTCCCTTTTTATTATAAATTTCAAACGTCGGAAAAAAAATTTGAAAAAAGCAACTTTTACGGATGATAACGTGCACCTACATGTCGTAAACAACAAAGAGGGGGGTACAAAGGGAAGATACCGGAAGGAGGTGAGAGGATGTAAGTATGAGAGAAGGTTTTAGGGGTTTCAGAGTTGCCTTGAGAACGAGAGAATCTTAATTTGCCTCTCTTCTCCTCGTGTCTGACAGTTTCGCAGTTTCCTGTGCATTAAGTCTCACCTGGCGGAAAAACTGGGCCCGACGCAGAAATTTAGGATTATCCCGGCGTGTACAGTGCCCCGCAGCATGGCCAATGAGGGGTAGGACAAAGAACATGCTGTGGCTGTGGTTGGAACAAAAAAAGCGACGAAACGAGCCCAGTTCTACGCTAATCAACACATGTTTGTTCTCTAGTCGTTAGTTCTCGCCCCCGCCTCAGGTTCCGCACTGCCTGTTCCAGTGCAGGCGGAGACTGGGGACATGTGCAAGAACAATTGCTGTCAAATGGACGGACATTGCGCGGGGTGTATAACATCTGTAGCGTAGTGTAGAAACTGTAGAGTAGTTTCGAAAAGATCTTTGTTTGGAACGTTCACTTTCACTTTGACGCCAGAGAGTGCACTAGTTCGTCATACACTAGCGAACCAATTGCCGCTCCGATAATCGTCAGTCGTAGTTGATCTTCGCTGGCCCGCCTGGCAGGGATTCGGTGAGGAGTCCGCTGCCAGGTGGGATCCTGAACTGTAGAGTCATATGGGAGAGCAGAAGATGCAAAAGGAGGAGAAAGAAGACTAGTCATTGGCATGGCGTTTGAGTTGGTTCATCAAGCAGGTTTTCTGAAGTGCCAGAGGCTGGTAGCTTCCAGAGTATACCAATATCATCTCCAGCTGATGAAGCAGGTCCAGCGGGGCGGCTTCAGATTGCCAGAAATGGCAATTCGGATGAGCAGAATCTTTGGCCGGCCTAAAAGCGGCAATTCCATAGTGAGTGTGATGCCTTTGAGATTGTCTCCTTATTACACTCTCTGAATCACCTTTTCGAATCACTTGGCATGTCGTAACGGTGCCTTCAGTGTTCCAAAGCGGGCTCATCAGGTCCGATCCAAGATCTAACAACATTATGATAACCTGAGCACTGTCCTAGTTATAAAAGCACTCTCATAGCTTTACTGTACACTTCTCATTCAATTCACATCTCCTTCACCTCAGCTCATTGACACTTGACATGCACAGCCGTGCAGACGTTTGACGACCGAGATGCCAATAGTTAGGCTCTGGAGGAGTGGTGAAGGTTAATTACCAGGTGATTTGTGCATTCACAGTGCGTACCCGTACGTTTGCTGCAAAGATTCATAAGAAGCGCTCGTTGAGTTTGACGGCGTTGTGCGCCGAGCAGCTCATTGGACGAAAACGTCATTATCGTTTAACAGCGCACAACCGACGTCACAAAAACGTCACAACGGCAGGCAGACAACAGAGTCAATTACAGCGGGGCGAATTCCAACAAAAGAGATTGCAATGACGAGTCTGGCCTTCTCAATCAGCTGCTTAGTCAGAGATTGACTCAGCTACATACGCCATCCACCCACTTCCGCGCAAACCTCACTTGTCCCATCTCATCCGCTGCAGCACGTTTGTTGGGATTTTTGCATATAAAGGCAACACACTTCCCCTCTAGTCTCTTGTTACTTACACAAAACAACATAAAAATGGTCCACAAGCTCATTCTCGTCCGTCACGGTCAGTCCGAATGGAACTCCAAGAACCTCTTCACCGGTTGGGTCGACGTCCGTCTCGACGCTACCGGCCTCAAGGAGGCCAAGAAGGCTGGTGAGCTCCTCAAGGAGTCCAACATTGTCCCCGACCAGGTCTACACCTCGTTGCTCTCCCGTGCCATCCAGACCTGCAACATTGCTCTGGACGAGGCCGATCTGCTGTACCTCCCAGTCAAGCGTTCCTGGAGACTCAACGAGCGTCACTACGGTGATCTGCAGGGCAAGGACAAGGCCGAGACCTTGGCCCAGTACGGCCAGGAGCAGTTCATGACCTGGAGACGTTCCTTTGACATTCCTCCTCCTCCAATCAGCGACGACAACAAGTTCTCTCAGGCCAGTGACCCACGCTACAAAGACGTTGCAAAGGCTGACGTGCCAAAGACCGAGTCCCTCAAGCTCGTCATTGACAGACTTTTGCCATACTACGAGTCGGACATTGCCAAGGACCTCAAGGAGGACAAGACTGTCATTGTCTTTGCCCACGGCAACTCCATCCGTGCCCTCGTCAAGTACCTCGACAACATTTCTGACGACGAGATCTCCGGCCTCAACATCCCTACCGGTATTCCTCTTGTCTACGAGCTTGGCGCCGACCTCAAGCCCGTCAAGAAGGCTTACTACCTTGACCCAGAGGCTGCTGCCGCCGGTGCTGCCGCTGTTGCCGCCCAGGGTGCCAAGAAGTAAATAGCTAGTTGCAACTTTTGAATAGATTCTTTTAGATATTGAGCTGTCGATTCACGAGACACCCTGTTACTCTCTTTCCTTGTTGCAGGTTCAATTCCTTCATATTTTCCTTTGCGCAGGTTCAATTCCTTATACTTTCCTTAGAGGGGCTCGGATTCTACCGAGTTTCGACTACCGAGTTTCGACAAGTAGTTTAGGAATTGGGTGCAAATTAAGAATTTCTTTTAGAATTGAGCTGTTTATTTGACAAGGCCACTCTCCTTTCATTTCGTTGCTTTTTGCATCTTTGAGTCTCTTAATTCCGAATCACTAGATTTTGCTTGCGTGTCCTGCCAACTATCGGATTCTGAGTGTCCTGAAGTAGACAATTGGTATTTAGAAATGGAATAAAAACTTTGTTACAATTCTCCAACAAATTTCCTGCAATTCTTCTTGCCATTGAATTGTTTATTCCACTCACTTCTGCCTTTTCTTTCTTTCGTTTATTCAATTCCTTTCTCGCCTTATCGGATTCTGCCGAGTTTCGGATTCTCACCTCATGCCTGTCGAAGATGAGTACCCAGACCAGCTCAGGCAATTGGTAAAGTCTCTGATAGAAAGAGACCCTGCGGCGCGCGATGTTATAGACAAGTTGCACGAGTTTTATTTGTCTAGGACCACTGAGAACGACCAGAAACGACGGAAAACAGCGCTCAAAATCGACTTTTCTACAGCGACAGTACTAAAGGATGTTTTGGTGGTGTCTCCCGTGCGAAAGAAACTCCAAATCCTTCTTGGTAAGGATTACATTGCTGCTGTAAAGGAGGAAAGCGCAGAGCCAGAGTTTCAATTGAGTGACATTGCTGGAAACCTGCGTGTCGTGTTGATTCTGCACATTCCTGAACGCGCAAAGCCTCAATGGAATGCGGTCGTAGTTCCCAAGGAGGGAGAGCCGCTCATTCTGACTGTAAATGATGAAGCTACCAAAGACACAATTGCTCAGTACTTTGCAACTGCAGCCCCACAAGTTCCTATTGCCCAGAGTAGCAAAACCTCGGGAATATGCGTTTCTGCGTACCGCGGCTCTAAAGAAGGTCTATTGTATTTGCTGGATGGCTGGGTCTTTTTCGGATTCAAGAAACCATTGGCCATCTTTTCCTCTTTGACGGACATTGATGCGGTATTTTTCTCGTCAATCACTCGACTGACATTCAACATGTCCATTAGAGCCAGAGCGACACAGGAAATCTTGGAGTTTAGCATGTTAGACCAAGCAGATTATGGCGCTATTAGTGACTATGTTGAGAAGTTTGATTTTGCGAACCAGAGCATGAGCGAGAAACTCAAAGCCAAGCCAGTCAATGCTCCTGGACAAGTTGAGTATGCTAAAGATTTGGAGAGCGCTCAGCGTGAAGCAGATGGAGATAATGCAGGAGCACCGCTAGAAAGTGCTGCTTTAGATGACGATGATGATGATGAAAATGATGCCGACTTTGCTGCAGGTGACAGTGACTATAGCTCTGGCTCGGACGAGGACGGAGAAGAAGAAGAAGAAGAAGAAGAAGGTGAGGAAGGAGGAAACGAACAAGAGGAAGAAGAGAGCGACGATGAAGAAGAAGAAGAAGAAGAAGAAGAAGAGGAGGAGGAGGAAGAGGTTCAAAATGTTCAGGAAGAGGTCGCTTTCCAAGACAACCTAGACTTGGAGCAAGGTATCGAGGACGTGCCATTTACAAATATTGGAGACGACGTTGCAGACATTGTAAACGACGACGAGGACGACATGTTTCAATACTTACATTAATGATTATACAGGAAATACACGTAATGACAAAGATACACCCAGTGATGCACTGTCGCGTTTCTCGTCTTTAGGATATAATACAAAAAGCAGGTCAAGGACCCGTATATAAATAATTAGCTGGAGACTATCTCTCTCATTTTGATCACCAGCTCGTTAGCCCGCGGGATTAGCCTCTCCAAAGAATCATCGTCAACCGTCACAGCTTCTTTTGCGTCTGTAGATTGCAAAAAAGACAAACCTATGGGAGACTTGAAAAACGGAGCAGAAGTATCATCCAGAGCCATGGCAACTAGCCCTAGAGATTCTTTTACTTCAGGCTTTGCTATTATCTCGTCAACTTGGTCGTTGTTGACTTTTAAAAGTAGTTCCTTCAGTGTGTTCGTTGCACTTGCAAACGAGCGGACCTGACTTAGATTCTTTTCCAGCCGTTGTTGGTTCTTTAGCAAGTCTGGCTGGATATCTAGCGAGCCAGAAAAGTCATCGTCCCATGATTCCATGTTGACATGAGATGAAATGAGTCTGGCGTGGGGTGTGTGAAATCATCGTGACAGGCGGACGTAAATGATAAACACCGCGCGACAGGCGGACGCAAAGGAGATAATTTTTTGGTTGAATGCAGTAAGGAATTAGATTAAAATTGATAAATAATAGAGGTACAATACATTTTCAAAGCAGTTCTTGGAACTTTGGCGGGTTCAGCAAGGCCGGCTTGCTGGGCGGCGGAGTCGCGTCGCGCGCAGCTGGCACAAAGAGCTCCAGGTCGATGCGAGCGTCTTTGAAGGCGTTCTCGACATCGGCATCGCTGGTGAGGATTGTGCCTCCTCGGTTGACGTTGCGTACCTGCAGGTCTCTATCGCCCAAAATGTTGAAGGCTTTCCTGCCATCCTCTAGCACCTCAGTGAGCGTCGGTGGGGTGTTGTTGTTGCTTGTCGCAAACGTCAAGTCAAACTTTTTATTATTGAAGCGCAGAATGACAGGGTGTAGGCGCTTTGCTTTTGGCGCCGTTTCAACAATAGTTGATTCTGCCGGAACGCTCGCAAGATATTTGTTCATCATGCCAGTTGTGGAGGTAGTGGGCTGTGAGCCGTACTCCATCTCGCCTGCTTGAACCTCAATGTCAGACATTTTTTCATTCAAAATGACTGCTCTGAAAAGGTCAATCAAGTTTGCAGCGGATGCGTCTAGACCGTGGCGCCGCGAGTACTCGGTTAGTGCACACTTGAACTCGAGAATGCTGCCAAATTCTAACGCATGGCAGAAGTAATCGATCGTGCCTTCGGAAACCAGCAGTTTGTGAATAAATGAGACAAGCGTAGGCGATGTGGCCGGCGAGGATTCTATGGCGGCAGCAGCTGCCAGCGAGATGAGAGAAGCAGATATCAAGTCGGATGTTGGCAAGTTGAGGACTGTCAGGCGATGAGGACCAAGTTCCTGGATAAGAACGTTAAGCAGTGAAGGGAAAGGGGCCACGTGTAAATCTGGACGAAACAGTTGCTTGGTCGGAGGAGATGGTGATACTGAGTCAATCGACAACTCTGACAAAGAAGGCAGCTGAATGTTGACCGGCGGTTCAACCGGCAATGCAGGACGTGAGAGCAGCGCATTTATCGAAACCTTGGCTCGTGCCGTTTCTTCTAGATTTACATCTGACGGAGTCCGAGACAGACCCGAGAGCTCAGACTCTTCATCATCTTCAGCCCGCAGTGGGGCGTGAGGACTGCCCTCACGAGAAGTCGTACTATATGGATGAAATGCAACTGGACTACGCGGAGACGGCGGTTCTCTCTGCGGAGTGCTTCCTGGCGTGTCCTTGGTCCTAACGGCCCGCTCGGTGGTCTTGCGGGTGGGTCTGCGTTTATTACGTCTGACAGACTGCACACCGGCGATTACCAGCTTCAAAAAGTCATCATAAAACTCTTGGCTAAAGCCATACTCTTGCATTAGCGTGTGAGCAACGTAGGAGGTCAGATCCTCCTGCTCGGAGGCCATTTTCGTACTGAGCGAGTACATGTGAATGAGCTGGAGACGGCGAGCCGAGAATCGGCGCCATTCTACTTCATCTATAAAGTTCAGCTTGTACCTTATTGACCGAGTGAGTCCTGCAGCCGAGCTCGTGTTTTTGGATGCTGCAGCAGCGGAGAATAGTCCGAACGGTGACGAGTCATGTGAGACGTCTTCAAACTGGTCCATGCTGTAGGGAGTACATTCACAGTGGTTTTAAGCACCAGGCGCAAACGGGTCTTTATGTGGTGTTGGTGACTGAACTGCGTTGTGTTGTTGGACACTCAACAGATGACTCTAAGGGTGGTTCAGAACGCTGATCAAGCGCTCAGCAGGAAATTGGTGGTGAAAACTACAAAAACAAACAAGTCTCTTAAATCGCTTGAATTCACTACTACTAACAAATAGTAAACTAATTGACAGGTCTGGGCTTGGACGTGTCATTTCTCAACATGATCTTGGCATTTTTTGTTGGGCGGGTGACTCCCAGCAGTGTCCACGAGGATTTCCAGGGGCATACAGCTTGGGAGCAGGGGCCCTCTTCGTATCGGCCATTTTGTGGGGCAGCCAGGCAAGGTGAAACAAGGCACGCTGATAGTATGGAAATGAGCGATTTACAAGTTTTTAGCAGTTACGCCAAGAGACGCCAGTAGGAGACATGTATTTCGCTATTTTTGCGACGGCGAGCTCGGTGGCTCGACTTTTCGGAGTTTTGCAATTACATCATGTGTCGTCAGAGCCACAGGACACGAGTCAGGGAGGGGCTTCTTGGGTCCGGTCGTAGTCCGATGGCCGCCGCCACGGTTCAAGGAACTCTCAGAAGTCAATTCCTATGCAAAAAACAGTCTAAACGGTTTCAATGCCAAGCGCCCTGAGCACTCTGCCAAGTCCTCCCGCCAAGTCTCCTCACCGCCCGCAGAACCGCCCAGGCGCCATTGGGTGTTTCAGCGCGTCGCCTCGTGATGATCCGTCCTGTCTTGTATTCCTCTTCCCAAAAGCATACGGGGGATTTTAGGACCCCGCCAGCGCAGAGACACAAACCACTAGACATCTGTTAGACCTTGTTTTTATTGTTTTTTCTTTAGTGTTTTTGATTATTTCGCCATGGAGGACGCTTCACGACCACAGTCCCAGGACATGTCGTCGCCTCTGGACCAGCTGGAACGGTCAGGTAACAGATACACAAACGGAAACGCTCCAGAGCGACGAGCATCCATTGCGTCCGTGGCTTCGCATGGAGGTGGAATCCTTGATTCGTTTCGTCTCTCCAAACTGGTGCATCTCAACATATCAGACGTTTCGCTGGACTCGTCCGTACGCCAGTCCAGTTCAGTCGCCCCGAATCGAATCAGGAACATTCTCGAAGACTCAGGCCTCGATAATCGCTACTCGCCAGTCGCTGCTCGTCACCCAGATGCTCCAAGTCCGTCGCGAACAGAGTCTCCGCCGGCTGCGACCCACAAGAGAGGCGGAATCAAGTTCATTGTGCAGCGCGATAAGACGAAGAATAACAAGCACGACAAGGAGAAGAAGCCAGAAAAGTCGCCGGTCAAGAGCTTTGAGCCGCGCATCACCCTCGACAGGGACAGGGAACTGCCTCACTTGGTGCCCGCGTTGCCAGCCAAGAACTCTCCAACGAGAAGTTCCCACAGCGGCCATGCAATGCTTCGCAAGAAATCAAATACACCGCCGCCAGTGTTCTCTCCAAACGTGGCAAAGCGATACAGTCAGGAGTTTGGTCGCCCAGCGCATTCCAAGGTGGCTTCTCCCGTGCAGAGCCCTGTAGAAGAGGATTTTGAATTTCAGGAGCAGAGACGACTTCCCGAGGGTCAAAATGGAACGGGCATCAGACTCATCAACAGAGGACAGAGTCCGCAGAGAGACCACAGCGACCATCATCTCCAAGATCAAAATCATGTACAACATTCAGAACACCTCACAGCTGAACAAACAAATCACGAAGTGTACGACGAACCGCGGCTGGATCGCGCACGTCACCCCTGGAATTTTCACAAAATGCGACAACACTCGTCAGACTCTCACCTGTCGGCGAGCTCTGTTTCATTCCACGTGAGAAAGAGCACTTCTCGACCAGCTTCTCCCGCCCAGGTCACCCCACAATCACCAGACTCATCTCATGAAGTTCCATTCCGCCACAGGACACCCAGTCTTTCGCGTTCTGTTGATCTCAATGCCAATGGCCGACCTGTGGCGTCTCGGGTCCCTTCGCAAACGCGCATTTTACCACCAGATTCCATTCATTCGCGCTCCGCCTCAGCAGATACAAACAACTCTCAGCATCTCATCCCTCGCGTTGAAACTACTTTAATTCCTCCCAGAGATGTCAACCGCTCTACACCAAACACTCCCACGTTTGTCTCGTCCCCAGGTAGCATCTATTCCGAGGTCGAGTCCAATTACGAACCTGCTGTAAACCGCGTCACGTTCAGAACGCCAAGTGGCCAGTCCCCCAATATTGCTCGCAGACCAGAGCCACGAGTGGAGCGTCAACCTGAACCTCAGATTGAGCGACCTAGCCACAATGATTTGCGAGTAGAGCGACAAGCGGCACCTCACGAGGCAGTTCCAGTGAGATCGCTCTCGCCCAATGGTCATGCTGAGTCTCGACAGGGAAGAGGAACAAGTGCAACCGTCATGGCAAATAGTAGAGTTTATGCAAGATCACAGTCTCCGAAGAAAGATCGTAATTCTCAATACTTCTTTCCTCGACACCCGGCTGTGTCGTCGTCACAACCGCAACCTCGCCACAAACATTCGGCCAGCCAGATTTCGCAGTCTTCAGGTAATGCTGGCGCACTACTCATCCCACCTCTTCTTTCAAGCAATCGGTCTCCGCAGCCACATGCTAAACCGTCTACGCTCACCAGAAAATCATCCACCGATGCAACCAAAGCGTTGGCAGACATGAGTCCAGAGGAGCATGTCTCGCTTGGCATTACTTTGCATGAGTCTGGTGACCTACGTGCTTCAACTTATCACTGGCAGTATGCGGCAGACAAGAATAATCAGACCGCCATGCTGCTCTATGGCTTAGCCCTTCGTCATGGGTGGGGTATCCGAAAGAATCCTGGTGAGGCAGTAAGATGGCTGCAGAGGGCAATGGCTAACGCTGAGGTGGGTGATAGTAACCTGGGTCAGACGTACAGAAATTCTGTGATTTCAACTCCAGAAGCAAAGCTGCAAAAGACCCAGATTGCTTTGGCGCTTTACGAGCTCGGCATGTCGTATCTCAACTCATGGGGTCTGGAGAAGGACGAGGCAATGGCTCTCAAATCATTTGAAATGGCTGGGGAGCTTGGAGATACTGATGCACTCTGCGAAGCTGCTGGTCTATACACTCGCTCCGGGCCGGGTCGGAAGAAGGATCTGTTCAGAGCAGCTCAGCTGTATCGACAGGCCGGCGACCTTGGTGTAAACATGGTTGGTAACAGTTGGATTTACAAGGACAAGTACATGGCGGAGCCCAAGAAGAAGAAGGACAAGAAGGACAAGAAGTAGCAGGTGCTAATTTTATTGTTCTACAGAAGTGTAACTTGACTAAGTCTGTAGCATCTATTTACAGTTGTATTATATAAACATTGCAAGCCAAATGGCTAACGATTTACATTAATCCGAGCACTTTTTGAACTTGACTGCCGAACCGTCCAACAGAGTGTTGCGCTTGTTTGGCTGCTTCACATCGTCATTATCGCCGAGTTCAGTGTCCTTGCGGATGTCAAGGAAGAACTTGCCTTCCTCCTTTTGAGTGCCCTGGACGACGTTATGCTTGAGGATCAGAGCCACGTCTCTGGCGACGGCGAGGCTTTCCTCAGTGAGCTCGTTTGTTTTGAATCCATTTCGTATTTGTTCAAGAGCAGCGTTGTGTGCAAATGAGTCACCCTTGAACGCCAACGCTGCCGACCGTAGCAGGTTTCTGTACGTTACCAGAGCCTGTTGCTGTAGCGACATTGTCTTTGTAAGATTCTACAGTTTTTGGTTACTACTCGGGAACTAGTTATCGGAACTGGGTGTCCCAATGGCCAACTCTCCAGACAACTAAGGACAAACTTGGGCATAAAACAGCTGTATTTTGTAATTCCAAATCAATGTGGTCAAGTCTACGACTCAAAGCCGATTCTCAATCTGAGGCCACCTTTCAGAAGGCTGGAGTCAGGTTTGCTACGGAAGAACAAAAGATCAAGGCATTGAGAGAGACCACACAGAATTTATTCTTGGAGTCCAACTCGCTGCGACAGCGCTATGAGTATATTAAGAACGACATGAAGGCCCATATTCCTAGAGCCACGTCTGCAATTGAGCAGTCTCTAAAGTAGTTTGCCGTCCTTGGCTGAGCATCGGCCTGAGCAGCAGTCTGTACCTCCATCAACCCATTTCTTGACACCCACTAACCGTTTGTTGCTCCCAGCGGTAATTCTCCCGTTGACAGTGGCAACTGAGCACGCCGCTCCAACTAAACTAACTGAACTCTCTGCTCCCAACTGTTTACGTCTTTCAACTACTCGACTAGTCGTCTAGTTGGAAACTCCTCCCAAAATGCTACTTGCGTGAGCCGCGTTGTTTACTATTGCTCAAGTCTGGATCAAACATGGCAAGAGCAAAACGAGAAACATCAGAACTGTTGATTACATCCAAGAGCCCGCAAAAAATGGCCAAAACTGTCACATCAAGCCCTGTAAGATCGGCTCGTCTGGCCGACCGATGGAAACACACTGCTCTTAAATCAGACCCTGCAGAGGACTCTCCTGATGATTCACTTGCCAGTGCAAACATTAGACAAGCTCTTGTTCCTATCTCTGACAATACCCAGCCTCCAGCGGTAAACAGTGAACTGTCTGCCAAGTACGAAGCTCTCTTGAAGCTGCGCCAGACTGATCCTGAGGAGATGCTGACAAAGTACCAGGACGCTGTAGGAGTGCAGTTGGATGCGTCTCACCAGCTCATTACGAAACTCACGGAAGAAAATGCATCAATGAGCTCTGAAACGTCTAAACTGCAGCAACAGTTGATTGAATTGCAGTCAAAGTTGCAAATCGTCGAGAAGGCCAATGATTCTCTGGTAAACAAGGTGCAGTCGCTTGAAGGAGAGAACAAGAGTCTTTTGAATCAAATGTCTGTTTTCCTTAGCGGCGGCAAAGGTGCTGCACAATCAGACTCCTTTGAGTTGGACTTTCTTCGCGATGTTTGTGCTGTTGAGTACGAAGTGGAAGCGGACGACGGTGGTACTACGATTCATTGTCTACAGAAGGGAAAGAATGGGTCATTTCAGTACGAACTTTACATCTCAAATGAGGATCCTGATACGTACACTTACTATCCCCCTGACGAAGGTGCTATGCTAGATTTGATTCCAGAGGAATACGATTACTTGGCTTCTGAGGCAGAGTTTCCGAGAACACTCGCTCACCAGCTTCCCCCCAAGATTGGCCGCATTGTTCTGCAGTAGTTTCACTTGCTTTTGAGAATCATGTTGCCGTCAGAGTCCTTGACGACTGTAAGTTCCTTGAGGAGCTTCTTTTTGTCAGTCTTGTCGGTCTTGGCAACCTTGAGGAGCTTGTAGAGACTGATGCCTTCGGCAGGAATGGAGTCGGACAAGTTGTCTTTCGTTTCCTTCTTTGATTTAGGTTCCTTTGCAGTCTTTTCGGCCTTTTCAGCTTTTGCCTCCTTTGGCTCACTCTTGGGCTCGACCTTTGGCTTATCTTGCTTCTTTACTTTTGGCTTGTACAGGGCCTTCTCGTACTTCTCGGCCTCTGTGATGCATGTTGTGTGATTCTGGACGTCGTTTCCCTGGAACGTTGTCGAGCAGTCTATGCAGGTGAAGTAGGCCTGAGGGCACTTGCCGTAATGGCCGTTCAGCTTCTTCTTGGCCAGAGACTCATTGCATACCTGTGTTAGTCAGAACTATGTTGTAGGTCTATAATAACTTACCTCGCACGAAAAAGTCACCATCGTTCTGTAGTGTCAAGTTTCCTGATCGGGGTTTCCAAGAATTTTTTTTTGAACTAATCCTAGTGGTGCTCGTTTGGGAAGGAGTAAGTAGATTCGAGGGTCTTGACTGCTAATCACAGATCTACTGCGAACCTCATAAAGAAACGCAATCCAACTGAACTCATGTATCAAGTAACGTTTAATTTCCATCAATCTCTAAACTTCTTTACCTTCCCACTACTCTCACTATTTGCTTCCGTCCACTTCTCGTCTTTCTGCCAACTCCCACTTTACTTAGTCTGCCATCACACCCACGTCTACTTGGTTGTGGCACTCGCCGGCCTATTTTTTTTCGCATTATCCCAACCAGAGTATCCACAAACACAAGACTCTGAGATCGTTTCAAAGAGCAAGTCAATGGTGCCCTTGCCGTCTTCGAGCGAGAAGCTCAATGGCGTTTTGTCCGGCACAGCGTCGTCCACGAGACTGCCCGCGGCCGGCGCTATGCGCGTTGTCCGGCCCACGTCAAACAGATACAATCCGTACGCGCGCCCAGCAAAGGAAACTGTTGCACCGCAGAGCAAAGCGAGCGGACTGATGAGCAAAGTGCCAGAGCATTTGCGTCATCTTGTGCCTGCCTGGGATCAGTCCAAACCCTGGACCATCATCAACGCATACAAGGCGATTCTCAAGCTCAAGGAACAGTTTGGTTTTGACGACAGCAACAAAGACGAGGAAGGCGTGGCAAGCGCCGAGAACCTTCAGAGTAGACAACGAGAGCAGGTTGCTCCTGCTATAGCAACAGCGCCCGTTCAAGATACGCGGAAAAGACGGCGTTCTGCTTCTCCTGAGCCTGCGCCTTCTATTGTTAAAGAAGCGGAGGCAAAGGTTGCAAAGCCCATCAAGAAGGTGAAAGTGGCCAACAGGGCCGTTGATATTCCCAAGATCCAGCTCAATATTCCTCCTATTCTCTCTGTTGATCAGATCCCCGCGAATCGTCTCAATAGAACAGGCCTGTGGAGTGTGCCACTAGATGATGACGAAGAGGAAGGCGACACTCCAGTACCTACTACAAAGCCCGTCAAGATCAACAAAGGGTTTGCTTCGCTAATGAGAAACCTGAGCCGCCACGACGAGGTAGTCATGAAGAGAAAAGAACTACAGCTAGAAAAGAGAGAAAAGGAGTTTGAGACCGACATGAAGTCCAAGATGGACGCTTTGGAGAAGGAAAGAGATCGAATGAAGCAGGAGATGGAGCAGAAATCGCAGAGCGAAAGGCTCAAGGCGGAGCAAGAGCAGCAAAAGTTCAACGACGCCATGCTGAAGCAGCGTGAAGAACTACAACAAGAGCTGAAAAACTTGGAGAAAATGCGCAAAGATCTCGAACAGGAAAAGAAAAAGGCTGCATCCGCCTCCAGTTCTTCCTCCCTGCCATCGATAACAAAACCGCCATCTTCATCTCCCTTATTTATTAGCAATCCAGGTCAAGACTCGGCTTCTATTGCACCTAAACCTTCGCTGCCTTTGCCAGCTCCTCCTGCATCAGACTCCACTCAGAAGCCTGCCTTTTCCTTTGGCCTTCCTGGTTCCGGCGAGGGTAATGGCGGCAAGAAGACTGCATTTTCTTTTGGTTCTGCTAGCTCCTCGACACCGGCAAGCAATGGCACCCCTACTCTTTCTTTTGGTAACACTAAATCTACGACAGCTACAGAAACCGAAAAGAAGGAAAATGGGTCGGCAGCCGCCCCCATTACGTTTGGTGGAATGGACAAGAAAGAGAACCCATCGTTTGCCTTTTCATCTGCACCCAAAGACTCGACTACTCCATTGTTTGGTCCAAAGGCAACAGACTCTGCTAGTGAGAAGCCAAGCAATCCAGGACTCACCTTTTCCTTTGGTGGAAAAGATGAGTCCAGTAAACCGTCATTTTCATTAGGCACAACAGAAAAGGGCAGTGAACTTCCAAAGCTGAATCTAGGGGCTAGTTTTGGTACAAGTGAACCACCAAAGTTTAATTTTGGCAGCTCTTCAACTACCAGTGGATCTGGTTTCGGCAGCTCGTCAGCTCCTGCTACTAACGGAACCAGTGTGGTCAACGGAACAAGCAGTGAAACGACTGGTACGACAGGTACGACTGGCACGACTGCGCCATTCTCTTTTGGTACTACACAGAACAAGCCTGCCAGTACTCCGTTTTCGTTTGGCGCTAGCACTACCAACGACAATAAGGCAGCTTTCTCCTTTGGTGGTAGTTCTAGTGCACCTCTCAGTCAACCATCAGAGGGTGCAGCCAAGCCACTTGCTCCTCTGCAGTTTGGCGCCGCACCTGCCAGTGGAACCACTCCATTTTCCTTTGGTAGTTCCAGTTCTCAGCCTACGCAACCAGCTAGCAATGGCGGCCCCAGCGCGTTTGGAGCCAACAACGGTGCTGCGGCACCAGCATTTAATTTCAGCTTTGGAGGCAGTCAGAATGGTGCACCTGCCTTTGGCGGCGGGACGCCATCTATCAACTTTGCGCCGGCCGCTTCAAACTTGAACCCATCTGATGTCTTCACGGCGGGGCGAAGCCAGACTCCTCAGGCAATTCCTGTGCCAGCGTCCAACGGAGCAGCGCGGAGAATAGCGCCTATGAGACGCCGCAGACATTGAATGACCTTCCTGGTGGCATATATAAAACACGTGTATATTACTATGATAATGAGTTTAGTGATGAGCCTGATCGTGGTGTCTGGTGGGTGTTTTGGTATAGGCGGCCATCATGTCAGGTACCAAGTAATTACTTTTTCTGGGAGAGTCCAAAAAAAACCCCTGGCCGTTCGCCGCCGAGCCCCGGACATTTTCAGTGAGGCAATTTCCCCTCATTGAGAGATGAGCAAAAAGTGACCAGACACAAAATAAAAAATTGACGACTCAATTGGTGCCTGCAGAAAACCCACCCAAAAAAAATATCCCACCAAAAAAACTGCCCTGGACGTTTCATGTTTTGGTCCCATCCTGAGACAAGCGCACAGTCTGTTCCCCACGCACCGTTTTGGCGTCAATGAGATAGGAGCGCCAGGGACACTTTCCAAAGCTTTTTGTCCCAGCACATCCAACACCCACCGTCAAGAAACCGCCAAATAAAGCGGAACGTGACTTCACAACAAACATTAAAAGAGGATGGACTTTTCGATACCCCCGGGGTTACCGGAAAGCATTACTCAGAAGCTGCTGGGGCTTCAGCAGGAGCTCAAGGTGAGTTGTTTTGCGAGAGCTAAGTGCTCTGGATAGAGGGACTCTTGGTAGGAGTCTTTTTTTTGGCGCGACAGTGCAACGATTGTTGAGCAGTTTGTGCGGGAAACGAGTGCCTTGTGTTGTTTAACAAATTGTCATTGCAGAATTGATCAAATGAGGCAGGTGCAAGCCGCTCCGCGGTTCTGTCACTTGGCAGATGCACGACACATGCAAGGTGACTCGTCTTGTCTAGCGGACATTAAGGGGTCTTGCGGACCTAATGGACTGAAGGAAACTAACACAGGATGGCGATATTACAGAAAAGGGTTACAAAAAGCATAGAGACTTGATTTTGTCGGCTCTAGACTCAAATGTCTCTCTGGCTACAGCATCGACACACATTTCTCATTACGACAGCAGTCCTATGCAGAATCGCATGTCTCAGCAGTCTGTGCATTCTGGTGATTACGCAGATCACCCTCAGCGACCGGACTCGTACGTCGATCCTTCGCAGTACTCAGACTCCGTGCCGGTCAGTCGTGTAACTACGTATGACGAATACCCTGATGAGGCTTCTGGAACGCTTGTCGACAATGCGGGCGTTCAAAGTGCTGGCGCATCTCAGTATGAGTATAATCCTGATGATGAGCAGTGGAACGGCCACATCATGTATCAGCAGCCGGCGACAAAGTTTTCACCGACTCTGGTTGAAGGACAAAATTTGCAGAAGCCATTGGAACCTCGTGACGTGGGCGACGCTGCTGGAAATCTCAAAAAGTTTGACAATCTGCCCAGCATTCTACGACATCGAGGTACCACTCAGGGGAAACAGGCGGCCATTATTCAGTGTGATGCCCGCGGTAAAGAACTCAACACCATTCCCTGGGACAAGTTGTCATCGCGTGCCGAGAAGGTTGCACAGTTGCTCAGAGAAAAGAGTGGCCTGTATCGAGGTGACCGTGTCGTGCTAATATACCAGGATGCGGAAATCATTGAGTTTGTCATTGCCCTTATGGGCTGTTTCCTGGCGGGTTTCGTGGCCGTTCCCCTTTCACCAACCGAGCCAATCAAAACAATTGCATACATTATTCAAAACGTTCAGGCACATATTGTGCTCACCTCTGATGCCAACTTGAAGACATTTCAAAGAAACATGGCTGCTGAGCGCATGGGATGGCCACGGAACGTTGAGTGGTGGAAAACAAATGAAATGGGCAGTTATCACCCTCCGTCTAAAAAGGCTGAGCTGCCACCACTACAGGTTCCTGATTTGGCTTACATTGAATTCACTAAATCACCCCTTGGTGAACTGCGTGGTGTCGTCATGTCTCACCGAACAATTTTGCATCAAATGACTTCACTCACAGCTGTTCTTCATTCAAGAGAGGGCACAAAGAAAAACAGGTACAAATTGAGTACTGTGGATAGTCGACAATCAATTGGCTTGATTGTTGGAGTTCTTTTGACTATTTACAATGGCGATACGCTAGTATGGCTACCCCAATCAGCTGTGCGAATAGGTGGACTGCTTGCCAACATGATTACCAAGTTTAGAATCTCGGTGCTTTTGAGTGACTATCCTTCTCTCAAGGAAGTGGTCTACAATTATCAGTCACATCCGCATACCACCAGAAACTACAGCAAGAAGTATACTGTAAACCTGGGTTCTATTAATTGGTGCTTTATTGATGCATTGACTGTAGATAGTGAGTTTCATGCAGTGCTGGCAGATCGATGGCTGAAACCACTTGGAAACACCTCGGCGCGTGATGCTGTGTGTCCAATGCTTACTTTGCCGGAACATGGTGGCATGGCAGTCTCGATGCGCGACTTCTTGGGAGGTGCTGAGAAGCTGGGATGCCCGTTGGATTTGGAGGGATCCGCTGAAGACGATGATATCAATGGTGGCGAGCTCACGTCGCTCATTTTGGATAGGGAAGCACTTACGATGAATCAAATCAAAATTCTTCCCACCAGCATTGATCCAAATAAAGAGGTCACTGTCGGAGCATTTGGATATCCGATGCCTGATGCAACACTTGCGATTGTCAATCCAGAAACATGCATTTTATCGCCAGTACTGGCTGTTGGCGAGCTGTGGATAGATTCTCCATCGCTTTCTGGTGGATTTTGGGGCAATTCGAAAGACACTGATATTGTCTTTCACGCAACATGCTATGACAATAAAGGAGCCGTTGATATGGAATTTTTGAGGACCGGTCTTCTGGGATTCACGCATAATGGTCGTGTATATGTTCTCGGATTATATGAAGATAGACTGAGACAAAAATGGGATCCCGAGTCACATCCTTTGAAAGATGGCTCAGATTCAGCCATTGAACCTGTGACGCCAATTGACAGAAGTCCAATCTTACCAGCTGTGGAAACGTTTAGGTACTACTACACTGCGCATCTTGTGTCGACAATCACCAAGCTCGTGCCACGAGTTCACGATGCTTGTGCCTTTGACATTTATTGTAACGGGGAGTATCTCCCTGTGATTTGTATGGAGTCCAGGGCCGCATCAAGTTCTCCTGCTGCTTTGAATGAAATGTGTGAGAGATGTATTGAGATTTTGTCCGTGACGCACAATGTCGGAGTGTACTGCGTTCTGGTGACTGGCGTCAAGACACTGCCAAGGACAGTACGAGGAGGTCGGTCGGAAATAGGCAATATGCTCGCTAAGAGAAAATTCCAGAGCGGAGCCCTACAGAGCACCTTTGTGAAATTTTCATTTGAAAAGGCAGTAAGAAACTTGCCTTGTGGAACAGACCCCGAAGGAGGTATTTGGTCCCCGGCAATTTCGCAAATTCGTAGTGATTCTCTCAGCGACAACGATAAGCAGTATTCTGGAGTTGATTTCCGGGATGTGGTTATTGACGATCGAACTGCGGCACCTCTAAGTGAATTTGAATCCATTGTGCACATTCTGCAATGGAGGACGCAACACAGAAGCGAAGAACTGGCATATTCGACGGTGGACGCGCGAGCAAGGGAAGGTAAAGGCATGACATGGAAGAAGTTTGACCAAAGAATAGCTTCAGTTGCGCAAAATATGACTGTCAAGCATGGCCTGAAGGCAGGAAGTGCCGTCCTGCTAATGTACACGCACTCTGAGGAATTTGTTATTGCTGTATTTGCTTGTCTTATTCTTGGAATCACTGCCATCCCCATCTCTCCTATCGATACCAACAGACTTGCTGAAGATGTACCTGCACTGATTTCTCTTTTCAAAGATTACCAGATTAAAGCCATATTGGTAAACTCTGACACTGAAACAACTTGGAAGACAAAGGCTGTGTCTAATCATTTGAAACAGACTGCAACTGTGACAAGAACGCCTGTTCCTATTGCAATTAATACCCAGAAGATCAAGGTGATTAACCAGACTACCAAGGATTTGAAGTACTCTGTCAAAAGCACATGGCTCGTACCAAACTATCCGGCATTGTGCTGGGTATATTGGAGTCCGGATCACAAACGTAGTGTTGTTCAGCTTGGTCACCCACAGATTATGGGAATGTGCAAAGTCCAGAAGGAAACCTGTCAAATGACCTCTACTAGACCCATTGTTGGATCTGTGCGTTCTTCTGTTGGCATTGGGTTCCTCCATACCTGTTTTGTCGGTCCATATTTGGGCGCAAGCACACTCATCGTTTCTCCAATCGACTATGCACAAAACCCATATACTTACTTTGTTGTTCTTGACAGAAACAAGGTAAAAGACACTTATGCTACGCCACAAATGCTGCAACATGCTTGTGATGTCCTCAGAACCACCAAAGGTCTCACTATGAGTGAGACCAAGAACATCATGGTGACTGCGGAATCCAGACCAAGCACTGATCTTGTAGCCAAGGTGCGCGCGCTTTTTAGCAACACAAGACTAGATGGAACGGCCATTAACTTTGGTTATTCGCATATTCTCAATCCACTGGTGACAAATCGCTCCTACATGTCACTGGAACCTATTGATTTATGGCTGGACCCTATTGCTCTTAGGCAAGGCTATGTCTCTATTGTCAATCCTGAGAACTGTCCTCGAGCACTCCACCTTCACGACTCTGGAATGGTGACAGTCGCCACACAGGTTGCTGTTGTCAATGCCGAAACCTGCCGATTGTGCAAAGTGGGAGAGTATGGCGAGATTTGGGTTTACAGTGAGGGTAACGTGACTTCCTTCTACAAGTCGAAGGATGCATTCTCGAATGAACGATTCCATGGACACCTGGCTGATGGAAACACTGATGTGGATTATATTCGTACTGGAGACTTGGGCTTCCTTCATACTGTCAATCGTGGAAATGTTGAAATCCAGACATTGTTTGTGCTGGGATCTATCGGAGAGACATTTGAGGTTCTAGGACTGAACCATTTCCCCGTTGACGTGGAGTCAACGATTGAGGCTTCGCATAAAGCCATTTTGTCTGCTGTGGTATTCCAGGCTGGCAATATGGTTGTTGTGATTGCAGAAGTACCACCATCGATGACCAATTATCTGGCTTGCATGGTGCCGGTGATTGTTAACAGTGTGATGGAAGAGCACCAGTTTGTTGTTGATATTGTTGGATTTGTAACCAAGGGTGCGTTCCCCAGATCGCGTCTTGGAGAGAAGCAGCGAGGTAAGATTCTGAGTTCCTATCTGAGCCGCAAGCTGAACCTCATCAATCAGTTTGGTGTGTCACAAGGAGAAAAAACGCTCGGTAGATCAGTGCGACGGACATCTACTTTGAGCTTGCAAGGGTATGAGACAGAAGCAGACATTCGCGACTCTTGGCCTGTTGCAGGCAGTTAAATAATTTTTTTTTGATTATGATATATTTTGAAATGACGACCTAATAGTGATGCTATGTACAGAGGAGAAACTTGTCTACTTGCCATTTCCCCAGACGTTTTCTGATTCTCCGTCGAGACGTGGCACTCGCTTTTGCTCCCACTCGCTTGTGTCCAGTTGCATTAGACGGTAGTACTCGTCCTTCATGTTGACTTTACGTTTCTGGTTGCTGACTTGGAGCATTTCATCTTCGTGCATTGCCTGGACTCGTTCGTCGTGGTTTTCATAACGAATTGCTGTGAAGAAGGACAGGGCGTATGCCGAGACTGTGAGCGATGCAATGAATGGCAAGCCAAAGAGAAGGAAAGGATGTTTCTGGACAGCTTTCAGATAGCGTCCCTGGAATGATCTGTTGAACGCCTGCTGTTGTCGCGGCGTTCTGTACGTCTTTGATGGCAGTTTCATTATGTCCAAACGGATAGTTCCACTGGGTACGGAAACGGAAAGTTGAAGATGGGCAATACAGAAACAAAAATTGGGCAGGGTATGCATTGTATTGAATTCAACTGTTTGGACTGGTACAATCATCTTTTTCTGCCTCTTTTCTTCAATCCTACTGTCACTTTCTCTTTCCCTCTGATCGCTGACTTGTTCTTGCCATGTTTGTCCACCTCAAAACGGTAAAGTGAAATTTCGTGAAATACCGCTACTCGACACGCTTTACAATAAACACAAAAATAAACGGAAATGTCTGACGAAGAGTGGACAGTAAGCTCAAACGACGCGTTGACTATCAAAATCGGCACAGCGTCGTTTCGACCGGCGTTTACGTACCCGATATTTGGCGACAAGGAGCTCATTTACGGATACAAGGGACTGAATATCGAGCTAGAACTCGACCCAAAAACACTGTTACAATGTCTGACGGTGACTTACGACGAGAAGCTTCCTGGCAAGGGAATTGACGATCCCATTGCCTTGCTCAAGGAGCACTTGGCGGACGACTGTTGCTACGAACGGGCAGAATGGCAAGAGAAGCGTCGCACTGAGACGCTGCCCTTCTCAGACAGCAACATTGCACCTGGCCAGTCTCTAATGAAGAAGGGAATCAAGCTTTACAAGGCGTCTCTTGACGATTCAGCCGAGCTTCACCGACGAGCAGAGATTCTGGTTTTGTTATTGATTGAAGCTGGCTGTGAAATCAGCGCCGACGACAGATGGCAGGTTTATTATCTTTATGAGGCTGGCGAAATGGTCGGATTCTGCACAGTATACAAGTTTTTCTACTACGGCGGACATAAGGAGTTTGATAACGAAGAGAAGCAGGCCTGTCGCAAGAGAATCTCGCAGTTTGTCATTTTGCCGCCCCATCAAGGAGAGGGCCTTGGACGACAATTGTACAAGGCTCTGGTTGACGAGTGGATCAAGGATCCTACCGTCAAGCAAATCACAGTGGAGGATCCCAGCGAGGCCTTTGACGACCTGCGTGATCGATGCGATTTGGAGAGACTGGCGCAGACCGAAGAGTGGAAGTCGTTACCAAAGAAAATCACAAAGGAGTGGATTGCCAGTACTGCCCGTACCTTCAAGATGGCTACGCGACAATACCACAGATGCCTAGAGATGTATCTGCTGCTCAATAGAGGCGAGACTGCGGACGTCAAGGCACTGATCCGCGAGCGTCTGATGAAGAGAAACCAGGAGCATCTCGACTCGATGGACGACGAGGACGAGAAGGAGAATATTCTGCAGAGCACGTACGACATGCTCGTTGAGGATTATGAGCGCATTTCTAAGAGTGTCACGTTCACCTCCAAGAAGAGGAAGCATTAGGCATTATAAGGTATCCCTTACTTGTCTTTAATGCTTGTCTTTTAAATGCCCCTCGCTGTCCCGGTGTCTTGCCAGGGTGCCTGTCAACATCTTGAGGTCTGCACAAACAAAGCAAGAAATTCAACAGAGACAAACTGAGAAAATGAGACTGCAGGGGACCTACAAAACAGAAACAACCACGATGCTCCTCAAACTGATTAAAACGATTCTTCCGAATCGGTGTTTCAAACCTATGTATTATGACCAAATAATTGTATAAATCTAGTGGCCCAAAATCCAGAGACAGTAGAGGCGAATCTAAACCACCACCAGATTGAAATGAGTCTTGACAACAGATTGAGGCCATACTATAATGCAGATACATTCTCTACTCCTATAAAAGGCAGTTCAGGCGCCGTCGCCGTCTACAGGACCTCCTCTGGCTTTGAGCCCGTGCCAGTGTCCAGAGCAAGCAACGACAGTTTTGTTTATCTAGACGTTGATTCGCTTGGCGCAGGCGCCACGTCCACGGCCAAGTCCATCGGATCGTCGATGCTGGCTCTGTACAGTCGCACGCTGCTGTCGCAGTCGTGGGAAGCCTCAAAGTTGATTTTGCAAGTTGGACAGTTTGCAAGTCCTGATGTGCATCCTCGTCATCTGCTTCTGGTTGAGGCGGAAGAAAAGTCAGACGACGAAGGCGAAGTAAATTATTTTGGCGATTCCACCGTCATCTCTGATCTGACAGCGAGCACGGGCATTGACCCTGCTACGTTGAACCCCGAGTGGAACAATGTGCATTCTACTGAGGTGGCCAGCAGGCCGTCAGTTCCAGCCAACGCTGATGCCGGTTACACGGAGCTGCTCGAGCCCAAGAGTCGCAATATCTTGGACATTATCTGGGCCATGAATGACAAGGACGGCATCAGGGGTGTGTTTCGCGCTCTACACTCCACCTTCATAGTTGACGCGCTCCAGTCGCTTGGAGAGGCCTGGTTCTCTGGCTTTTTTTCGGCACTGGCCGGAATCCCTGATCCTGAGTTTGTTGATGTCTTGCAGTCGCCCAATCCAATGATCTCTCTGACCACGGCAGTCGCGGCTTCGGTGGTTGCCGGCATAGCCGTCGCTCCGCTGAGCATGATTCGCACAAGACTCATTGTCACAACGTTTGAGACTGAGCCTCGCTCTCTGAGAGCTTCGGTGGCCCGTCTCAGATCGCCATGGGCCCCGTCTCTGGTTATTCTGCCGACTATGCTGCTGAGTGGATTCTCGTGTGCATTGAGACGTTCTACGCCCTACCTACTCTACATGAAACTTGGCATTGACAAAACCAACGCGCCGTCGCTCTACAACCTGCTAACTCTTGTTTCCAACGTCCTGGAACTGACTGTGAGACTGCCGCTGGAAACCATGGTGCGTCGTGCTCACGTCGCGGCTTCCAACCTCAAGCCCTCGCAGCTCATTGTGCATCCTGTCCCATACACTGGTGTTTTGCCAACGATATGGAGCGTGCTGAACGGCACCTACAGCATTACGTCTCTATACCAGGGTTGGAAAATGTCGCTGCTGGGTGTGTTTGGAGACTGGGGAGTTGCTGCTCTGCAGCAGGACGTCAAACGCGAGAGATTTTGATTACGAGTCTGCGGCCTCCTCTTTCATGACGTCTTCGGTTTCCTGTTTGACGTCTTCCGGTTCGCTCTGCTTCTCGTGCTCGTCAGCGTACTGAATCAGCCACTCGCCGAGCGCTCTAATTGGGTTAGCTGGTCTGTCGAGGGCCAGCTTGCGGACACCCTGCAACAGCACCGGAGTGATTGTCTTGTCCATCCATAATCTCAATGGAGCTCCGCTGTCCGTTGCCAGCACTGGTTGTGGCGCGCTCATTTTTATGTCTGACGTTTTGTTTGATGAAATTTCAAACAATCCCAGTGAAACCAAACGCGGAGAGAGTTGGGATATGCCACATAACAACTGCTAGTCAGACACCCCTAAATACTTGTAGACTGGAGCTGCAGCGAACTGGAAAATTATCTGTTTTTCGCTACCTCTGTTAGAAAATCTAATCTTGACTCTGCTAGAACGTCTAATACTTGCCTCAAATGGACCCATTCAGCCAGGTGTATTCAGATGCGCTGGAGCAGGTCCAGCAAACCGAAGAGCTGCTGCAGAGCTATCAGTTGACAGGATCGCCAGACACTCTTGCGGACATTAACAATGCGACGCAAGAACTGGTGGAGACGATTCACGACCTGTCACAGTCGGTGGGGGCTGTGCAGAGCAAACCATCGCAGTTTGGACTCAGCGAAGCTGAGATCGAGGAGCGCATTTCAAAGGTCGGTTCTCTCAACGGCAAACTGGCCGATATCCAGGACAAGGTGATGCAGGTACGTCGCAATACGAAACCGCAGGTAGCTGACGAGCCTGGAGTTGCCTCTTCGGGAACGACCGAAGCGGGCGGACAGAACCAGTCTCTCATGTACCAGGAAGCAATTCAGGAACAGGACGAGATCCTGGACACTGTATATACGTCGGTGAACAATCTTCGTCAGCAGGCGAACGTCATGTCCCGTGAGCTCGAGGATCAGTCCAACTTGATGGACCAGTTTGACAGGGACATGGATGCCACGCAGAGTCGTTTAGACGGCGGCCTCAAGCGCATTCAATGGGTGCTGAAGAACAACGAAGACACGCTGTCGTCGTGCTGCATTTCGCTCTTGATTGTCGCGCTCATTGTTCTGCTGGTGCTTGTGATTGTCCTGTAGCGGTCCTGAGGAGCTTTTGCTTAAAAAGATGCCTAGAGCGGGTTGAGAATGCGCAAACACGCGAAGCCCCGTTTGAGAGAACGCAGAAAAAACGCATTGTATTTATTTCTATCTTGTTTACAACTTCTAGTCCTGGTCTGAGCCCACACCTCCAAAGTCGAGAACCCTCCCCCGTAGTAGATAACAATTCCCCGGCCAGTACAGCAAACTGGAGAGCAAACGGGAGAGCAAGCTGAAGAGCAAGCTGGAGAGCAAGCTCCACAATCGCAAGCACGTTCACAGGCACGTCCACAGACAGTCTTGGTGGCGAAAAGCCGTGGCAACCCTGCACCACCGTTTTTTTTCCAACATTGCCTCGTGTGCGCGCCCCACAGGTGGCCAATGGCACTAAAGTTGCGCCTCTGCACCCCATTGAGCAATCAATAAATTCCCACCACGAAACACCACCCTTCAAAAAAGGCCCTGGACCCAAAAAAACCCCCCAAGAAAACCGCACCCCAAGCCTCCCCAGATTAAACTCATCACTTGCCACGTCTAAACCCCGTAACTGGCAAGCCATCTGCACATAATGTCCATGGAAGACCTCATTCCGCTAGTCAACAAGCTCCAAGACCTCGTCTTCAACACCATCGGCTCAGACACGCTGGACCTGCCGCAGGTGGTTGTTGTTGGCTCGCAGTCCTGTGGCAAGTCTTCGGTCCTAGAAAACATTGTTGGACGCGACTTTCTACCCCGCGGGACCGGCATTGTCACACGGCGTCCGCTGGTTTTGCAGCTCATCAACGTGTCCGCCAAGGACGGCGCTGAAGACTATGGCGAGTTTTTGCATGCGCCGGGAAAAAAGTACTTTGATTTTGATGCCATTCGTGAGGAAATTGAGGCCGAAACGTCGCGTGTCGCGGGCCAAAATAAAGGAATCAACAAGATCCCAATCAACCTCAAGATTTACTCCAGCAAGGTGTTGAATCTCACGTTGGTCGACTTGCCGGGTTTGACAAAAATCCCAATCGGCGACCAGCCGACAGACATTGAGCGCCAGACGAGAACCCTCATCCTCGAGTACATCGCCAAGCCCAATGCCATCATCTTGGCAGTCTCGCCTGCCAACGTCGATCTCGTCAACTCGGAGGCCCTCAAACTCGCGCGCCAAGTCGATCCCCAGGGAAAGCGCACCATTGGCATTCTCACCAAGCTCGATCTCATGGACCAGGGCACAAACGCGCTGGATATTCTGGCTGGCCATGTGTATCCTTTGAAGCTGGGTTTCATTGGTGTCATTAACCGTTCTCAGCAGGACATCACCTCTCACAAGCCTCTTGACGAGGCTCTGAATGATGAAAAGACCTTTTTCTTCAACCATCCGGCCTACAGAAACATCGCCCACAAGTGCGGAACTGCCTATCTTGCCAAGTGTCTGAACCAGACCCTCATGGCCCACATCCGTGAACGCCTGCCCGATATCAAGGCGAGACTCAATACCCTTATGGGCCAGACTGAACAAGAGCTTGCTTCTTATGGAGAATTCTACTCAACCACCCAGGATAAGGGTGCCATTATTCTTCAAATGATGACCAAGTTTGCTGCCAACTTTATTGCATCTATCGACGGTAACTCTTCCGACATTTCTACAAAAGAGCTTTGCGGCGGTGCCAGAATCTACTATATTTATAACGATGTGTTTGGTCAGTCTCTCGGTAGAGTGAACCCTACGGATAATCTGAGTATCAGCGATATTCGTACTGCCATTAGAAATTCGACTGGCCCTCGCCCATCGCTGTTTGTTCCTGAACTGGCTTTTGACCTGCTGGTGAAGCCACAAATCAAACTTCTGGAGCCTCCGTCTCAGAGATGTGTTGAGCTCGTGTACGAAGAGCTCATGAAGATTTGTCACTCCTGTGGTTCCCCCGAGCTTGCTAGATTTCCAAAGCTGCAGACAAAGCTTATAGAGGTCATTTCCAATCTGCTCAGAGAGCGTCTTGGACCAACTTCCTCTTATGTTTCATCGCTCATCATGATTCAAAGATCTTACATTAACACCAACCATCCTAATTTTCTGGGGGCAGCTGATGCCATGCAAAAGGTACTTGAAGAGCGTCAAACTAGAACTAGACAGGCTGCTTATGCAATTTCCTCCGAAATTAGGAAACCTGTAGATGACCCTCACCAAGAGAGAGAGGATGGTGGCAACCACAAGAAGTCAGGCAGTGGCTCCAGCGACTCTTCGTCTGTGGATGCTTTCTCTAACGGATCTGCAAATGCTACTTCTGAGCACCACAAGGAATCATTCCTCAACTATTTCTTTGGTAAAGACAATGTCCCACCACCTTCCAAGGGTATTAACGGCCTCATGAATGGATCTGCACATGCTGAGTCTTCGTTCCACAACGAGCAGATGGCAACCCTGACCAAAGATTTCAATGGTGGTCTTGACTTTGGCGCTGACAGTCATAATCTCAGCGAGAGAGAAGTATTGGAGTGCGAGCTTATCCAGCGTCTGATTGTTTCTTACTTTGACATTGTTAGAGAGTCTATTCAGGATATGGTGCCCAAGGCTGTCATGCACCTGCTTGTCAACTTTTGCAAGGAGTCTGCCCAGAACCGTTTAGTCTCGGAGTTGTACAAGGAAGCAATTTTTGATGAGCTTTTGCACGAGGATGAGAATATGGCCCAAGAACGTGAAAAGTGCCAAAACATGCTCAGTACCTATAAGGAAGCGGCAAAGATAATCAGCGAGGTTATCTAAGTGTAAATAGGATTGTCAACGAAATGTATTGTGACTGAAATAAACACTGACTCATTAGTCTCATTGAAATAATTTCATTGATAGCATAGCATGGTCTCGTTAAATAATGTTATGAAGTATACGTGGAGTTAATGAAGGGGTACAATCGTTGCCAGGCTATTCCAACTCCATGTCACCAACAACCTCATCATCGTAGGAATCCTCGTCCTTGAGGTCATACTCTTCGTCAGAACTATTGACAAAGTTGTTTTTCGAGGAAAGGAGGGGACTCTGGTGGCTCCTCCGGGACTTGAGGTGAAGATAAGCGACTCTCTTCCGGCGCTTGTTGAAAAAGAACCACATCATGGTCCACAGGGTGCCTGGGTCGTCGTCCAGGAATTCTTGCCGCGGTTGAAACGAGTAGATGTAGCACTCCTTGAGATCCATGTGCAGGTCCAGCACGTCCCACAGTCTCTGCGGGACTGGCATTCCCAGACCAAAGAGAGTATCATTAAATGCGGCAATGACGGACGGAGAGTCTCGTTCTCGCTTGAAGTCGTCCGGTTGGAGACTGCTAAAGTCGTGGTCTGGGTTTGTAATGTTGAGAATACACAGCAAGTGACCAAACGTCTTGCGCGGCGTTGACTCGTTCAGAGGACCAAACGGAGACGACGAGAGAGAGCCAAAACGCTCAAAAGACTTGCCGAGCGACTGAGGCGGCGAGACCAAGGCCGAGTGCGGAGGACTTTGCAGCGACTGCGACGTCAGGACAGGGGCATACTGCTTGTCCAGGACTTTGTAGACCTTGCGGTCGGAAGAGGTTGACTTTGTGGTGTAGAGGTCAATGCCGCCCGAGACTGTTGATTCGAGAGTCTCAAAGTTGAGAGCAGCGTTGACTTCCTCCAGTTCTGGTTCGTCAAAGAACTAAGTTAGTTGGGGGCACTTGGTGGGGAGCAAACTGACATCAGCAGCGTCAGGAACATACCTTCATCGAACTCGGAGTTTGGCAAATAAGAAGAAGCGCAGGTTACGGCGCAGGTTGGACGATTTGCCGTCGTTGCAGACTGTTGTTGTTGGGTTTCTGCGTCTGTCAGTCTCTGCTGCGGCTTATCTGGAGTGCAGAACACAACTGCCCAAAACAGCACCCAAATGGGCATTTTAGTTTTCGCCCGGGAGGTGAGGAGCTCAATTGCGCCTCAGATGGGCATAATCTGAGAGGTTCAGATCTGTGGTATTTCAAGAGCTGAAGGAGGGAATTGCCGGAAGGGTAATGAGGCGACCTGCTTGATTCCCCTGCTCCTTCTATCTCTTTCTCTGTTTTTTTTTATCCGCTGTCCAATGATTGTTTCTGATCAGCCGATTTATCCTCCAGATCTGGCACGTGTTGCTGAGCACGGAATGTCAACGTGATGAGAGCGTAACGGCCGAGAAGCTCATCAAGTGTTCTGGCAGCGAGGGCAATGGCCGACTAGCTGCGCTATTGCCGTTTGGCAACATTTTCCCATTTCGACACAAATTTTTCTCGCCTGATCTGACTGACCAGACGATGTGGGCAGAGATGGGATGACTTATAGTCTTGGGGAGCAGCACAATAGAGTCACCACAGAGTGAGTAATTTGGTTAGCTCTGTAGCCGGAGTTATTGCAGCCGAAGTAGCGAGCAGAAGTAGACAATCACAGCGTTCTCAGTGACTTGTAACGTAAAGCGTGAGAACCTGGCCATGGAATTTTGGGCTCAGCACCTTAGACTAGTTGCAACTGTACTTTTAAACTATCTGCTTCCTCAGCTGGTTCGTTTCGCGCTGGCCGCCCGAACCATGACTGAAATCTTCAGCCACTGATATATGGAATGAGTAACGGGAATTTCTGATGCAAAGAAATAACCTTCAAATTGCTAATTCTGGGATGCTATGGTCTATAGGTTATGTACAAGTTGTGTTGCCAACTGCGCTGTAGCTCAGTCATCGCAGGTCCCTTGCAGCGGCCCTGCATGGGCAACAACGGCAGCGACATGAGAAGACAAGCCAACAAGCAATATCAGCTCATTATAGCGTTGACTATTGTATAGCTTCGAACGAGTGATTTGCAGAATTTCCTGCCCGTTGACGTGCGATCGAGGACTTGATCTGGTCCGGTGAGATGCGATGTGCTGCGCAGGACACGATTGGGTCAGAGCTGCTGCTGTCCATCTCCGGCGTCTCTTTGGAAGTCACCTAATAAGAATTAAAACTCAGAAGTGAATTGGTTCACCTGTCTCTATCTAATAAGCTATAACTGTAATAGAACCCGAAAGCTGTAATTGTGCATATTTGAGATATTTGATGACTCAGTGCCTGAGTCTACTCTGAGATATGAGCGCTCATTTCGAGGCAACCATCCCATTTCTTTGATAAACCCGAGTGAACTGGCTATAATTTTCTTTCCTATACTGCGTGTTGGCAGCTGCTTGTGCCCATCAACATTGTCTACCTTGTACTACCTTGTCCATTACTGGGTGTCCATTACTGGTTATTTGACCTATATGATCTCTAAGAACAATAAATTGTCACCGTAGGGACGAGAAAAACTATGTTTAAGACTTATAAACTAGTCTATATCATATTATTGCTCGTAAACACTGCTTTATTGCTCTACTTTGCCATTTTTCAAAATAGCCAACTTTCAACAATTTTGCTCATGGTCATTACTTGACTGGCCGATTGGTGTCTTGAAAAGGTCTGGTGGCCAAGTTGGTTAAGGCGCACGACTGTTAGTATTGGTTATCGTGAGATCGAGAGTTCGACCCTCTCCCGGACCGAGAATTTTCTAGGTCTGGTGGCCAAGTTGGTTAAGGCGCACGACTGTTAGTACTGGTTATCGTGAGATCGAGAGTTCGACCCTCTCCCGGACCGTTTTTTTCTCATTTTATTCGCCTAACATATCTGTGCACAGGCAATAATCACCAACACAGCTTGGTCGCGGCTGCAACACAATCTCGACAAACCGCCATCAAACAAATCCATGATCGCGAAAGGGTTGTAAATATAATATAATAATTGTAATAGTAAATAAGCTACAAGAGCGCAGAAAAGAAATTAGAAAGAAGATTAGACAAGAGGGAGCATGACTGCAAGGAAAGCAGCGACAAGGCTCACAGATTTTCTAGAGGCAGAGCCCTGGAGAACACCGGTACTCTCGCCGGCGGCGACAGTTCCCTGAGGTGGAAGTTGGCTGCCGGCGGCAGTGCCCTGAGGTGGAAGCGAGCTGCCGGAAGAGGTGAAGCCTGGAACCACTGTGTTGGCAGTGCAACCCTCAGCGCTGCAGATGGTTGTGGCAGTTGGTGTGACCACAGTAGTCTCCACAGAAGAAGACCCTCCATTGACCACTGTAACACTGGTGGTGACTGGAGCCAAAGGCTGAGTCTCGGTAGTCTGAACAATCTCAGACGTGCTTCCGCCAGGTGCAGTAGTTCTGGTAGTGCAGGTGGAACCATCGCAGGTGACGCCAACGGTGGTGGCTTGCGTCTCGGTGGTGCATCCGCCCTTGTTACAAGAAGTAACAGTGCTTTCTGGCCAGATGGTGGAAGTAACAACTTCAGGCAGAGTCACAGTAGTGGTGCAAGTACCCGGAGCGTCACAGTGAGAGTTGACGGATGGCAGAGCAGTGGTGGCAGTGCATGTGCCTGCGTGGCAGACACTGGTCGTTTCAGCTGGGAACACAGTAGTGGATGACTTGGTAATCACGGTGGAAGAGCAAGTACCACTGCAACAGACAGTGACAGTCTTTGTAGTGGGCTGTGCAGTGACTTCACATTGGGCACAAGGCAGGGTGATGGTCTCGGTAACGTAGACGCTGCTCGTACTTGGAACATCCGTGCAGTACGTAGTCGTGAACGTGACATCCTCGGTGGTCTTGGGTACATCACTGCAAGTCACTGTATACGTAGTACTGTCACAAACGGTAGTGTATGTTGTGTAGACAACTGTTGTCGTGATCGCATGAGTGTTGGTGACAGTAACAGCTGCTGAAGTCTCAATGCCAGTGCCAGTGCCAGTGCCAGTGGACTTGGCACCGGTTTCAGAAGCGGCACCAGTTCCGGTAGAGGCAGCACCAGTTCCAGTGGACTTGGCACCAGTTCCGGTAGAGGCAGCACCAGATCCAGTAGAAGCGCCACCATTTCCAGTCGACTCAGCACCAGATCCAGATGAAGCGCCACCATTTCCAGTCGACTCAGCACCAGATCCAGATGAAGCGCCACCATTTCCAGTTGACTCGGCACCAGTTCCAGATGAACCGGCACCGGTTCCAGTTGAGGTGGGAAGGGTGGTAGAAGCCGAACCAGATGGGCAAACAAGGTCTACTCCAACGTTGATGTTACACTGTGGTCCAGCTCCAATATTCAAAATAGGAGTCAAAGCACTGGTGTCAACCGATGGATAGTAGTAGGCGCAGTTCAAGCAAGTTCCAACTCTGTTAGGAGCGGATAACAAGAAGGAGCAAACATCGCAATTTGAATCACCCAAACAGTTGTTGGAATTAGACGCAGCTTCTTGACAGAAGGCTGCGCACTCTGTTTCAGTGATGACCGATCCCGCGGCTCTCTTACGACGGTTATAGAGAATAGGCTCTGGGAGCATTGGCACTGGACATGTGAATTGCGCAGTGCTGGAAGCAGATGGAGCACCCGACGTGGCTGTCAATGATCCGCTGCTACCACCAGCTGTTCCAGTAGCACCACTCGAGGCGCCAGAAGAACTACCTGACGAGACACCCGATGCTGCACCAGAAGTGGCTGTAGCGCCAGATGAAGAACCGGCGGTAGCTGAAGTGCCAGCAGAAGCACCTGATGGAGCAGACGAGGCACCAGATGGAGAGCCAGAGGAAGCACCAGATGGAGAGCCAGAGGAAGCACCAGATGGGGAACCAGATGAAGCGCCAGATGGAGATCCTGAAGAAGCTCCAGATGGAGAGCCAGACGGAGCACCAGATGGAGCAGATGAGGCACCAGATGGAGATCCTGAAGAGGCACCAGATGGAGCAGACGACGCACCGGATGGAGAACCAGACGAAGCACCAGATGGAGATCCTGAAGAAGCACCAGA